>CM037155.1:15392616-15555116 GCA_020921065.1 Vaccinium darrowii
GCGGTTAGTCACAAAAACTGGTCACTGAATGTGTAATTTCCAGTAGTGACAATGAGGAGAATTCAGGAACAACCTTTGATCGAATGTATTCGGAGTTGAGAGGGGAAGAAGAAAGCATTTTCTTTACATGTTGCAACGGAGAAGAATGTTGAGACTTGCTTGGAAGTGATGATCAAAGATTCGATTAATTTAGCTAAAGGGTCCAAGCCAGACATGCCCTTTCTTTAGGGCATCCACAGTGGGCTCCCTAAAAATGGCTCCTAAGTTGACTCCTAAGGTATACACATAAGCTTAATTGGGGTCCATTTGACACTCCTAGAGTTTGCTAAATATAGAGAACATACGTGCACCCAATGGACTAGCAAGAAAATTTTTTATTTTGTGAATAAAGTAATCAAAAAAGTGTGGGTCCCATAAAAAAAAGGATTAAAAGGGCTTGGGTCTCACTTGGAGCTAGCTACAAAGCTAGTTAGATTTAGCTAATGGGTTAGGAGCCATGCTTAGAAGCCACCATTGAGAGCTTGTATTGGGAGCCCATTGAAGACCATAATTGATCAAATGGCTTGCTAAATTTTAGGAGCCTCACCTAGGAGCGATTTTAAGAGTCCACTGTGGATGCCCTACGGACTTCCTACAAACTGGAAAGGGAATTTATTGAACTGGGTTTGTCTATTTGGATGTTTCCCAATTTAAGTGATCAATAAGAATTTTATCGATTGACATTATAAAAAGATATTACGTTACACAACGGTATTGAGAAATGTCCCTCTCAAGATTCAAGGGCTAAGATTCAATGTCTCTTCCAATCAAGCACTTAGTTGAGTCATAAGTTTTTTACCTAATTAAGAAGATTTTGTTCTAATTAAGTTTTTGATGCCAAATTTCAGCCGTGGTTTGCTAATTCCCCTGTATGTTAGTCTTCAAATTAGGTTTCAATATTCCAATTTCAAAATAGCTGTTTTCAAATTTCAAATATACTCTTGACATTCTTCTTTTCTACAAGATAGTCTCAAGCCATCGATGGAGAGGCTGGAGGTCTTTGCGATTATAGATTTCATGATCTCTTTCATTGGGATTATAGTCACAAGTTAGGTTACTACGACTTTACGATTTCAAGGAAATCTATCCGCTCGCAACACACTCTTCCGTATTGCATAGCCCAAAGATAACAGATTTGAACCTTGGTGGAAGAAAAGGAATTTTTGAGGTATAGGATTGCAAGAAGACTTTGAAATAGTGGCCATATATCTAAGCCAACAGGTTGTGTTAATTATGATGCATGCAATGCTATTCCATTTGATTATATGTGTAGATACCAAAATTTGGCATGCGAATGTTTAAGTCCTCACCTTGGGCAACTCTGATGTACAAACACGTGAGCCCGATGAACTTTGTGGATCTTTGGCAGGGCCGACCCTAAAGCTTGGGTTTCCCATTGTGGTTTGCCTAAATCCAAAAAACTGGTTTTTTTGGTTTTTTTCGTTTTGTCCTTATTATGACAATTAGGAGAAAGGAATTATTGTGTTTTTGAATTGAGAAAGTATGATGTACAATGGGTCCTATATATACAAGAGCTGGAGTGGTCACCAAGAGACTTAGTGACCAAGGAAATCTACGAAAAGGAAATACATTGCAAAGGAAATATTCTAACTAGGAAATATAATTCTAACTCGGAAATACAAATATTACAATGATGACATGACGAGATATGCGAAGACGTTTAGAGATAGGATCCCAACATCTATAACCCTTATGTTCAATGCCATACCCAATGAAACAACATAAGCGAGCCCGAGGTTCTAACTTGTTATGTTCATGAGGTTGAAGCAAGACAAAACATGCACACCCAAACACGCGAAGATGATTATACTCTGGAGAAATACCATACAAAGGCTCATAAGGAGACTGGTTAAGGGTGACAGGAGAAGGAATGCGATTGATTGTATAAACAGCAGTAAGCGTTGCTTCTCCCCAAAAACGCTCAGGGCAAGAGGCGGAAATGAGGAGAGCACAAACCTATGAGGAAATTTTGTTGAGAGGTGCCTGGACAAGACCTATGAGGAAATGTACCATTGTCACGAAGGAATTTTAAAAAATTGGATTCTTTGTATTCCATGGAATTGTCAGAGCGGAGAATTTTGATAGGTTTAGAAAATTGGGTCTTAACCATGTTTGAAAAGTCATAGTAAATCTGTGGTAACGCTGACCGTTTTTTAAAAACATATATCTAAGTAAAACGTGAGTAATCATCGACAAAAATGACAAAATACTTTGATCCTCCCATAGTCGTATTGGGAGAAGGTCCCCAAACATCAGAATGATTCAAGTCAAAAGGTGCAGAGGACATAGAATCACTATTATTAAATGGTAATGCTAGTTGTTTTACTACTTGACAAGGTAAACAAACGACTTCTTCAATTTTGACAGACCCTAATTTGCCACTTGAGACAAGAGAGCGCAAACGACTAATAGACATATGTCCTAATCTAGAATGCCAAAGACCAATAGAAGGATTGGATGAAACTGAAGCAACTGGCTGGACTGTAGAAGTTAAATGTGGTGGAAGATGAAGATTGATGAGCTTAAACAGGCGTCCTGTCTTACGGCCTATCCCAAGAATCTTCCCTGTCTGTGGATCCTGCACATGACAACCAGTACGAGAGAAAGTAATAGTGAGTCCAAGGTCACAAAGTTGACCAACAGATATGAGATTCAAAGTCAATGTCAGAATGAGATAAGTATCAGAAAGAGTCGCATTAGTAGTAACAACAGATCCTACATGACTAACATGCATATGAGATCCATTAGCTCTATGAACCACACGAGTGTTGGCAGTTGATGATTTTGAAGAAAAAAGAGTTGAATCAAAAGTCATATGGTTACAACAGGCAGAATCGAAGAACCATGAAGAGCTACCTGATGTCATAGACAAAGCAGTGGAAGGAGGTGTACCAGAATTTAAGAGAACCTGTTTAACTATAGCCTTAATGTCACTCTTAGAAACAGGAGAATAAGTATCTGGTGGAAAAGGAATAGTAGAAGGAGAACCCTCAGCAGTAGTAGTAGCAGTGCGAGATGCAATTGTAGGCTTAGCCCAATTACAAGATTTGTATTGACTCCCTTAGACCCAGAATTACCAGCAGCGTGCCTGTTAGGATTTTTGTAACAATCTTCCTGATAATGACCTTTCCCAGGCTTGAGACAATGCTTACAAATTCTAATAGGGCAGTAAAGCAACTGATGGTCTGGGCTATGGCAGTAACGGCATAGATTCGGATTTGGTGCTGATGAACCAATTCGAGTCTGATGGGTAGCAAGGACAGCATCTAAGCATTGTGATTTGGTAGTACCAAGTCAAGTCTCCTCGGAAAGAAGCTCGGAGATAGCCTGTTCCAATGTGGGTAATGGATTGCAGTGAAGAAGGGATGCATGAACAGGCTCGAAATCCGAAGTGAGAGCCATCAAAAAAAGAATCAGACGTTGTTGATCTCGATACTCAGTGAATTTTTGTGCATCACCGGTATTAGACCATACTGGCTCAGAAAGCGATAGTTGATCCCAAATAGCATATACCTGGGAGAGGAAATTATCGATGGATTGTCCTGGTTCCTGATGCATACGGTGAAGAAGACTCAAAAGTTGGTACTGATGTGCAAGTCCGGTGGTGCTATATCGTTCCTTCAAAAAATCCCAAATGGCCTTAGCGGGGCCATCAACATTCTGAAAGCGGCCAAACTGGAGGTTGATAGATGTGACGGATGTGTTGCGACACCATGTGATGATCAGATGATTTTTGCTGTCCCAATCATCAAGACGTTCGTCATACTTCAGTTGGGTTTCGGTATCGCCTTTAATAGGTTTCACAACATCGCCTGTGATAATGCGCCAAAGTTTCTTACCCTTAATAAAACTGGACATGGCTTGAGCCCAGAGGACATAATTAGTAACATCAAGAGTGATGGAAATAGGTTGAGCAGCGTCAGATCTCTCCATATTGAACGGAGGAGGAGAGCAAACACAAGCAAAAAAGAAATTGATTTGCTTGGGTGAAACTGCCGCACTAGAAGGAAAAGAAAAGAATGATAGTGGAAGAATCTGTTTGACTGCGAGAGAGACTTTCGTACTAATTTCGAGGGATTTGGTTTGTGCCTTGAAAACACGTGGGAATGTGGGATTAATTGTGAGATTAATTCTCACAGTGAATTACCCAACGGTATTGGTATTTGGTTTGAAATTCAACTGAGTTTGGGTGAAGTAAACAGAAGGATGTAATGGGTTGGAGGAAGAGTAATGAGGCAAGGTTTTGATAGGTGATATTCTGGAGATGGGTGTTTGATAGATTGGTTAGGAATTTGGGACGGCCAATGTGTGGTAGATTGGTGAGAAAGTATGATGTACAATGGGTCCTATATATACAAGAGCTAGAGTGGTCACCGAGAGACTTAGTGACCAAGGAAATCTATGAAAAGGAAATACATTGGAAAGGAAATATTCTAACTAGGAAATACAAATATTACAATAATATATTATAACAGTCCTTATTCAAATTTTTTTATAAAAATTTTCGTTTTTATTCACAAAACTTTAAGTTTGGCTAATAATTTTATACTTTTTAGATTGCTCTCGTCGAAACAAGCCAAGGAAACCACAAAAAATCGACCGAAAGCTAAAAAATGAAAATTTTTTAATAAGGACAAAATGAAAAAAACCAAAAAACCAATTTTTTGGATTTAGCCAGACCATCTTGAGCCAGAAAAATAAAATGACACACAAGTTTGAAAAATATCAAGATTACATTGTACTTTTAGCTTGAACGACATGAAAAAAATTCCAAATGCCCATGTGATAGTGTTATATGATGGGCACAATCTGATTCAAAAAGAACTTCACATTACATTTTTTTAAGTGAATTCTTGGATTGAGTCATCATATAGCAAATCCACTTAATCTTTCTTGTCGTACTACTAAAGTAACGTTTTATCAATTTCAACCTAAAAAAACTCCTCTTTGTCAATGCAATAGTAATTGGTAGTGCCGACGTTAGTATTTTAGGGGCGTGAAACTAACCCCCAATTTTAAGCCTGATCATATATCTTCAAGAGTTCGTTGAAAAAAATTATAAAATACCAAAATTCTAGCAAAAAGGATAGATAGATAAACGTAAAAAAAAAAAATGATTTTAAGAGTTTGTTTTGAAGAAAACAAAACATGAAAGCTTGCTTCATATTTTAACTATGATTTGTGCGAACAAAGTTACTAAGCTTGTTCGCCCACCCAAATTTTTAAAATTTTCCACCATGGGATTTATTTTTAATTCAATGCAAGAAAATATCACTTGTACATTATTGTTGTATTTGTTATTTGCAAAAATTTTAACAAAATAAGTGGGTAGTGTATTTTTTCTAGAATTGTGAATTGGGAGGGAAAAAAATCATAAATAGAGAAAAAAGAGAAGAAATTCTTGAAAGAGGCCAACATAAAAAATAAAAAATCAAATTTAGAAAGGTAAAGAATTGCAGAAATTTAGAGACAGTGGGTGCCCATCAAACCGCCGTCATATATTTATGGAAACTTTATTATCTATATAATATTACACAACTGTTTTTTCGAAATGTCCTACATGGCATTTCCATATTTGAATCTTATTTCTCTCCTAACAATATCTATAATAAGGAACAAATCTTACCTTACAAACAAAGTTGTGTTTCTGCAGTCTAAGAAAACTTGCCTTTTCAAGATAACTTTTGGTTAATTTATAAAAAAAATAGAAGGAAAGAAGATAAAAAATACCACATGGACGAAAACTCATTTCTAAAAGAAAACCCTTTTTTAGTTGATCTTTTTTGCCCTCTTATAATGCAAAAAGCATGAATTGACCAATTAGATGTTACTAAGTTGGTTTTTTTTTTTTCCTTTTTCCTGTCACTTAGTTGGAATACTCGATGATAAGAGCAGTGCAACAATAGCATTGTATGGTTGGTTAAGGTTTTCGAACTTCGTCAAGTGCCTTTAGGCACGGGCAAGGCACTAGTATTTATATATAACATGGAATTTTTATTTTTTTGTTGCTTTAGCCCGAGGAGTTGCCCAAGCCCGGAAGCTTGCTTGGTTTACACTAGAGCCGGCTTTGATTTTTTGCGACAAGCACCGACTTGGCCCGCGACCCATATATTAAATCAACATCCTGTAACGAACTGTTGGCCGACACAAGCATTTGTAGGCCGGTACATTAATTCCCAGGCCAGCAGAAAAAACCTCTCATACAAATCCATATCTCGGCCGGCACACCTATTTGCCGGCCAACGCATCAATTTGCAGGAAACTATGGACCCTTTGAAGATGAGCTTCAAGCCCATTACCTCCCAATTACCTCCAATTAATTAATTAATTAATTTGGGTGATTATCCTTAAACCTTTACAACTAGAGGCTTAGGGTTTACAATATTCAAGGGATCCGAAAATTCACTTACCTTCATAAGAACCTCTCAACAATTCCCCTTACACACATACTCTCCGGACGTCTACCAACAAAAGCCCTCAATCCTCGTACTCCCTAAAAGCCCAAACACCCTCAATCCCGAAAGTGCTTCTTCCAAGCCGGCCCTCTTTTTGGAGGGTGTTTCCATCTAGGCCCTGCGTCCGCTCTTCCATTTAGGCTCTGGCCCTTTTCACATGCGTCTCAGTGGCATATACCATAGCTGTAATGCTTCCCTCATGCTTTTCTTTATTCTCCTTATCTCCTCGGTGCACCCTCCTAACATTTTTTCTCTTGTACCCAACCAAAGTACAACTGACCAGCACTCGGCATTCGCTAGTGTGTGTTGATAGGGGCAAAAATGTGCTCAATGGCGGCCCCTAATTTATTATTGTTACGCCTATTTAGTATATTATTTGTAGCTTGATACTCGTTTTATTTGTTTCAGGATTTGCAGAACTCGTGAATAATATTTAGAGCTAAAGCGCAAATTTATATTTATCTTTGGGTCGAAGCAAAGCCGGTACCGATCAAATTAATTGAGATGGGACCAAGTTTATAATGGATTGCAAAAGACAAAGCACTGAATCATATTCCTAGGTGTAGATTTGCAGCACGAGGTTTGTGAATAAGTTTGCATGTGGGGACCGTGGACTTACTAGTTTTTTTTTTTTTTTGCATGTGGGGACCATGGACTTACTAGTTACCAGCAATTACTAATTGGGTTTTTAAGGTTTTAACATATGGGCCCAGTGCATTACAAATGGGAGGTTTTTCGTGCAACCCTAGAATTCACCGACTAGACAACATTATAAAAGAAATGAGGCAGTAAAAGTTTTGGATATATCGACTTCGGAGAGAACACGAAGCTGCGCATAACAGGGCTCTCTCTGAAAACTGTGCACAACAGATTCAAGAGGGACACTGATTGCACGCATAAGAGAGAGGGGTTCCACGAAAAGGCAGCGTACAACAGAGATACAGATCAGAGAGCATTCGTGGATCACGGCCGAGCAGAAGACAACAAAGTTCGGGCTTTAACTCGTTACTTTTGCGAGCTTTTAGTTTGTGTTCTTATGGAGTTTATTCTTTCATTATTTTCTGCGTTTACTCCATGAGTGGCTAAACTATTCGACTAGGGTAACGAGAATGCACCTCTAAGTAATATAGTTGTTTAGATTTCTAGAGTTTTATTTTCAACGTTTGATTGTATGTCTTGGATGATTCATAATTTTTATAAAAGTTTTTATTTTTCCAATATTCAAGCCATATTTATATGCACGTTATTAAATACGGTCATACAATGGCTAGGAAAGAAGAAACAGAAATGTAAAAGAAAGAAATGAACTTTATTGAATTATACTTGGAAATATTACACAATGAATCCTGTCCATACAGAATTACACATTAGTTCCCAATATACAGAATTACAGTTTACTCCCGTACATCAATTATGATATAACATTATTAATGCTTCGGGATATTTTATGAGATATAGACTATACGACGTGAGACGGGTCGTGCCCCCTGTTAAGTCCGGTGAGATGATATGTGCCGTGTTGAGATAGCCTACACGGAGTACGAATATTGAGAATATTAATGGGGATTATCGATAGGATTTGCTACCCTACGGTGGTCTGGTTATTAGTTTAATGAAACCCTAGACTTCACACAATTACATTATAAGGGGAGGTTGAATCGGAAACCCTAGTCCCTTCTCTCACTTGTTTCCAACCCGATCACTAGTTTAATCAAATCATATCCAATCATCCATTTTATTTTTGAATCAAATTAGAAATTAATTGAAAGTACTGTAGCTTAGCTTTTACTCCCTGCGAATGATCTCGGATTTAACCATTTTTCTTCAGGATATTAGTTATTTCCCTGTTTTATAAATTAAACTTTTGGTACGAAAAACAGCACACACACACACACACACACACACACACACACACACACATATATATATATATATTGAAATATATGTCATCTAGTGTAGAGAAAAGGATGTAAATGTATACATAGTTACATCAATTTAAAGAATTAGTTTATAACGATTGGGGATATCACGATGTGGTTGTTTTTTCCCATCGTGTGTTAATGGTAGCCATTTTGGGTTCATGTTAGTTTAGGATTTTGGATGGTTTGGGTTTAGGTGTTATTGTTTTGGGTTGGACTTGGCCCATTTTTGGTGTTGCTCTTTGGTGGGTTTCTGGCCAACTATGGAGGGGTCTTGGGTGGCATTGTCCTTTTATCTTTGTACTTGTGTTCAAGGATTATAAATTTTTTTGCCGAGCAAAAAAATTAAAAATTGCATGAGTTGTTTTCTTTGTGCGTTTGACAAAATGAATGACTAAATTATCAATATGGGGCAATAATTTTACAAAAACAAATGATTGCAAGTCTCACCTGGGTTCCAAAAATAGTGATTACAACCGCACAAACCGTAAACGTTGCAGAGAAAAACACTCCTAACAAATAGCAGTATTGATTTGAGATAAATTGAAAAACAAACTACTCATAGTTTTCTACCTATTTATTAATATACCACATTAATTTTTTTTACGTGTACCCATGTCCCAAAAAATATATTTTACCAATACAATTTTTAAATTTACTAAATGAACAATTTAGATCAATGTTTTTAGAGCTTGAGACCCATTGTGATTTGCAAAATCGAGTTTGAAAGGGTGTCCAGCGAAATATATAGTTATGAGATAACGCTCCCTAATTTTTTGGGCATAGAGGGAAACCAATTCCCATAGATAAAGTTTTTGCCATTGGATAGGTCCTAACAATGACGATTTACTTGTTCTCTCTCTCTCTCTCTCTCTGTCATCCTTGATTCATTCATCCACAACTATAATCCAAATTCTCATGACATGAGGCTCTCTTTCTTCTTTTTTGCAGTGAAATCTAGCTTTGGGTACATCGGTTTAATCATGATTTACATACTATACTCTTGCATCGCACCAAGAAATGAAGCTCGATCATTCATAAGGGACGGGGAGATAATTGTAGGGGAATTCAGAAAACAAAAGGGAAAGAAAAAATTATGGCATCAATTGCCATTTGAGGAATGGCAAACGCCAAGTCATTATATTGTACCAGCAGCAACGTTGAGTCTCTTTCCGAAGATCATCAGGTACATAACCTTGGATGATGAGCTGAAGGGACTTGTTATATCAGATGACTTGGGTAATAGTAATAGCCGAACTTTGAACGGGCATACAACGAAGGTCTTGGCCGACAAGATTTTCGATATTTTAGTGGGAAGAAATGCAAGGTAAGTCTTCAATTACCATTTGATGTAGTGTTTTTTTATATTATACTAAAATGGATCTTCCTCAGGCACGCTAGGTCCATTGACTTATATGATTTGGAGAAGTTTATGCCCGAATCATTGGCACAGGAGGCATTGAAATCAATAACAAGAAGCTCAACGATTAGCCGCACCGACCTTCATCGATGGCTGGTACAACTGTCTTAAAGTTAGTGTTACAAATTCTTGATACCAATAAATTTTTGCAGTTTTGGGGAGTGCTTCCTTGTCTGTTTTTGTTTCGGGTTGACTCCTTGTTATCTTGTTGTTATTTCCCCTTGGTTCCGGGTCGACATTTTTTGTCTTGTCTCGGCCCCTTTTAATCTTTGTAATGTGTTTTCAAGGATTAATAAAAGTTCTTTTGCCTTGCAAAAATAAATAAATCGAATTTATTAACAGGTTTGGCTTCTGCTTTCATGGCTGAATTTCTTACTACCCTCTTTGTCGATAATCTCCCTCTCTCTATTAGGAAAATTTGGGTTTATAATCTGTTCACGAAATTTGGGAAAATCAGAGAGGTTGTTATCCCCAACAAGAAAAGCAAAGTTACAAATCAACAATTTGGGTTTGTTAGATTCTTTAGTAGAAAAGTTGCACTTGCTGCTATCAACTATACAAATGGTAGTTGGGTTTGGGGCCATTTATTGACAGTGCAAATAGCAAAATTTGTCAACCGGAAGAAGACCTATGTGAATCCCCCTTCACAGCCACAGTTGCAGAACAAAAAACAGATTTGGGTTGTGAAAAACCCTACCACCAGTCATGTTGATTATTCTCAGGAACAAGGAATTTCTGGAGTGAATTTTTTGAGGGGAGCAGGAGAAGCCGCTATCCACCATAATTTTCAAAGTATTCATCTCCAGCCAGTTGGCAATGGCTGGCTACTTAGAAGTGCTGTGGCCAAAATTCGCAAGTTAATTTCTCCAAAGGGCTTGGAAAAGGTTTTTTTGATTGAAAATGCTCCTGTTGAGCATGTTAAATCTATTGGTGGAAGATATGTTATTATCACTTTCCCAAATGCAGAAACCAGAGATGCAACCATTAAGGATAATTGGATGTCAATCTGGTTTGAGGAAATTAAACCATGGATGGGAGAATCTGCCAAGGAAGAAAGATTTGTTTGGCTTTCATGCTTTGGAATGCCCCTCAATGGATGGTCTATCCCAAATTTCAAGTTAATTGGAAACTTATGGGGAGATTTTATTCAAGTGGATGAAGATACGTTACATGAGAAATCATATGAAAAAGGTAAAGTCCTCATAGCAACGGAGCAGATTCAGAAAATCTCTGGTAATGTGGATTTTAAAATCCTTGGTTCAAGTTATTCTGTGAGAATTGAAGAAGAGGCTTCCTTCAGAATCATCAATCCAGATTTGGACCCTCGTTTATCAAAAAGGGTTGCAAAGGATATTGTCAATGAGGAACCTAACGAGAAAGAAGATAAAGAAAAGGATTCAAGGACAGATGAGAGGGAGCTTAATAATGAGTTGGCAGGTCATGAAGTTAATAATTTGGTTAGCAAAAATTCTGATTTGAATAGTCTGGAAGTTATGGAAGTGGTTGAAGAAACACCAGAGAATATGGGGAAATGTAATGAGAAAGAGCTACAAGTGGCCACTTTCAAATCTGTTTTGTTGGACTCAAGAAATCCACAACTGCCTCTTCATACTATGCACATGGGTGCCTCTCCCCTCAAAAGCCAAAACTCCATTATTGATGCTTCTTCCAACCACAATAATTTTACTCAGATAGATAATCAAGTGGAATCTGCAACGAGAGGTAATGTAGATCAAGACTCTAGCTGGAGTGAACTTCCATTTCACAATGATTGGTTTTGTCCTGTGAAGAAAAAGGTGGCTGAAAAAAGCAAGAAGAGATTGAAAACCATTGACGAATTGATAGGTCTACCAAAAGCAAGAAAAGGAAGGAATAAAAGAAACAAATGTGTTTTGCTCAGATCAGCCGTCGCTGCTGCAGCTCTCTCTATCTCTTCGGAAGGAATAAAAAACAGAAACAGGATCATTCTCAATGAAAAAGATGCTGCAAGAACAGTCTCTAAGATCTTGGGAGAGGACTACATGGGCAATGATGATGAGGTAATGAGCAAAATGTTGACTGACGAAATTGAGGGGATTGATTGTTAGTTATCATCATGAAAATTATGTTCTGGTCTATTGGGGGCATAGTATCTTTGTTTCATGTCAGTTGTTGCTAAGGAATCTGCAGGAGGATTTTATGGGTATGGTTAGCTTTTGGGAGACGCATTGCAATCTCAAAGTCATTCTAGCCCTTATGTTCTTTAATGCTTGGCTTTACAAGGAGTGCTTGAAGGTTATGGTTAGGCATGGCAGGTGGAGCAAAATCACAAGTGGACAGCTTTGTGTTTGGGTAATGAAAATGAAAGAATTGAAAGTAGATCTGATGGTCTGGGATTTAGTAATTGTTGGTATCATTCAAGCTTAGCTGGATAATGTGGTGCTGGATATCCACATTTAGGATACTCAGGATGAGGAGGGAAACATCACTGAGTCTGACTCTGTCCTGTTTCATGATAGGGTGTTCTTAGTTTGTTGGCACCTTGCCAGCTTGTTTCGTTTTTTCTTTCCTAGGGTCTGAAGTTTCATTGCTTCTTCCCTTTTAATCTTTGTATCCACTCAGAGATTAATAAAATTTTTTACCGTTCAAAAAAAATTAGCAATTTGTCATTGATTTCTTCTTTTTTATGAATATAGCTTATATGGTGGGCCTCATGATTTTGAATAGATGGAGCTTAGTTTTTACTCCCCACAGGTTTGAGATTTTTTTGTTTAGATAATGGAAAATAACTTCATATATTCGAAGGCAATAAAGCAAGCAATGCATACTCAACTAGATGCATTTTTTTAGGTATTACTAGTTTAAGTAAATATGATTTAGTACGTCATTTTTTTAAGACTTTTAATGCTTGAAATATTATAACTTTAAGAGTTTGTAGAAGCAGATACATACCCTAGCATTATGGAGAGATAAAATACACCCTACTTACTTTTTTTTTCCCCCTTCTGTAGAGCCAAAACAATAAAAGAACACAAAACTGATGGCCACTCGATTGGAACCATTTATCTCCATATAAATGTGTTGAGAGTCTTGAGACCTGGAGTTTATCAATATGCAATTATCATGGCTATCAGTAGGGTCTATGGCCATAACGAGATGAAACAGTAGTTTTTTTAATCCTACATTCACCTTGGTTTGCACAATAGTTTTATTTTTATTTTTATTTTATTTTTCTTCTTATTTTTATTTTACTTTTGCACGGCAAAAAAAGATTTTATAATCAAATATCGAGGATACAAGATTAAACGGGGCAAGAGAAGACCAAAAAGTCTCTCGAGACCCAAAAGATTGGAAGACTGTCAAGAAGACAACCAAACAATCAAAACCAAAACCAAAACCAAAACCAAAACCAAAACCAGAACCCCAAAACCACCCACAAGCAAAAGTCACCACCACAAAAAACCTAAAACACCCTCCTAAAAAAGCCAAACCCTTAATCAGGAACAACCCTTGCCTTATTAAGGGCTTCCAACTCAGCAATTTTACTTATGACCTCATTCTCATCACCATCATAGCTAAGACCAAATAGCTTGTCAACTTCCCATATGGCTTGAGCTTCATCTAACAGAATTTTGTTTCTGTTGTTTATATCCCTTGATGAAATAGATGCAGATAGAGTAGCAGATGCCACTGCTGACCTTAGAACCACACTCTTCTTTTTGTTCCCTTTTCCTTTGATGTCACCTGTGTTTACTCTAGAGTACCCCATAATTTCTTTTATGCTCTTCTTGTATCTTTTCGCTTTTATTCCTTTGGTTGTTGCTTGGAAAGGCATATGAATTGAATCAGAATGGGTTGCCACCTCATCAGTCTTCTTATTCGTCCCGACTTCTGTATCTGCCACCTCTTCAATATCTTCCAAAATGTTTCCCAATTGTCTCGCAGCTGCAGTATCCTCGAATGACTCAATTTCCTCACTCGAATCGCCTATCAAAGAGTCACAGTTGGAAAGAGAATCTTCGATTTTTCTCCCAAACGAATCCGGCACCATGAAATTGTCCTTATTAACTGGAATCACATCCTCATACTCCTCAGCCATCTTGCTCCCAACCGAAGATACTTGATCAATGGAGTTTTCTTGCAACTTGTCACCCACTAGAGCATCCACATCATCCTCTTTTTCGTCATCTTCACTGGGTTTAGATGGGATTATCTCCTTCAATATAAAATCATCCTTTGCATCCTTTTCCGTAGAAATAATGGACCCAATTACATCTGGATTGGAGAAAGAAGATTCCTCCGTGACTTTAACATCATACATTACTCCCCCAACATCAATCTTGATCCATTTCTCAATTTTTGAAAACTCCTTCATAGCTACTCCGTGACTTTAACCTTGTTGAGCTTAACATGGATAGATCAATACACGATTATATTCACCGTGGCTCATACAATAGTTTTCTTCATTTTTTTTTATATATTGAGAGATGATAATATTGTTCAATGATTGGATCGGTAGTTAATTAATAGTTATGTTTTACCATGTTTTTTTCAGGTTACCAGCTTTAGGAAATTGAGCAAATTGAAATTAAATCTCTCAAACAATCACGCAGTGATGAAGAACTGCAACGTAATCCTTAGTTGTGTTGTTTTGTTCATTACTACAAGTTGGTGCTTGTACATCATGAACAGCTTAGCAACTAAGGAAATTTTCACAGTCCTACTTGCACAGAGTGCAATCTTAGTTGTTCTTTTTAGGGACACTGTAAAGAAGTATTCTGAATGCATCCGATTTTTCTTTGACAAATATCCGATTAGTGTTGGTTATATTTGCTGGATTGAAGGAGATTGGGTGAGACAACATGTTTTTTTCCTGTTAACAATGAAGCTAAATGTCCAGTATATTGATATATGATTTGGCCTAACATATATATCTTCCATTGGATAGATGATTGTGCAAGAGGTCAAGCTTCTTCATTCAAAATTTATTTCCGAGAACAATCAAACACTTGAGTTGGAAAATACATACCTCCTCCAACAGCGGATTCATGTAGCGAGGGATGAAGATGTTTGGAGGCAAAATGATGATGACATTGTGTCGAGCAGATCGTGAGACCATATCACGGATGAAGTATGTTTTATTACCATTGTCATTGTGTCATAAATACTTAATTTGTTCTTTTGTTGAATGACATGATGTATGTTGGCATAATAGACTCTTGCATCGCACCAAGAAATGAAGCTCGATCATTCATAAGGGATGGTGATTATCAAAATTGAAAATTGCACGATCTGTCTCTATCTCTCTCTCTCATCATTAATTCATTCACAACTGTAAATCTCACCAGTTGATTCTCATGTTATAAATAGTAATCCAAACTCCCATACCTAAGGCTGTCACTTCTACTAGAGGCCGGGTTGAATATTGATAATAAAAAATGCACAATATGTGCAAAAGATCAAACAACAAGCCCAAAGCTATTGTGCATATCTAATTGAAACTTGCACATGCATTGCATGTGACTTAGCCTCTAAAGTATTATATACTTCAAGTTAGAGGCCGGGCAAAAGCAATACTTACGTGTGCAAGAAAAATATGCACAAAAGATTTTGGCTTATCATTTGATCGCGTGTGCATTGCAGTATCTTTTTTCAACAAATGAACAATAGTATGAATAAATATCACATCAAATAAAATGTTTATGCCTTTTAATATCCGTGCAACTTATTGTAACAGATTGCAAGTGATTGATAAACCCATTACCATGTTAAAGCAATCACTATCGCGACAGTCTCATAAATCCATTACCATGTTCGCGCCGTTACTTTTTCTGGATTTTCTACAATCAAATACCTAAGCACTCTTCTATTGAAACCCAAAGTAACTAACGAAAACCTATTCAATAATATTGAAGGGATCGAACGGATATAATGGGGGAAACCGAATATATTACTACCTCTCACGCAGCCTCAGTGTTTAAACCTCGATGGATTCCTCTTGCAACAAACTACTCTCCTTTAAAATCATGCAGACGGGGCAAAAATCCCTTCAGCACCCAAAAAAAAAAAAGAAAAAAGATTATAGATATGATCCCTTCGGCACTTTCCGACTCTTTGAAAACCACGATCGGTTCCTTTGACAACGAACTACTCTTGTTGAGAATTGTGCACATGTGGAAGAATCTGCACAAATATCTGTACCAACAGAAAAGGGAATTTTCAGTTTCTCAATTCTTTTGATTTTAACATTAAAGAATTGATTGACACGATGATTGGGAAGAAGGAACTTAACTTCTCAACTAGCTTTCATGAGAATTTGTCATTTGGAAATCTTCGGAGAGGATTTCATGGGAATTCACACCATGATTTTAAAGTGTAAAAGCTCCTTGCAAAAATTGTTTTTGCTTCTGAAGAAGTAACGTGGTGGGTGGAGAAGTTAGGGAAGTTAAGTAAGAAATTTTACCATTTTGCCCGAGAAGTAATCGCCCATAACATGACGAAAAATGTAATTAACCAATTTCAACAAGGGCATAGTTGGATTAGGCAAAAGTATACATGAGCCCAAAAAATAAGGACACCAAAGTACTACTCTCCCTTTATATATTAAATAAAATCGACAAGTGTTACTACTCAAACCATGGAATTCAACAATTGAGTTTACGGGTTCTATGGCCCCTCAAACCTTGTAAAAACCCGCTTTTCCCACGCTAAACCATGGAACTCGAAAGTAGGAACCTGCAAGCAGAGTCTTCCGTTTCAATAATATATAATAGTCATCTATAAATAATCTTTCTGTTTCTCAAAAAATTTACAACATAGTACCCAATATATATCAACCCATAATACCCTTTTCACACTCTTTGGTGTTAATTATTCTAATTTAATTAAGCACGTACGAACATTTTTGCTATGGCAGCAGAAATGAAGAGGTTCAAACTCGAGGCTGATCACTCTCTTTGGTGTTAATTATATATTCTCATCTAATTAAGCACGTACGAACATTTTTGCTATGGCCGCAAAAATGAAGAGGTTCGAACTTGAGGTTGATCAAGGCCAGTCCTCTCCAGAGGTCATCTGACCACCATTGTTTTTTAGGCTTGGTACGTGCTAGCTCTTAATTATTTAATCAATAGTATGATCTGATATGTTTTTTTTGTGGAAATGATTTCAATCGAAGATCAGTTTAATAATCAGATTTGCAGGACGTGAAAGAGTGGAGAGTATTGAAAGAGAAGATGATCATAACACCTCAGCTAATCATCAAGATGTACGATGTTGAGTCCTTAGGTTTGAAGTTCTTTTGTCTTTATTGTAACTATAGGTTAGGGCACATGTGATGCGTATGCAAGTTGAAAACCATGCCTAATTAATTCCAACTTATTGTTTAATGTTTTGTGTTGTTTTAATATTTGAGATAGGTAAACAGCGGTACAATAAAATATCACCGCAATGGATAACAATATATGTGCAACAGCGTAAGAAATTACATGTAATAAATGTCGCATGGTAACTGCAAGAGTTTAAATCAGAAATGACAGTTTGGTTGTTTCCACTTGGACCATTAGATATACTCGTCCCAGGCAACAGCGAGTCATATTTTGATATCCCTCATAAGCTAGAATTGGTGCCATGAGTGTTATCTACGTTAGATGATCCACTAGTGTGAATGCTGGTAAAGCTTTAATGTTAGGTCTTGCACTGGCAGAATCATTTTGTGTGGCGATGATGATGCTGATATCAGTTGTAGCTAGGACAATTGACATGCACCTGCATCAATGGTGACAGTAGCAGTCTAAATCGTCACACATTCCGCAGCATAAATCTTTCCACAAATTCTAAAACCTCCCATCCGAAAGACTGTACCTATTATCACTATAATGAAATGATATTTTTTCATGCAGAAGTTCCATTGAAAATGCTGCATCGGCCCAATTGAATACTGTACATAAATCTTGGAGTATTACTACTACAATGGTTTTAGAGAAGGTAAGCTAGCTTACATGACTTCTTGTGTTGTCATGTTGTTATCTCGGTTCCTTTTAATCTTTGTATCTTGTTTCTAAAGATTAATAAAATTTCTTTGCCGTTCAAAAAAAAAAAAAAAAGCAGCTTGTGTACATGACCTTCAATGTAATTTGATTATTTATGATAACTAACTGGGACAATCTGATTCAATCAAGATTACTTCAGCACTTCATTTAAGGCAACAAGTGCTTAACTATACAATGATAGGAAAATCTGGGTTTTCCCGGTTGATGTTTGGTAAATCTCTTCACAAACCTATTAGTTTTATTTTTTTTCAATTTTTAATAATATGTTGCACCTGATTAGGTGTGTAGTGGTCAACTCAGAGCTGGCTTTGAGCTAAAGCTCGTAAAGCGCCGCTTTAGGCCCCCGATTTTTTACGAAATTTGAGGGCCCCCAATTTTATAGGTCCATATAGTAATTACTAATTACGCCTATATAAAAATTGAATTATTGCAATGGTTCTCGATTTTGGGTACTTATAATGACTTTATATTAAGTTTATTTTTCCAAGTATTTTTAACTATGCAAAGTAGTTTGCTTTAGGCCTCATGAACATCAGAACCGGCCCTGGGTCAACTGCAATAAAAAAACTACCCAAACCATACTCCACGTTGTATCCCCATCTTCTTCGCTTATCCCTCCTTTTTTGCTGCACCACCATCTAAAAATTTGCCCATCATGGAAGTTACCTTTGCTCCACCAAATTTAAAAAATGCGAGGCTTAATTCTCACATGCCATACTCTTTAGGCTGATTTTTTATTTTTTTTTATCGGCCTCTTTAGGCTGATGTTACGAGTTCTTCAATGTTTTCTTCTTCGGATCGATTACTTGATTGCTGTTTACTCTTTTTTTTTTTATAGTGATTGTTCTTCGCGTGTGTTCCTACTCTTGTTGGATGGTGAATCTATTATAGTAATGCAGGATGGGTTTTCGAGAGGTGGGTTGTGGTTGTGACAAGTGTCGTCAATTGATTGGATTGTGATGGGTGCTATAAACTTAGCAATGTAACTTGATCAAATCACGTATATAAAATAATCCATAAAGCTATTTTGAATTTCAAAAGAAAGAATCTTGAATTATCCATAAATTTTGTCAATATCCTTTCTACAATGATCACTAAAACATTATTGACATCTTTTTACATTGACTTTTTTCCTTCCAAATTTTCTTAAATTGTGCTTCCAATCTAATTAGGAAATAGTTTTGAAAGGGCCACATTTAGAAGAAAAATAATGATTCAAAAAACTTACGAAGGTATCAAAGGTAGAATATCATTGAGCAAAGAAAGTAAAAAGTACTAATCACTCCATTTAAGCTGTAGTGAGTTAATTTTTCTTTACCTCTCTATCTCTTAATGCATGTAGTCTTCTTATTATGTATTTTTGCATATTCAACAAACAAGTCAAAAGACAAGACTCATGGATGGATTATTTTACTCCACGTATAAAACATTCCGTATGATTTCAACAAGGGATCGATTATTTATACCTACCTTCTCAGAATGAATCTGGAGTGGTCATCTACCTTGAAGAGGTGTTTTTCAATGTCATGTTCTGTTAGTAATTAGTCAAATTTTACTCTCTAATTTTTTCATTGAGCTGTGTTTAAAAAAATCCTGTAGCACGCAACACTAGATTTATTAGAGCAAACTCTGGTAAGTAGTAACTTTATGTTCATGCACAAGTCAACCAAGAGGTGGCTCTAAGATTTTGGTTCATCGGTGGCAAAAATTTGAATAAGTTTTTGTATATAAAGCTGTATATAAAATAAGCATATTTATTTTGGTTACAGATTTATTGGGTCTAATATGTAATTCGACATGTCTACTACTTATTGGACTATCTTGGCGTATCTTGAACTCTTAGCAAAAAACAAAAAAAAAAAGGGATGAAGAGTGGATTAGAGCAATATTTTGAAAGTTGTTTTACCATCATGTGCGAAAACACACCCACATATTCTTAATGATTATTGTTGAAAAAATATTCATTGGATCTTATAACCTGATCAATAATCATCATTTTTTTTCTTAAACTTTTTGTTATAATTATCTTCCTTTTTGTGTTGTCTACATATACAATGGTGAAAGAATAGAATGATGGAGTGCATTTTAAAGTTGGGTTTGGGAAACTACTTATTTGATAGATCTTTTTTTGAACTTTTTGTCTTTCATGACCTCTCTTTAGTTTTTCCTTAAATATTTGGGATTACTGATACATTTCGACAAAAGAAATCAAGAAATTAAAAATTTGAAACAAAAAACTTAGACAAGTTCACTAAAGACAACAATAATAATAAAAAAATAGACAAATTTGTATTGTTTTGTCTTCAATAATTTTTTAAACTTTATTTATTAATTTTTAACTCTTTAGATTCCTCTTATCGAGATAAATTTATAATCTCCAAAGATTTAATGCAAAACTACAAATTTTAGGAAAATGATCCTATAATAAATTCAGGCAAAACTCCAAGTCCCGTGCTATGCACGGATTTTACGCTAGTTAAGTAATATGGAAAAAGGTCTTAGGGTTTTGAATCCACCCTAACTTCACAACCAAGTAATTATATTAATTTAGGGAAATCAATTACCAAAAAGATAATAACTGGCTAAAAGTTACAATCCCAAGCGATATTGACAAGAAAATAGCATGTAATCGAAAGCCGGGCATAACCTATCTTCAGTTGGCATGAATTGTTCTCGATTCTAAAACTAATTAATCTAGGCACGACTCATTTTCCCAAGGCATAGACTATCTTAGTTTACAATTCCATGCTCCAAGAAAATTGTTGCATAACTATGTATTTGCAATCACAAAAAACAAACACATAACACTAGCTAGGAAAAGTAACAACCATCATTTCTTCGATAATCAAAATCTAAAATTAATGTAAAAAAAAGTTAGTTAGTTAAAGTTTCATCTACACCCTAAGAAGATGATTAGTTGCTCATGGCTAGGAGAGAATCAAAAGATCGTGATTGAATCTCCATAAGCCACTGCCCAACTTGTTGCTGCTGTACACACGTCGAACTGCTTCGATTACTCAACACGTTGTGCACTGACTACAGGTTCAAAAGCTCCTCTGGCCGAAACCAATTCCACGCTCAAGAACCCTCGTCAAAAAGCTAATTCCACATTATCCCAAGGAACCTTTGATAAGTACACCAAAGGTTCCTTGGGCTACTTTTAATAACAAATTAATAATCCTCCTCTGAAACACTTGGCGCTTTGACACCAAATTTCGTGTAATTCTTGTTTTTAACTGAAATCTTCGGCAACGAGCTCGAACAACCTACAAACACAAAAAAGACTAAACATGCATCATATGTCCAATAAACATCACTAACAAGTATAGTTTAGAAGGTCTAAATATACACATTACGACACTTATCAGCCTGCAAACTCCAATTCCTAATTTTTAAATTTGTTTAATGAAGTCTCAAATCTAGAGACCATTTTTTCCCTCTTACTTTTCCACGTGTCCCACAACTCCCACCCCAGCTCTAAGTTCCCTATTTTCTCTCCCCACTTCCTTTTATATTTTTGTTTTGAAATTTCATGCTTTATTTTTACTCTACTTTCACAACCGTAACAATTGAGTGGAACGGCTAACTCCCAATGCTACCTGCACAATCAATAGAGGGAGAGCATTGTGCATGAATTGATGTATTAAGCATTTATTTCTTCATTTTCTTTTATTTTTTACTTTTTACTTAGTTCTTCGAATGTATGAAAGCCCACATTAGTTTTGAGATATGATCTTACCTCTCAATTATAATTTCTCATGCTCTGGAATTATCATGGCAACTTCAATGTTTTTCCTCCATTCATGGTGTTCATGATCTCCCTTCATTTGAGTAACAAGTTTGATTCTATTTCATGAGATTTGGTTCTTTTTAATACTAAGTTCAACTCTATTGGTCACAAGAATTTGTTCGCAGAGACCACTGTTTCCATCGATGTCCATTTTCACCAAAAATTGAAATCCCGCTAAATCTTCGGAGGAGAGATAGCCTAGACACTTATTTCACTCTCCCTAAGTATATAGACAACCTAGATAATGTTTTTGAATATTTGAATGGAAGGAAACAAACTCATGCATTGAAACGAGCTCGATCCAAAAATTACTGTTTACTAGTAATTTCATCCAGACGGGAATCAAGGTTGTCTGGATGGTTGGGATAGTTTTTAAACATGAGATTACTAGTAACTTCAAAGCCAAATATCATGTTTGAATTGCAATTTATCCCCTGTACTATCCTATTGTTACGGTTTTGACCCAAAATTATGTTTGTATTGCACATTTTACCCCAATTTTGTGGGTGTAATTAAAATTGATTTAAAAGTGCATAATTTGACTTTTTATACTATAATTTCAGGAATTATTTAATGATTTTTAAAGTTAAAAGTTAATAATATGCCATAAACAAATCAAGAAAATGTTTTATACATTAAGAAAAACATATTAATAATACCCTAAAATTATAGTAAGGAAATTAATGACCATAGGATGATAAAATTGTAGAATTACCAAAATGCCCTTTAACATGCTAAATTGCGATTTTGCCCTTCGAGCATTAATAATAATTAAAGCACAATTGCAATTACAATAATTACATAAGGAATTCAATGAACGTTATAATGACAGAATATTTTACTAACATGACCCCGCAACTGCAAAATTACTAAAATACCCACTTTAGGTATTTTTATCTTAATACCCTCAGCTTTTACCAAAACACCCCTAGACTTGATAAAATTACTCAAATACCTAAGATTCAACTTACCACATTACCCGTGCAATATGACATTTTAATAAATTGCCTTTCACCATGGACAAATTACAAAAATACCCTTAGTGCGTAATTTTAACATAACGCCCCTAGACTTTATAAAATTTTACTACGTTGCTACCATGTATCTACAAATTTCAACACGACTCGATATATTTGTAAATTACACTCTGACGCTTATTCTTTTATTTAATTAATTGTAACCTTTTATACCTTGTGAATTTGCATACGAACGTTGTGAAAATAGATCGTGTTATTTATGCAAATATTGTTTTACCACTATACTATCGTTATCGCTTTGCTTTGTTATTTAGTTGTGATATTTTGAATGCTAGAATGGACAATTAGATTCCTAGGTTCGTTTACGATTGTAGAACTCACATAGACATTATGAAGTAAAGGAAATTGGAATGTTTAAGGTGAGATATGGGAGGCTGTCCCGAGATCAAGATGGGAGGTTATCCCAAAATCATGAATGGTGGTCAACCAAGAATTTCTATGGATCAAAACTCTAAGTTATGAGCGTGATCTTATGAGGAAACACAATGAACAATTTCCTAATTGGTTTAGAGATCATGTAAGTTTTGTAACATTTTAGCACGATTTGGAATATCTTTTATTGCTACATCGTTAACTATGTGATCTCTAATCTTGTGTATTGAAAAATATAGGTTCAATACTTGTTGCGAACAGAAAATGCCAACATATCTAATGAAGTGAGTATATTATCTTCACCACTTGACAAATGGGCTAGAAGGTTTACTGGATATATTATAAATGGGTTTAGGTTTCATACCAAGGAACGTGAGGAGAGGAGGAAAACTCAAAATAGTGGAGTATCATTGGCTGCAAACACACAAAGTTATGCAAGCTCAAGAGATAAATGCCCAGTCATAGGAGAGGTCATTTTCTACGGAGTTTTGAGGGATGTCATTCAATTGCGATATTCTAATGACTTTAACTTTGTGCTATTCAAATGTGATTGGGTCGATAACAATGTTGGGATGAAGCAAGACGAGTTCAAGTTCACACTTGTAAATTTCAAGCATCTTTTGTATAAACACAATCGGACATCAGATGAACCATTCATCCTTGCATCTCAAGCCCAACAAGTTTGGTATGTGCAAGACCCTATTGAGGAAGACTGGCACGTTGTTGTTAAGATGACCCCTAGAGACTCATATGATATGAATGGAAAACAGTCAACAGATGATGCAATAACTTGTCCCCAAACTGAGCCTTATCGTGGTCAACAGTTAGATGATGCTATATATACCTGTGATGACAATGTTAATTGGGTTAGGACAGATGATGTGGATGGAGTGATCATTGATGAGAATATGGATGACGATGGTGATGATAATGTTGGTCTAGATGATAGTGCTGAGGAGGAGGATGACTATGGTGATAAATATGAGGATGACGATGACGATGTTAGTTTTGAGGACAGTGATGAAGATGAAGATGACGACGAGGATGATTAGTTTTATTTTTTTTTAATTGCATAATGCCATGTTTCTTGTTTTTAAAATTGTTGCAATGTCAGACCATGTATAATGTGTACTTTATATTTTGTCCAATACTTCTTGCTATTACCATGTTATTCCTTGAGGAAACTGTATGAAGGTAGTACTCAGTTTCCAAGGCTGCGGTTAAGAGGAACCTAGTTTTTACATTGTCAAGTCTATTCGATTATGCTTTGTTTTGCTTCTTAGGTCACATCTCCTTATTTTTTTCTGCATAGCCAATTATCTTTTAATATACTATAAATATTGTTGCCAAAGATGTCCACAGACGGGCAATTGTTTTTGAAGCCTGGGTCTTTAGCCCGTGACAAGAGACGTTACCTTAAGATAAGAAAAGATCTTATTAAGAGCAACTCGGAGAAGTTTGATGCTCTGGGGTTAAATAAATGGACCAATCCATTCTCTCATTTGGCTCAAAGGATGAACAATGTCACTAGTACAAACGGAAAGTGCACTAATGATGATGACAGTGACTATGAACCATCTGATGGTGAGGATGGAATGAGTTCTGATGGTGAAGATGATGAGTGTTCCAAGGATCAGGTGATGGATGTTTGTAGAATATGAACTAAGAGCCATTTTTTAAAATGTTTATTCTTGTTACAATTTGAATCATGTGTTGAGAAAACTTTATTGTATTCATCACTATTATTCTTTTAGTGACATGGCGTATCACTATTCTTGTTTTTCATGTGTTCTCATTTTAATTTCATGTAGATGGCTAGGGCACAGAAGCGTCGGCAATTGCTAGCTGGACGAATGACTGATGTGTTGGAGCCACAACTTACTACTAGTGAGCCATGTGCACGACCTCCATCTCTATGTATCAACAATCAGGGAAATTTGCAACCGGATCAAGTGATGCAAGTGTGTGTACAACTTTCAAATAGCGTTAGAACTATAGATTTGTTTTTGTTTTTGTTTTTTTTGGTTTAAGGAACTGTAGATTAGTTCCTTGTTTTTACTAATCCTTTGGAGCTGATGGTGTGTTATTATGACTAGTATTTCCTTTTGAAGGTAGGCTAGAGGTCATCAGAGATAGGCACTTTATATTTTGATGTCTAACATTCTCAAGTCTAGATTGACGAAACAAAATAATTGCCTTAGCTATATTGCAGCCTGCGTAGTGCAGTATTTTCCTGAAAATCTCGTTTATTTGTTTTCCAAGATTCTCTCCCTCTGCGAGGAAAATTTGCCATCAAGCCACAGTTTCACTGGTTCCATTTTGCAAGCATGTGTTGATGCCAACCTTTTGTAGCATGTCTTTTGAGTATTGATAGGCGCGTGGAAAGCTTGCTTATTAGGCGCCTAAGTAGGGGAATTTAGCATGTTAGACGTGCGATTTGAGCCTTATTTTCCATTTAATATGTGCACATGGTGTTTTTGTGTCTTAAGTGGAATTTGCAGATAATTCAGGGATTTTAATGCAATTTCGTGATAGTGGAAGTACACGCACGTCGATCAGAGTTGGAAGCGGACGGATTTTGCATGGAAGTGGTCGAAAACCGTCGGGAGCACTACCCCATTTTGTTGGAGCGCTCAAAGTGGGCACAAAAAGGTCCCAAAAATGAACAGAGGATTCTTGAGCGCTACACCTAAAGATATGTAGCGCTACCGGCGCGTTAGATTCTGGGGGTCAACGGTCAAAGAGAGGTCAACCGGTCAACGTCGCACGCTAGCTAAGCGGTAGCGCTACCCAGGAATACCTATAGCGCTACCGAGGTGGTTACATGGCTTATCAAACGCTGTCGTTTCGGTCGTCCGCGAGGAGTAATTTCCGAATTTCGTTAGATTTTCATGGGGATTTCTAGATTAGTATATATACCTTCGTTTTAACCCATATTAGGGTTCCACGAATTTTTACCAAAAACTTTAGATTTCGAAGTTTGTTCAGCTGCAGTTCCTGTTCTTCAATACTCCAGAATTTCATCTTCAATTTGGTGTTGCGAGATATTAATCAAGTTCAGATTTCTTTTTACAATTACGGTATTGTTATTCTTATTGTTTTCATATTTACTACTTCAAGCATGCTTAGATCTAAGTTTAATTCATTGTCTGCAATCAATACAAGCATGAGTGAGTAGTCGCTTTGAGTGCGGCTGTGGGGCGTAGGCGCCCGCGTTTATTCTAATGGATATTTCACCTTGGGGCCGAACTAATTCAATTTTCGAGCAATTTTAGAAACTAGAAACTTTTCTAACAAACAAACCCAGGCATTACCGGAATTCGAATGCGCACGGAATCTGGTGACAGGTGGTGCGCATTTGTTAGGGAGCCTTTCGCGTATTCTAAAATCAGTAAAAGGATTACTTGTGGCCCGAGTAAATATTGGTTAGGATAAGCGTGGATGCCGGATTCTCGCAGCTGTGCTCTCTTTTAATTAAGTAGCATATAATCAATTTAGCTTAGTAATTAATTAGAACATCTCATAAAATCAAGGGGTGGCTACCTAAGAGCCAGTTTAAACCGCACTCTTACACTTTTGAGTCAGGCACTCTAGTCGTCTCTGTGGTTCGACTCCGGTACTTCCAGAATTATTGTGCTGCACTGGTCAAGAGTCCTACACTTGGGACGCGTCATTATTAGTCTTAATTTAGAGTCACCTGGTCAGTCAAGCAAGTATTGAGTATGTATCTCTCCATTCTTTCCCCAGGCTGAAAAAGTTTCCACACAATAAAGGCCCAAATGCTAATGTGATTTAAATCAAGGTTTTATACCCTACCCGTTGTACATATTTCGGGTCAAGTGTCAGGGTTCAATCCATTTATGTGGATTTGGTGCCTGCTCTTTAGGAATTAATAAGAGTTGTTCCTGAAATAGAGAGTTCAAAACAAGTTGCTTTGATGATGATACTTAGCTTCTTGGTGCCTATCTCTCTTTATACACACCGTATAGGTTGTGCTGCAGCTGAACAATCTTCTCCATTTTGATTCCTAAGAAATAATGTTGTATACATTCTTATGGTCAAGGATCCCTACCATGTCTTGCTAAATCAAGACGAAGAAGATTCGCAATCAGTTCCTTTTTTTTTTTTCATTTGATTGTCTATGATAATCACGAAGAAGATGAGCAGTGTTTGTAGTTTATTGATTTTATGACTTGACATCTTTGTATCTTCTTATGAAACATGAATACATAACTGCATGTAGATGGCTAATACACAAAAGCATGCGAGGTTGCGAGTTGGACGAATGACTGATGTTTTGGAACCACGAGTTACCAGTAGCGAGCCACATGCACGGCCTCCACCTCCATGTATCAACAATCAACCACATGAGTGCTATTTTGCAGCATTTGCCTACCACTAGTGAAGAGCAGGAAGGACATCAATCACCACCAAGCAATCATGGGTTCCACTCACCATCTGATGACGGCATATAATTGATTAATTAGCTTTTTTCAATTTATAGTAGATTTCTATTGTTCTATTACTTGATTTTGCTTTAGTTGCGATACTCAAGTTTTTGTGGCTTATTGGCATTGATTTTTCCCACTTATAAAGTTGACAAGTATTTTGTGGGCAGATTTGGTTTCAATGATCATTTGGTAAGCTCTAACTTTTCTATGTTTTAGAATTTTGTCAATGTAATTTCCAGAAATGAAAAGGGGAAGAACAAAGTGAAATTCAATAGGACAGTTGAATTAGTGAAATTCTTTGAGAACTAGTTAAATTCAACAAGAAAGTAAAACTAGTGAAATTCACTATAAATGGGAGAAAGAATGTAGATGAAGGGTTTGATAGAATGCTAGTGGAAACTCTCGTCCAACTAGCAGCCAAGGGAACTCTCATCCTCCAGTTTACAACAAAAATTTCAGCCATGAAAAGCAAATGATCATAGCCTCATTACTTTAGTACGTTTTAGAATTTTGCCGGTGTAATTTGCATAAATGCAATGAAAAGGGGAAGAACAGGTGAAATTCAACAGGAGAGTTGAATTATTGAAATTCAACAGGCATTTACAAACTAGTTACAGATTCTCCTAATTGAATCCAATGCTACTGCTCCCCTCCACTTGATCAACGAGACCACACCATCTAGAATTATAAGAGTTATAGGAAGAGACATAACAAACTTTTTGCTGTTTGCATTTATCATGATAATTCTTTTAATTGCTGGACCTAGAGGGCCCCTACATGCAAAATTTCAATAAAATCTGCATTTTGGAAGTACTTAAGCATATTAAAGTAAAAGAGATGGAATAGTGCAAATGTCATCATGCTATAATTAGTGCATAACTTCCCATATATGCATAGTTTTACCTGAATTGGAGTTCTATGAGCAACAACTTTGCATTCCTTATATTGGTACGTCGTTGAAGTGCCAGGTCAAATAAGTGAGAGAATGACAGAGCCGCGGTCACATCAAGGATCTAACTACAACAACACTACTTCAAACTTGCACTTACTAGAACAAAGCAATGAAGGGTCAACAACATTAGGTATCTTCACTATTATTCGAAAGTAATATATAGTTGTTCTACCTTTTATATGGAAAGGAAAATAGTTTTATGCTAGCATTTGCATTTACTTATTTATGTTCATTATTCCATTTTCTTTACTAGCTTCTGACTTAGGACAAAGGAAAGGAAAAGGGAGAGGCCCGGCCGTCCAAATGCTAAGTGGGATACAGGAGAGAAGTTGGTAATTGACTTGAATGAAGTAGATATACCAATAGGAGACACAGCAGGCCCATTACAAAGTCAACTTGGCATCTTAGCAAGGAACGGGAATTTGGCACCCTTAACTTTTACTGATTGGAGAGCTCGAGAGCTAAGGCCATACAAGGAACGCATATGGGCAGAGGTTAAGGTATTTATTCTAATATATCTGGCTGATGTTGTGCCACTATTGTTGGTGATTTATATATCTTCTTTGACTAATTAAGAAAGATGAGATAAAAAAAAGAACCATTGATTTTGACCAGATTTTACACTTTTGTGTTTGGCTATGTACATGGATGTGCATAAAGAAGGGACAGAACATCTCCCTCCTGTGGGGGAAGAGAGAGGAGAGAAGCTGCAGTGGCACCTCACAAACTTTTTACTGGGCAGTACCATAAGAATTTTTGAGTGTCTGGATGCACGTGTTTTGTTCATATTCCTGCGTAGTTAAGAGAAAAATTGTCCCCAAGGCAACCACTTCTGTCTTTCTTGGATATACTTAGTCCGGGTATAGATGCTATGATGTTCATGGTTGTAAGAACTAAGAGGTTTCCTACTTCATTTCAATACTTCATCGTATTAAATGTTCATGATCGGCGTTTACCCTGTCGACATGCTTTTCGACATTTCTGGCTCTCTCCTCGGCAGTTGATAGTTTGCTCTCGAAGACCATCGCGTGCTCTTTAGCCTCCCTCGCCCTATGCTTGGAGTCCTGTAAGCGGCCCTTGGCCGTTTGGTTATCAGCAACAAGAGCCTCAACCTTCTTTTTTATCTCAACGCGGGCCTTTTTCTCACCCTCATATTTTTGCTCCGCGGTAGCCTTTCATTCCCTAACTTGTAGATCTTGTCGCCGAGGGTGAGGGTGAGGGTGAGGGCGAGGGCGGACTAGCCGGCATGCAACAAGAAAAGCCCACGGGATCATATCAAGAACCGAGTGTAAAAACTTGCAAATTGAAAGATATCTAAGGAATTATGAGCTACCGAGTGTTGGAAATTACCTTTGAGATCTGAGCGCAGAGGTCGATTTAGTTTTCGGAGACCGTCTTCGAGAAGACATTCATGCCGCTCAGTAGGGCTAGGCCTTTGAAGAGGATCACCGCCATGCGCTTATCCTCCAGGATGCTGGCCGACTTTTTAATCAGATTGTCATAGAAGGTCTGGGTCACCGGCACCCATGGCTCATCCTTGTCTGTCTGGAGCGTGGACAGCGTAGCCGAGGGCATGGAGGCCGGAACTTGCCCTACCTTGGGATCAGCCTCCTTGGCGGCCATGACAAAGAATGTATTTTGGGGGGTGGGCGATGGACCGATGACATTTGTTGGCGGTGCATCCTTAGGCCCACTGGTGCTTTTCTTTGCCACCCAGAGTCTCTTTGGGGGCCGGGCCATGTCGCTCAAGGCCATTGCCTCCTTCATTTTCTCCCTCTCTCTCCTCTTGGCCTCCCTTAGGACCGAGCTTCCAGCCACAACCTCAGATGAAAATTCTGCGATGAAAGATTGAGGCGGTCAGCTTGATATAGAAGGTCGGCTCACCCTCGGCAACCGTTCACGACCACTTAAGTCCGTAGCTGTGAGCTCGAGATCGAAGTGGCAATGTTAGCATGGTCCTATCCTCATAGCTAGGTCCTTTGATCTCTTCAACCAGCCTTTGTAGGTGGGCTCGTAATCGAGGACAACAGGGGTGTCATGGTTGGGAATGGCAAACAAACTATCGATCATGTCATCGTCAGCGTCCTCGGTCAACTTCTTCATGACCTTCTTGCAAACTAAAAAGAAAAGATGTCAGCAATGCTTGGCGAAAGGTGACAAGAGTATGTGTGACAAAAATAACGAAGATAAAGTAAGGGCACCCAGACATACATGGATCCTCTCGGCGCCAAGGGACGGGCCAGATACCCACCTCTTTGGGGGTCCACATGAAATTCCTCTTGACTATTACCAACTCGCTCGCGTGCCTTTCTGAGTCTGATAAGTTGTTGATCAAGTAGGGGTACTCAAGATGAATTGTGAAGTAATACCTTCCATAGTCCCTACTCCTTGAAATCGTATAGAAGGTCCTGAGATCATTTATACAGAAGAGGATATTGTGGTCCTCCTTCAGCTTTACCACCGAGCAGATGATTCAATAAACATTGCCTGACACACTGGACAGTTCTTGATGGATCATTAAATGCTGTAGTCACCTGCACTACCTTCCACGCCTGCATGAGCACGTGGGTATGGGGTATTATTCCTAGATGAATTGACACTTCAAACCCATGTGATGTGACGTCAGTCAAAGCACAGCGTCTGTAGCAGAGATTGTGGTCACATCAGCCGTCATTTCTGGTACAGGAGGTGTAGCAAGCACACCCCCCTCCGCCTATAAATACCAAGCTCAGCTACCACACTTAGTATCTCTCTCTCCTCATTCAATACCCTCTTAACTCTCATTCTTTCTCTAAGTTTCTATCATGCCCTCGATTTTTAATAACCAAAATACAAATAATATCCACGTTGGACAGACCAACGTCAAACAACTTCCCATTAAAAGTCAAAGTCAAAGTACCATAAGTTTCTAGTCAAGGGTACCCGTACCCGTACACGAACAACAAAAGGTTTATAGTTATTATATTGTCAAATTTGGTCAAAAATTGAAGAAAATAGAAGTTACAAGATCATCTACCAAAAATTGAAGAATATATATATATATATATATATATATATATATATATATATATATATAGGTAAATCTTCTAGTAAGGACTCCCGTTAATAAGAAAAAATGTAATTTTTTCGCGTTAAAAATTGTTTTTGGGAAATCCAAACCGTCCAATGTGTTCAAAAGGTGTTTTCAAAGGTCCCCGCGAGAAATCTTAAAAAAAAAATACCGGGAAGGGCTTGATCCAAGCAGTTTTCGAAAAAACTGCAAATATAAAGTTTTTGCGAAAACTGCTTGGATCAAGCCCTTCCCGGTATTTTTTTTTGAAGATTTCTCGCGTGGACCCTTGAAAACACCTTCTGAACACATTGGACGGATCGGATCATCAAAAAAATGCTCGGATCACGGAGGTCCGGAAGTCCGGAGTCCGGACTAGAAGTGGAACCTATATATATATATATATATATATATAAATGTGGAGAGGATGAAATAACTTCATGTCAAATGTTCTTCATGATATGCATCCACACGCCAAGCATTCCAATCACGTGCCTTGTCAAGTACCTGAAAATGATAGGGTGAGCTCACTAGCCCGGTAGGAATCTTATCTACTAATGCTAAGGGTATAGAGAATGAAATGTACATGCAAAATCAATGATTAGGAATAAGAAGTCAAAAGAATGCTATTTATGACTAAACCAAATACCGAGTACCCAAGAAATACCTAAGTGTCCAACGAAGTACCCAAAAGTCCAATAGAAGCTAAGGGTCCATCATTTTCCTCCTAACCATTTTCAAACATGTCACGTGTCCAATTTTATCAAAATATCTCATCTTTCACAAAAAACCTTATTTTCAAACATTTCGCAAAAGTAACCACTTGCCTTTAATAGGGGATCAACCCCTTTGCCAGATTTCGTCGGCTCCGTGCACCCCTGGCCAGGGACACACCGAAAGGTGGCCCTAATATTAGATCACCAATTTAAGAAAAATCCATTTAACCCTCATATGTCCAAAATATCCACGTAACCCATTTTGATCAAACAACATGTTCATACAAAGTTCACTATGTTAAATGTGCGTAATTTGAAAAATCAAGGAAAATAACCAATCATGCAAAGGTAGGCTAGGAAGGGATATTTCGATCATTAATGAAGTGCACAATGAGGATATATCAAGTATGGAGCCAAACAAGTCAACTGGAAACCAAAGAAGTGCCTAAGTACCCAAGGCCACGTGGCACTCCGCCACCGAGTCCCGGGAGTCAAGGATTGAAGCATTGAAGAAGATTTGAGAAGTTTAGGGGTCACGATGACAAGCCGGAAGGTCAAGGGATCAAGTCGAATGAAATTCACTTTTTTTCTAGTCAGTACCGGTAGAGCACTTTTGTGCCTATCGGTACTGGATGCATTTTTTGCACGAAATATGCCCGACCAACAGCTTTTCCCAAATGGAAGGGGGTTCCAACCCAAGTCAATTTTAGGGTTTCAAACACCAACTAAGCATGGTATAAGAGCATATCAACCACCAATTTGTAGATTTAGCAACCAATTAAGTGAAAACCAAACTCAATCAAAATCAAACCCATTTCAATGGAGGTTTTCAAAGGTGATTAGGAAAATGGATGAACAAGCTAAAAACAATGCAACATATCAACAATATACCATTAGTAGGAGTAGAAATCAGATCCCTATCTCAAAGAAACCCTTGTTCCATGAAGCTCCCAAACCGAAAAAATGCTAACTTCAAGCAAAGCCACGGAGTCTCGGACTCCAAAACACAGGTAGTTGACGAATCTTTGGTTGGATGTTGAAGAATTTGAGTGTGGTGGATTTTCGGAGGGATTTTGAAGAAACTTTGAGAGGAGGAGAAGAGGGAGAGAGAGAGAGGGAGGAGTGTATTTTGTGAAGAAAAATCAGCCACAAACAAACTTATACACACCCCATTAATTGCATTTACATCCCTTGTGTTTCTAGTGTGTTTTAAAGAAACCCCAATGCACATACTAACTCCACATTGACCCCGCATTACACTATCTTCATTTCCTCACGTTTCCCAATATTATTTCTGGAAAATTATTTAAAAACACGAGTCCTTACAGTTTCCGTATTACCTCTTCTTCTCCTGCGACTTACATAACCATTGGACTGCCTTCCCAGACAACCACAGTCCGGGGTAGGCACTAACGTGGTTGTTCACGTGTGCTAGTCTCTCTCTCAGTCAAGAAGCTAGGGTTCAGGCAAAGCTCATTCAATCCACCACCTTTCATCATACAAGAAGGGCCAAAGAGTTTACTCCGGCAAAGCCACCCCCACATTATGGTTGCTTTCCATGAGTGTTGATTATACTAGAGAGACTTTGAAAGTTTACGGAATCTTTATGTCGTACTTCAAATTACTTCGGTGATCATACATGTGAAGTGCTACGGCCACCAATATGCAAGATGTGAACACCAATTATGCAACTGGGTACTAAATATGATGCCCAATTGTATGCATGCTTCTTTACACTTACATTTCACTACTACAATATCCCACAAGGATCACACTAGGAATTTTAAAAAGATCTCACTTTTAGAAAAAGTGTGATAAAGAAATAGAAGAAAAAGTTTTAATCTCAGGAGTTAAAAAAGTGAGATTGTAACTAGTTTTTTAATCTCACTTTGTTTGTTTAAGTGAGATGAAAACAATTTTTGCAGCGCCAAAAAAAAAACCCAACCATCACGCTTTGCAGCTGTGATGTTAACTTCCCCAAACCAAGATGAAAATCAATGGTCGCGTGCGGAAAAGAACACCATCCATCACGCTTTGAAGCTGCCATGGAAAAGAATTCATCATGCTTTGAAGCTGTGATGGAAAGCTTCCCCAAATCCAGAGGGAAACGATTGGGCGTGTCCAAAATTTCGAATTTCTGCAATTCGTTTTGGGCGCCATATTCCCGCTGTACTCTCTCCCCATATTCCCTCCACCCCACTGTACTCTCCCCCATATTCCCTCCACCCCGCACCGCATCTGGAAAACCCTAGAAGACGATTTCTGCAAACCAAGATATTATTAGTTTTGGGCCGCCATTTGGGTTCCGAAGAAGAGAGAATCTAGTATTGACGTTGTTGGCTTTCATCTATGGACTTCAATCGTACAAAAGCTCCAGCTCCGGCGACAATGAGAACAGGTAACCTCTCTCTCTCTCTATCTCATAAGTGAATAGGCTTTGCTTATGTCTTTTTTTGCCTGGGATAATGTCAATTTAGGTTTTACATAACTACAAACTGGTGTAAAACAGATTACTATTACTTAGATAAAAAGGACAAAAAAGGGTAGAGTACTAAAATCCCGAGTGAATTCCATCCGAATATACAATGGTATTTTTTTCTTGCTTATTTCAATTGACTGCAGTGCATTTATCTTTCTGGTCTTGTCATTCACTCTTTCACTTTTTATAATTCTGACTTTGGAGAAGCTATCACTGTGGAAAAGCTTTGCTTACTCATAAGCTGTTGTGCTCTGTATTTCAGCTGGGTTTCAGCTTATGCAATGGAAAAAATTAAATTCCTGTTTCTCAAAAAAATAAAGTACTCGTAAGCCATAAACCTAGGGGTTAAACTATTCGTTTGCTCTCTGTTTATCATGGTTGTTGACTCATCTGTTCTTCTTTCTATTCGTCGATGTGATAGTTGATGCAGTACATGTTAGAACCCTTTTTTTTTTCCACTTTGCAAATTTTATTGTCTTTCTCTAATTTTGTTTCATAACTTGTTATCCTAACCACTTTCTACTCCTAAAAATGTGGGGTATTTTTATTTTTATTTTTTATCTTTTTTGTGTTATCTGAATTTTAGATCGTTGAAAGGAACAATTCTTATTAGTTATTTACTCTGAGGTCAACATTGAACTAATGTAGTCCATTGAATTGATTCTCAACATCACGGAATATGAAAACACATAATATCGTGAATGCATGACCATGTTAGTTTATTAACATAGTGAAGCAGTGAAGGACAACAGATTACAGTTGTCTGGGAATCCTTCAAACTTTGATCCCAACTGTAGGCCTGGTAACTCGATCTGGATTCAGTGGGACATCACACTATTGCAGTGGTTCAATTCTCATTTGGTCATGTATTTTCGTGGGCCAAATAATTAATCAAATTGAACTTTTTGTTCACTTCGTAACTTCCTGTTGGTTCTTCCTTATTCCATCTTCCCGTATGTATTAATTTTCTATGATGTGTTTTCTTATGCGGTGGAAACTCTAATGCATCTTGTCGATGCTTTTGTAATGCAGGAAGTTGTTGATAGCGGAAGCCAAACGGAAGTGTGTGTCGCAAATCCCAGAGCCCTTGAAAGAGAACCTTGTTAAACGGCTCAAAACAGTGAACCAGGGAAAATAGCATTCTGATCCTTGAACAACATAGCATGGTATGTCAAGTCAGGTTTTGTCTTCACTCGCATCGTCTTTGAGGACAAGTCAATTCTGTGATTCTGTCAAAACCACCAGAAGCTTATAGTTTTCTTGAGAAAAAACAGTAGGATTCAACGTATGATTGCTAGTGTAGCCAAATTATTTGATGTGATTAAAAGAGGCATCTCTTTTTTGTGAGTCGTTGGATTTGTTTTCAACGGTCCTGATTTTATCTTGGCACTGTGTTGATCAGAGTTGTCCATTGCCAAGATGAAATCCAAGCATTTGATTGCCAATGGGGTGGCACAATCTGGACCATACAATAGATGCATATGGTACACACCTTTAATGAGAGTATATTGTAGCAATTACCTAGAGTGCATTGTATAATTATGTTGGGATGTCTATCCTAGTTGTGATGCAGTTTTTTCTCCTTTCCGCTTATCATTTGTAATTATTCAATGCTTCATATTGTTTGCAGTTCAAAACAAAAAATTTAATCTTTTCTTGTTCTTGCTCTTGTTCATTTTTTTCATTCCATTTAACTATAACTCTATTAAATTAGAATTGTCTAACCAACAATAATCGAAGTTAGGAAAATGATACAATACACACCCTCATTTGTGATACACACCCCAATAAAAGTTACAATTTTTTTTTTATCACTACAAGAAAAAACATGTTTGGTGACATGAAAATTTGTCACCAAATGTCCATTTTTTGTCACTGATTATCTTTGGTGACAGAGGAACGTGGTGTCCCTGTATGCATGACACTAAAAGTCAAGCGTGACAAAAAAGTGTATTTGCCACGGAATGATGACAACAGTGACAGGAATTTGGTGTCACCGAAGAGAGATTTTTTGTGACACGAGTTGTCACTGAATGCAACGGTGACAGCAAGTGGTGTCATAGAAAATAGATTTTCTGTGACAAAGTTTGTCACTGAAATTATCTACTATGACAACTAAATGGGTGTCACCGATAAGCTTTCCAGGTGGGCACACAAGAGTGACAACCTTTTTATGTCACCGAAAATAGAACTTTAGTGACACAACACTCAACATAATTGTGCCATCCAAAATATTTTCATTTTCCACCTGTGTACACAATTTGAAATACATATATCTTATAATCCAGCCGAAAGCAAAAATAAAACGTCGAAGAAGCAAATTATCATACAAACCGAATATCCAACAAGTCAACATTCATCATCCAACTTCATAACATACATCCTCCAACAATTATAACACTTCAAATTTACTAGTATTAGCAAAACTACAAAATAGCCATAGATGGTGTCGAATGACAAAGAGAACTCAAAACATGCCGGTTAACTACCAAAAAGCCTTCAACTCCATCTCTGTTAACTTCCAAAAAGTAACTCCATCTCGTTACTTACCTGTACAAAATCGCCCAAAAAAAAATGCAATTATTTAACATGTTATCACAACTCAAAATTAATGGAAATATTGTAGTGATTAACATAGAGCAGTAGCAACATAGTAAGTAACGTAAATTTATAGCAGCAACAAGATAAAAGATTCAGCAGAACACCTCTAGATACTGCCATGAGCAGTAGCAATTAGGTAAAAAAGGCAATAGCAGGACAAAGATAGAAAAAACTGAACCAAAAGACTTGGACAGCCCAACTAAAGACTCAAAACCAAAAAGAGACTACAGAAAAATAGCTAGTGCATGAGGTGCATAGCTTCAGTGAAGGAGTGAAATATGAGGATCAACGTGGCGGTATCCAATTTCTAAAGAAAAATCCCAGGCAAACTAACTTATAATGACAACCTTTTTACAATTGTCCCCTTAATGTTAACATAAGGTAATCGGAATTCATATGACCGTAAATTCAAGCTACTGTCCATTTAACGTACCCCAAGTTATCATCTAGGATTTAAATATATGGATTCAAAATTTTATTTTATCATGGGTCTGTAATTTAGAAGTCAAGATTTTACAATAAGATTGGGAGCTTATGAAGAGAAACTTACTTACTGGGGATTTAAGCCTGGCCCAATAAGACCTCCCTGCATATAAGCGGATAAAACAGTCTCGAAGCGTGCAAACTTTTCATCATATGCTTGTATTTTTTCCTGTTGCGTTTGGCATAAGTCCGTCAAGGTCTGAATCTGGTTCTTTTGTTCTTGGCACACATCCTTGAGTGTCTCAACTTCATTTGTTAGAACTCGCACCTCTTCATATGATTGACCACTAGACCGCTTAGACGATGATGGCTTCAAACCAACACCATATTCCTTCAGATAAAACTTCTTGCCAAGAACTTCTATCGGCATCTCCTTTTGTGGCATGGTGACTGGTGACCCAAGCGCCTCAACCTCTTGGCAACGTGCCTCATCCTCTTTGTGGCGTGCCTCAAGTTGTACCTAATAGCAAAGAAAAAATAGAATCAACTAAGTACCAAAAAAAGAAATAAAAAAATAAAGTGTCTTGATGCAACTTCTGTCAGAATGCTTACATGTAATTGCTGACATATCGGGGCTACCCACTTCTTTTTATTTTCATTATAATGGGTTGACTTGTAAAAATCTGCAATGGGGGGACGTTGACCACCACGGTCTTTAGTTTGAGCCGACATAGCAGCTGCGAAGGATTTTGATCCCATGGTATGATCGAAAGGTAAACTTGCCCGAGCTTTCTTCTTGTTCTTTACAATTTCCTTCAAAATGATAGAAATATACTAGTAAAGATATCAAGCAAATGAATTTGATTTTCTTTACTTAAAATTGAATTTTACCTCTTTATCTTTATTAGTCCAGATATTTTCAATCATCCATGCCCAATCTCCATCTTTAACTCCTCTAAATGGCTTGCTATACGGGTTCTTACCAACTTCCAATAATGCTTTATAGTGTGTCTTCATATTGTGACGCCAGGTTCTATACAATTTTTTACACTTGCGGTCAATGCCACGCCGCACATGCTCTTTCTCATCGTATTCCAATATGTCAAATTTATCCTGCACTCATTCATATAATATAAAACGGTAGTATAAGCAAAAAGGTTTCTATTAGTAACGAAGGGAATCGAGTATCATAACAAATTTTGTCCTTAACGTAGAAAGAGAAAGAAGAACAAAAATGAAAAACCTGCATTAAAAAAGGATTAGACCCATCACAAGTCACAACTAAAACCAAAACACATCCTTAAACAGCCTAAAAATCAGCAGCAAATATGTGTAAGGAATGCAGCAATAGCAGTAGACTTATGTCCAAGGAATGCAACAACTAGAGCAGCAACATACACATAGTTGTGTACTTCTCTGACTTTAGAACCCATAAAGTAGGTATAAAGAGGAAAAATACTGAACTCAAAATAATATAAAAATAGAAAGAAAACTTTACTCGTGCAGCCTGTAGGATGGGAGCTTTAAAAGCAGGGGGAATATCATCCCACTTCTCCATATCCTTCAATGGTGCCGCCATCCTAATTTGTACACCAAGCCAAGTGGCAAACCTTGTGGCATTTTCCCCAACAGGAGCTCCTACCTCCAGAGGAACCTCGACAACAAGTTTTTTGGCATTACTAGCAGCAATTAAGCGTTCAGTGTTAATTCCACGGGTAGCACCCCGGACACGCGTTGAGGTAGAAGCTGAAAAGTTTACAAAAGTATGTGTATGAATCTTACAATTGCAACAAGACAGAATTTCACTATCTTTTTCCGGTAAAATGTACCTCTGACCATCTGCTGTGGTAAAGAACCTTGGGTTGTAGACAAAGAATCTTGTTCAACCGGTAACTCTTGGGTAGGAGTAGGAGTAGGAGCCACTGTAGACTCTATTGGTGCCACGGTCCTAGTACGAGGAGTAGATCTAGGAGGTGAAATAGCCCTTACTCGCTTTCTCGAAGCCCGACATGTAGTCTGGAAATACAAAACTAAAACGATCAACGTGACAGTTATTTGTAAGACCAAAATGCTGTATATAAACATCTATTTGTTACCTCTTCATCTTCAGAAGAACTCAAATTGCCCTCACCATCAAGGGGTTGATATTCCTCATCATCAGCATCCAAGTCCATGTTACCTCTCTCCCTATAAATCTTATCGTTTCCCTTCTCATTTGAACCAAACAACGAATCTGCCATCCCCTTCAACCCCAGAGCAGTCACTCTCATGTTGTTCTTATCTATTTTTTTCTTTCTTCGATTCAAATATTCATACCCTTTTTGTTTCATGGCCCCTGGCTTGATAAAGTTACTGTCTTTTGCCATCATCTTTGTAAGAGCAAATAAAACAAATATGTTAAAATAAACATCCCATCAAAATAAACATAGAGATTCAGAAAAGTAGCAACTTTTATCCATATTTGGTAGCCTACACACAGTCAATGCTATTAACGAAATGAAGTGTAAATGAAGAAAGCTAAGTGAAGCCAAAGCTAAGGACACCTCAAGTAGGGCATTAGTGCAACAACATCGCAAGTAACTCTTCCATAAAGATACTTAGTTGTATATTTAACTTGTCATTCTTGGTCCACTGAGAGAAGATCAGCACTTTGTGCTTGCGAAGTCCATTATATCCAAAAATAGCAATTTTTTTTTTAATTAGCTAACCAAAGGTTTGTGTGGTTCCATGGAAAAGCCCTGTTTATCTTGTTTAAAGATATACATAGATGAGCTCCAAAAACTAGGTAAAAAATGGTATGTTCGAGCTCGGCTCGGTAAAAAATGGTATGGCTCGAGCTCGGCTCGAGCTCGAATCGAGCTCGGCTCGAGCTCGAATCGAGCTTAGAAAACTGGGCTCGAGCTCGGCTCGCCAAGTATGAACAAAGCTCGAGCTCGACTCGATAAAACTCGATCTTTAATAAACGAGCCAGCTCGGCTCGGGCTCGAGCTCGAATTCGTCAAAAGGCTCAGAAATTGAAAACGAATTCCTGTCAAAAAATGGGGAAAAAAAAATACAGAGTTTAACTATAGGCACAAACCCAGTTTACCCTCAAACCGAGTCAACTCAATAGCCAAAACTCAACAAATTTTATACCCAATCAATCTGATACCCAAAACAGCCGTTGATTAACTCACATACCCAAGCAAATACAATACCCAATCGAACCTAAATCAATAACTCACATCTATTGAAAACGAAAATCAAAAGCATGAGCTTGATTTGTTGAAACGAGGTCACTCAAGAACTCAGATCTGTTGAAAACGAGGTCTGGGGAGTGCGAACGACGATGGAAGGTTGCCGGAGAGTGAGACCGGAGATCGGCGCCGGCGGCTTTGGGGTGGGCGACGGAGAGAGAAAGGGGCCCCTTTAATCTTGCTTCCTTAATCAAACAAATTTTCAAAAACTAGGGCTATTGACATAACACAATAGCAGATCGAGTGAGGAACGAAACATAAGAAGCTATACGTACAAAAATTCGAAGGTTTATGAACAATCAGAGGAACACACAAAGACGAAGAGAGAATCCAATACCTTTCAATAAAACGCTGGTTTAGGTGGAGATTCACAACATCAATTGTTGAGAGAGAGAGAGAGAGAGAGAGAGAGTAATCGATGAGGAGTTGTAAACGACACCCACAAAATCTTCTCACCAGATGAGGTATTGCTTATTAGGGCAGGGGATTTTTGGTGACAAGCTGTGAATAATATAAAACGGCGTAGTTTTGCTATTCTCATATATCAGTGACACCCCAAAATCTTTCAGTGACACCCCTAAATTTTAAACAACGCGCCCAAATTTTCCCACGCCCGCTTGCGCCAAAATTTTGACCTTTTGGTGACAGATAAAGCCTTGTCCCTCAAAATTGGGTATTCAGTGACACAAAACTTGTCACCAAAACAAAACTCCTGTCACCGTAAATTGCCTCCATTTGGTGCGCACGACTGCAACTATTTCAGTGACAGACATGTAATTTTGTGTCACTGTTTGTTACATTTAGTGACAACTGTCCCCAAAGCGTGTCATCATTGGTGTTTTTTCTTGTAGTGTATAAAAGTTACGAAACACACTAAAATGTTACGAATCATAGAAAATGTCATGAATCTTATTGCTGAAAAGTTATGAAAAACTAAAAAATGTTACGATTGTCAATGAGGTGGCATAATCTGGACCATACAATAGGTGCATATGGTACACACCTTTAATTGGGTGTGTATAATAGCCATTTCCAAAAAGTTAAAAGGAATTAAAGTGGGATCCATTTGAGATAGATTGGTATCCAAAATCGTCTTTTAATTGTTACTCCATTTGTCCCTTAATTTTGGTCCACCACAGGACAACGTGCACTTTCAAACTCAAATAAAATGTGTTTTTCATATTTTTGCACCAAATAAAACTGCTCATTGTGCTCTTTAATTTGGTGCAAAAAATCAAAAAAAATATTTTTAAAATCGAATTATTTACGTTCACAAAAATAAATATTTCCCAGGGTGGACCAAAATTAAGGGACGGACGGAGTACTTGATATCTAGATATGACCAGTTGATTAATTGGGTATAAGTCCCCATGTATGCTTACGCATTAGACCAAGGTATGGTTCAAGCTTCACCAACTACAACAAGTGATACAAATTTTTGTCGAGTAAAAAAAGAGATCATTCTTGCAAATAAACAATAGAGAGCAGTGGCAGCTTCAGAAATTTTGAACAGGGTGTTCAAAAATTATTTTGACTTTACTATCCCTACCAACTAGCCATATATACAAAAAAAATTGTATATTAGTTTGAATAATGAGACCAAATGATACAAAAATACTTAAGATATAAGATATATGTCCGAATTACATGTTCTCACCGAATTCTATTTTTTAGGCCAAGCCAAATTAAACCAGCTCCTATACACATTAGTATTTATTGTAGAAAATTGTGTGGTGAATAAGTTCACAAGGATTTTCTTTTGACAAGTACTCTTACTTTTTGGAGATATAAAAAGTGGAGTACAATGAATCATAAAACAAGGTCTTAGGCTCGGCTAGACATGTTGAACGATGGCAGGAACTAAACTCAAAGGAGTTGATGGCTTCAACGGGATGAGGATCTTTGATAGGTAAGTCGAGAGACTTGATTGATAACCGTGAGGTTGATGGCTGTGGAACCCTTTTTTTTTTTTCTTGAGTTCTTGAATTTATAGGCCCTTGGCACCAATTTCCCTTGTGTCAAGATGCTGCCACATGTCCAAGCCATTCTCCCGCCTTCTTCAGATCCTGCCAACTGTACCAGGCTGTGCAATTTCCCCCCATAACGTCAGTCACCGGAAGTTATTCTTCCAACTTAGAACCAAGGAGGGCCTTCATGCTTAGCTTCCTTCATGCTTAGCTCCACTTCTCTACTATCACGGATAATGGGATGGGGAGGACTAGAAAGGCCATGGGATCGTCACATGTAAAAATTTACCCCAATGCACGAGGATATTTCCAACAAGGGAGTTACATTTCCTTGTTTTAATGAAAAATGGAGATAACTATTTTCTCCCATCTTCACTCACCATTTTATACGTACGTGTAAAATGGTATAATTTAGAGCCATTTGTATTTATTTTAAATAGCCTAAATACATATCAAATCCTTAATATTTAACACGGCCTTAACTACCATCTCCTATACTCATGGGCCGTGACCCTAATTACATTTCATGGGCTAAAAATCAATCGGGCTTTATGAAGAAAAAATAAAATTAACGTAAGCCCACGAATTCCATAGGCCTAATCCACCCAATCAAGCTCAGAACTAATCCTTTCGGCCTCAGTATGATTTTGTGCCAAATTTGGGTGTAAACAGGTTATCTTTGTTCACAAAAGAAAAGTAACAGTGGGATGATTATCTACCAAAGATCGTTTGATGACATTGGGGGTCACTAGTGATAGGAATTGGGGGATTAGGCTGCAATATTGTGGCCTTATTTCTTCTGTTGGGAATCTATCTGTTGAGCTCCATTGAGATAATTCAAATTTAACGAATTGATGATTTGTTCACGGCCAATACTCAATAGTTGATATATGCTACTAATAATTGTTAGGTTGTAGGGCCAATGTCATTTTATTACTATTGTTATTTGTTTTATTTATTTGTTTGTTTATAGCAAAGAAATGACTTAGTTGATAATAATAAAACATTACAAAAGAGAGGAGAGAAGAAAAAGCCTTAGACGATTGACAAGAAACCCTAATATTCACCCCAATAGCTGATTTTGAGTGCCCATACCCCAAAACACTCCCAATACTGCAAATTAATGCAACCCTAAAAAATCCCATGCTCTCTTCACGCCTATTCATTCCTTAACAGCAAAAGATCCACTTCCCATGCCTTCAATGTAATATTATCAATTGACCCAAATATTGAAGATTCAAAATCTATCCAGTGTTGGACCAATGACTGATTCCATCGCTCACTCCTTTTTTTAAGCTTTATACTCTTGACTTGGTCTCCGTATTTTGTTAAATGGTAAATTCAACATCCCCAACATTATTCTCTTCCCAAAATATATATTTTTGAATTTATGAAATGAACACTTTCAGATCAAAGACCTTAAGACCTTAATGGGACCTACAAAATCGAATTTGAAGTGGTCTTCAAATGAAGCTAGGGCTTAGAGTTGATTTGCAACTCCCTACTATTTTGGAATATATAAGGAAACAAATTCCCGCAGAAGTATTCTTTCCCTTGGAATAGGGCATAACTCCAAGAAAAAAGAATGGAATAGGGTCTTAAATCGACATGTCACCTTGGGTTCATAATCGTATGACCCTATCAAGCAAACTAAAATTACAAATTTCACATTCTCTCTCTCACTCTCTCTCTCTCTCTATCTCATCCTAAAGTCACTCATAACTATATATATCTTACCATGCAACTGATTATCGTGTTACAAACCATCATCCAAAGTCCCACAACCTGAGGCTCTCTCCAAAGTCCATAATCCAAAGCCCCATAGCATCATTGGTCGATGAAAAGACCATATGATTTGATTCTCATCACGCTTTACATACAAGTAGGCTCTGGCATCGTACCAAGAAATGAAGCTGGATCATTCCAACAATTGCTCGTGAGGAGTGACACATGCCAAAACTGATGGCTGAGGAAGCGTTGAAGCTAATTGGAGCAACAAACGGGAAGTTTTGTATAGATGATTAGCTCTTCATTTGGCCGGTAAGAAATTTCATCTATATGGTTCTCACGTTCTAACAGTGTTTTTGCATTCAGCTTTTGTGTATTTCTTTTGCCATTTTTTATTTGATTAATTTCATACTTACATTTCTTAAAAGTTTAAAGCATCTTCTCTCTTGATTTACAACCAATTCTTGATGAACAATGCTACGAACACGACTTTAAAACACAACGTCTCTAAAGCGGCTCAGTGAACGCCCGCATACATCACAAGGTTCCGAACGACGTTGTGTCCAGATTTGTGTTTTAAACTTGTGTTCCTGGACTTAATGCTCTTGATCATAAGCTTTAGCAAAAACAAATGAAAAGAAAATTCGATTCTCATATTTCAAAAATAGAATCTTAACAATTTTTTCTTACTCCTGCTCGTTTTGCACATCTACAATTGCTATAAGCTATTGTATACTTACCAGTTCCATATTATTGATTAGGAAGTGAGTTATTTAGTATCCTCGTAGAATCCACTATTGCAGTAGGTGTCAGCAGGGCCCTATTCGCCACATGTTGGGCAATTTGCATGGCCGGCATGATACTGATGTACCTAGTTGAACTCTGTCGGGGGAAGCAAGGTGGCACAGCGACCCCTGACGACGACATCCCACTGGCCTGGGTGGCAAAGGCGGACGAAGCCGTGTAGACCTGTTGACAATTTAAATCCCCAAAGCATATGTTTGCTTACATGCATTCTGGTCTAGTCTCTTTTTATTCTGAATATTCCTTGAGGCTATACGAAATATGGTTTCGAATTTATCAAAGAAAAATATAGTATACATCTTACATAGTATTGCTGAATGGCTTTTTGTGAGAAGCTCTTTGCGCTTGCCACGTGTTCCCTACTTTCACCCCCTAATTGATAAACATAAAACCAATAAAATATAAAATAATAGTAATCCCTTTTTAAATCAGAATAAAAAGACGTTAATAAAAAATAAACATTTCCCTAATTAATAGGAGTCATAGGATCCCATCACTACAAGAAAATTGATTTTAAGTGGCATCAAAATTTTGTCACAAAATGTCAAAAACTCGTTACTAAAACTTTTATTGACAAAAAAATGATGTGTCACAAGGATGTCACTAAAAATGTGTTGCTAAAAGTATTAGTGACAACTTCTAAAATGTTGTCACAAATACCTCTCACTTTTAGTGACAAGTCGTAAGTCATCACTAAATCTAACCCTTTTGTGACAACATTTTCTATCACTAATGGGATAAATTACGTGTCACTAAAAATGGGAGTCGTCACAAAAACCTATGGACGGAAAATATGAAAATAACTTATAGTGACAAATTTTGTTTGTCACTAATATGGTTGTTACCCAAAAAGGAGAATTTGCCATTGCCTTTCCTTGCACCTGCTTCCGCCAGGTTTTGATCCCGAGACCCCTTGCATAGTAGCCCAACGTCCAACCACTACACCACTCTACCAAGTTCGTTGAAAACTCTCTTCATTTTGTATTTAACCAATGCTTTTATTTTTTTTATTTAAGACACATTTAGCAATGTAAGTGTTATATTTCTATTTTATCTACGTTTTCTGTTGTAGGGTTTCATATATTTACCTTTTATGTATAACATATAATTTACTATTTTGGGAAAAAAAATGAGATAACAAATAAATTTTCTCTTGTATACAAATGCCTAAATTTATAACTTATTTGTAACATCATTATATTATTCGACAATGTAGAAAACTCAAGTGCTCTAATTTATATTCCGCCTAGACCTGGTTGAACTCTATAATTTTAGGTTAATTCATCTTTTTTTTTTTCCCTACTTTTTCTTCCTCTTCCTTATTTGTTTTCCTATTATGCCTTTATTTTAGTAACCCCACAATCCAGGACTAAGAAAATATTGTCTAGTGATAGATTGACCAATCTCTCGTTGAACATTATTTTATGAATCGTTATTGGAGATCACAATCATAAGTTGAATAATATGCTAGGGGCATACTATTTAGATGAATGAAGATTATTTTGGTTTTAGGGGCCAATAACTTGAAATTTTAGGAGCTATTTTTTTTAAAACGGCAATACATGAATGTGGATCGTTAGATAGTTAGAGGTGTCAAAAGGGCCGTTAGAATATGGTCATTATCAAGTCAATTTTTACAATAGTCGATCTGAACAGTCAAAATTTCACGTCTTACAGATTCCATCATTGTCATCAAAATCGGATGTCGTTTACTCCTTATGATCTACCAACTAGCTCCATCTGAGGTTTTCCTTTTTTTTTTTTTTTGCGATTGGAATCATCTATCTTTTACTTTATATGTATTAGATCATTTATATCGACAATAAAGTTAATCGGGTCTCACTACATCCTTGGTCGGGTATAAAAACTCATCTACTTAATGAAATTGGGTCCCGATCAAGGACCTTATTCAAATTTTCACATTTGTTAGTTTTGCGTCGATTCTTTGTGATTTATTGGTTCGTCTCGACGATAGGAATCTAAAAAGTATAAAATTATTAACGAAACTTCAATTTTTGTGAATAAAGATAAAAATAATCCAATAAACCCCAAAAATTTAGATTAATTTTGTCTTTAGTGAACATTGTTAAAAACTTGATCAAAATTTTATACTTCCTAGATTCCTCTCGTTGAGACGAACCAGTAAACCATAAAAAAATAATGCTCTAAACTAACAAATGCAATTTTTTTTTTAAAAAAGACAACAGAAATAAACCATTTTGGTTTTTTTTACCCAAAGCAGTCAAGCACGACAAAATCGGTCTCGATAATCTTGATTATGTCGTGGTCGCGTGGCTACTATACATTTAACTACAGTACAAGACTTAGTTTGTTATCAACTTCATTCAACGTATAGATTTTAAAGATCATTACCAAGTCGATTTTTTTAATGGTCGATCTGAACCGTTAAAATTTTATGTTTCACAGATTCCATCATTGTCACCAAAATCAGGGATTGTTGGATATCAACGACTGCATGATTAAATCACATTTAATGCATCCCAAGGCATTAAATGCTTATGATGTACCAATTGGCCCCATCTAAGGTTTTTTTTTTTTTTTTTGCTATTAGAAGCATCTATCTTTTACGTTATACACATTAGATCATTCACATCGAGAATAAAGTTAATCGGGTCTTGCTACACACTTGATCGGACATAAACACTCATCTACTAAATGAAATTTCATGCCGATCAAGGACCTTTCTAAACCCGATCTAGCAAAAAATTTTACAACAATGATTTAACTAATAAGTACAACAAAATCAACGATCTCGATCATCTTGATTATGTTAGGTTTGCATTGCTACATTTAAATCAACTATAATACAAGACTTAATTTGCTATCAACTAAATTTGACATATGGATTTTAAAGGTCATTACCAAGTCAATTTTTACAATGATCAATTTGAACCGTTACAGTTTCACGTCTTGCTAATTTCATCAGCGTCACCAAAATAGAAAATCATCGGCTATTGGCGATAGCATGATCGAACGTACATTTAATGCATTTTTAGGCATTAAAGTTGTATAATGGACAATTCGAGCTCCACCTTAGTGGGGGGTTTTTTTTTTTTTTTTGGCAATTAGAATAGTTTATCAAAAAAAAAACTTTTTGATTGTGAAATATAGATAATTATTCGACTAGAATGGCAGCGAATCGAACAAAAAAAAAATGACAGACAATTGAGTTAAGTATATATCGTATAGAAACTATTCCACTTATAAGAAAGGAGAAAAAATAGTAAGTAGCACAACAGTCAAAATGGACCAACAATAGATTTTAGTGACAAAGTGAAAATAATGTGACTAAAATCATATTTTTTTAAGTTGATTTAGTGACAAGATGGGTGTTTTTGTCACAAATGAAGAATTTTTTGCGACAACTTTTCTGTTGTCACAGAATTTTGTCACTAATTAATTGCGACACCAAATATTGTTTCCTGCCATACGTTTAGTGACAATTTTTATGTGACAAGATGAAAGTTGTCACTAAACACTTACTTTCAGTGACAATATTTAAAATTGTCACAAAATAGTAACTTTTAGTGACAATTGGTATTTTTGTCACTAAATAGTCAGTTTTAATGACATTTTCTTAAATTGCCACAATGTTTTTGTCACTAACTGTCAATTTTCTTGTAGTGCATCTACTATTTGTCCTCTTTGCAACTTTGTATCATGTTTTGAATAAAAGCATTCCAATAGCTAATCCCGAAAAATTTGAAAATACACACTAACCAGAGGTTGTTCATTTGCTTCCTTTTGAGAAAAAAAAAATCTCAATGTCACATTCTTCTATAACAATTTTAATTTTTTTCACATGTTAGAAGAATTTTTATAGTAGTCTGTTTCTAAAACACCACAACCCGTCAAAGATGATATCAACTTCTTCTGTGTAGGAGATATAATCAAATTTTGTTCTATAAGAACAAATTCCTCTGTGTAGGAGATGTACTCACAAGCTTTGTGCAATTACAATACCTTGTCTTTGTATTTGTACAAAAGATTAGCTAAATAGCAGTATTTTTTTCAAAATTTTCATGCCAAACGGGTCGCGACCCCAATTAAGAACTTGAAAGACCAAATTCAAAAGTTTTTTATTTTTTGCAATTAAATGAAAGTTGAACTCAGATTTTATTTTTTGCAATTGTCATTCGTAGAGCCTACTAGAGTAGTAAAAATTGTGTTTTACTGACATACTTCTAATACTTTCTATGCAGAAAGATGGTTGTTGTCGAACTGTGTTGGAACCTCCTCTGTTTGGTTGGGAGGAAGTTGTGGACCCTCCAAGCCAAATTCAATTGGTTTGGAATTTTGATTTCCATCACCAATATAGTGATAGGTGGTAGAGTATTCCGAAACACATTTATAATACATTCTATAAGTGCACTCAAGGACGATAAAAAAGGCCTCACAGATGAAATACCATTTGGTATTTTGTCACTCTAGTGCTTTCCCTCCTAGGGACCCATTTTGCGCCAACAGAAAATGATCTGTAAATGCTATTGCGGCGTTGCAAGAGGAAACAACAGCTCAAAGGGATCTTAATCAACTAATGAGGGATTTGGACACTCGGCGAGAAAGGGTACAAAATGTCGAAGAGGAACGTGATAGTGCTCAGACAACCAGCAGGCAAGTCATGATCGATATCACACGTCTTAGAGAGCAGCATGCGGAAGTACTACGTCAACTTGAATTGGACAACGCTGCTATGAGAGAGGAGCTCCAAAGGATAAGGGAGGAACGTGACTAGGGGAGGAACGTGAGGAGCACCGATGTTAATTTTTTGTTTTTTTTTTTCAATGAATTATGTTTTTTTACGGTTTTTTTTTAAAGATTTATACGACGTTTTTCTTTTTTTACAATCAATAACTTTTTTTTTTTTTGTACACTAGTAATATAGCACGTCCAATGCACGTGAAATTATCAATTGGCATATTGAATATATCTCGTATGGAAAATTTATGTGAAACTTTTATAAAAAAAAAAAAAAAAAAGAGGGTTAATTGTGAGCGTGCGCAAACAATATTTGCATTTGAACCTAAGTGTTTGGCAAGTAAGCATGGGAGAGAGCAGTAAGTGCTTGTCTTCCATAAAGTTGCATGTTCGAATCTCGTGGAGGCCAAACATTTCAAATTTTAGGGAGGTCAATCATTTCAAATCTTGGGGCCACTTGAAGTTTTGTCTGGTCATTAATTTCAAGGACCCGAGTAGAAGCAACCGCAAGTTGTGATAGGCCATATGTATAAAACTACGGACAAAATTATCAAACAAAAATTAAAATTAAACTCACATGTTACAAAATCCACGTTAATGAAGTTTTTGAAACCAGAAGAACAAATTTGAAACTTGAACAAACCATTAAGAAGAAATTGATCAAGGCTTGTGTTTGACACAATATCCTTAAGACGAATTTTGCTGGATACAACGATCTCGCCTTGTAGAATCTTCACTACAATCAACAAGTCTGTCGAACCAAACTTGACTATTGAACTCTTTTTCGAAAATAACAAATGTTAGAAACTCGGTTGCGAATAATCTGGAAAAACAACAAAAACAGAGACAATTAAAATGAACAGAAACTTACTGGGCCAAATTCAGTACACCGGAATATGGTAAAAGACGACTCGAATAAGAACCGGGGCAAGTATTAGAATACTCTATCCTTAAAACAGATTCGTCCTCCACTACGGTGCTGATGGATTGCGCAGACGTCCAGGACTACCCGATTTTCACTGCACGGATGTAGCACTCCAATCTTTGCAGTAATCGAACCAGAAAACTACGCAGCAACTCTCTGATATTTATGCGGAATGATATGCAGAATGTATGCAAGGAAAAACGTGAAATGCATGAGAGGATGAGGGTCCTATTTATAGATAAATAGGCACCCGAACGGAAAGGTACAAGATGGAGAGACGCGGCTGTTCGGGACGGGACGCAACTGGCCGGAATTGAACAGTCATGTCCGATGACCGTTCACGAACAGACGCACTGGAAAGAAAGGGAAAAGAAAATTTCGGCACACTGCTTCGGTAAGGATAAGGAGAAGGAACCGGTTTCGACCCGACCCAATCCGTATAAATTTTCAGTAAAAAGATAAGAACCCCTTGAGCCTAAGCCCATCTTATCTAATGACCCAGCCCAGCCGGCGGCGGCGCGCGCGTGTGGGGTTTAATGCCCACTTTGTCCATGTCTTCTCCCCCTATAAAACTTCCATGACCCTAAGGGCCCAACCCTTTAAGTCAAACTAAGGGTAAATATACCCAATCAACTTGTTCTCCACAACCAGTGTGGGACAAGTATTTTCCCCCTTCGACCAAGTTCATGTAGGCACTTTTAAGGTCAATTTCTCATTCACCTCGACTTGATTTTGGCCAACCGAGTGTTCGGTCTTAATCTCCTAACCAAGACGTACACGACGGTATGTGGGTCCGGCCACGTGGACGTGTGGGACCCACTTTAATAATTGATTAAAAAATGATAAAAATCAAGTTTTTCCCAACAACAAAATGCAAAACGAGTAGAAAGGTAGATTTTTTAGGTGTATCTCGACGAGTTCAAATTGCATGCGGCGTAATTGCTTAAATAGGCAAAGAGTATTTTGAACTGGTGCCGACCAAATGGACACCATTCTCTGAAGTGGTGCCAGCCAAAGAAACCCACTTGGTGCCGCCCGAAAGGGCACCTATTCACTTCCAAGCAACAACGTTGCAGCACTAAAGTGGATGTTTGCAACTAATCACAAGAGTTGCAACTGTTTCCCAATATTCAAAGTACTATAAAAAATTCAACCTTGTGAATCTACTACCATGCACGTCTTCTGACCCGGTTCAATGCGGCTGTGTGCACGGTAACCATACATTTCTAGCCACTAAAAAATGTATATACTTGTATAAATAAACTACTTCCGCTTCATTGGCTTCTATTTGAGACAATTTCCAATTCACTCTCAAATATATATATGGTTACGCAAACCATATTTTTCCAACAAGTTGGCCTGAACATCAGAGGTTTTAAAAAAAACAATGATGTACGAAATAAAGAATGCATGAAATAATCATTAACAATGATGTACGAAAAGTTACATCAGTAAATTAATAACAAAAGGAAAGGGAGAATTGGGTTACCAAACTAATATTCAATAGGAAAATTAATTTTCCAAATGGATCAATTTTGAAATGGTTAGTATGGACTCTTTCTGAGCAGAACCAAAACAAATGGCCAAGCAATCATTGGTTGGATGCAATGGAATTTGAGGGCCCATTAAGGTAACCTAAAGGGATATTAAATGAACAACATGAATTGAAAAGAGTAATAGAATGGAATATATGGAATAATGAACCGAATGAAAAAAAAAAAAAAAGATTTGAAAAGAGGAGAAGTTCTAGAAGGAAGTGAACAAAATGTCAAATAATCAGAGAGAAATGCCTTTGCATAGTTTCGAACTTCTTGTAGGGACATGATGGTTTGTGGACAATAAATTCTGTTACAGTGATTCTATGTGTCCAATATTCCATTTACGTTAAGAGAGATGTTATTTCTTAAAGATGTGTCCCTAGACAAACCATTGTAACTTCAAAATTAAGGAAGGGCATTTTAGGAATAAAAAGTGTTGGAAACACGGTCCCCTCTTCGCTCTTTTTAAAGTAGTAGTAAAATACTATTTATTCATTCAATAGTATCAGAGGTTGTTCATTCACTTCTTTTTGAGCTATTATGGTGTACATTAGATAAAGTATAGATTGCATGGGGTGAAGTTAGCATATATATGCACTTTTACATTCTCGTCCATGTCTCTGAATCTCGACTCATTTAATCTCAATGAACTCCCACCGTTCTTCAATAGAGCCACCTTTTCACATCACAAAAAATAGGGAGAAACATGGACAGAGGTCGATTCGGCTCTAGAGAGACCTCCCCTCTTGGCGAGAGAGAGACAGATAGAGAGAGAGAGAGAAGAAACTGGGAGCTGCGCACACTACAAGAATCTGACATTTAGCGAGGAAATTGGTTTCCTCGCTGAAACTTTCCTCGCTAAAGGCACACTTTTTGCGAGGAAATTAATGTTCCCTTGGTAATGGGACAAAGTTTTAGCGAGAAAATTAATTTCCTCGCTAAAGACACCCTTTTTGCGAGGAAAGAATAGTTCCTCGATAAAACTTGTTGCTAAAACTTTGGCGCCAACAATTTCTCCTGCCAAAAATTCCTCGCAAATTGTTGCAGCCAATTTGCGAGGAAATAGAAAATTTTGTCACTAAAAGGCAATAGTGATTTTTTGTGTTAAATTAATTGGACGCTAAAGCTCTAAACAATTTGTGAGGAATTTTCGTTGTTGCAAAAAAGTTGGTATTTGCAAGGCAGTATAAAATTTTGTCGCTAAAAGGCATTTAAATGTTGAAACCAATTTGCGAGGAATTTTGGTTGCTGCAAAAAAATAAAATAAAATTTGGGTTATTTGCGAGGAAATTAATTTGCTCGCTAAAGACACCTTTTTTGCGAGGAAGTTCATATTTCCTTGATAAAACTTGTCGCCAAAACTTGGCACCAAAAATTTCTCCTGCTAGACAAGTATTTGCAAGGAATTGTGAAAATTCCTCGCAAATAGTTGAAGACAATTTACGAGGAAATTAAAATTAGGTTATTTGCGAGGAACTTAAAATTCATCGGTAAAAGGCAACAGTGATTTTTGTGCCATGAGTATGTGCGAGGAAATTCCGAAATTCCTCGCTAATTGTCCCCTTGAAAAAAAGGCGCCAGATTTCCAAGGGGTGGGAACAAGATTTTGGGGATTAAATAATTTGCGAGGAATTTTATTTACTGCAGTGAAGTTGGTTTTTACAAGGCAATCGAAATTTTGGATGCTAAAAGCCTAAGATGTGGCAAATTGTCCTTATGGATGAGGAGGCTTTATAAACCTGATTGAGCCAAAATTCTACATGACTAATTAAATCAACGAGCACAACAAAATCAACGATCTCAATCGTCAGTATTGTATTGCAGTTGTGTAGCTAATGTACATTCAACTACTGCACAAGCTTAGTTTATTATAAATTGCAACCTGATAAAAGGGCTTTCTAACCCCGATAGAGCCAAAAATTTACATGAACAATTCAATCAACAAGCACAATGAACTCAACAATTTCGATCGTCGTGATTATGTTGCAGTTGTGTGGCTACTATACATTCAAATACCGCACAAGACTTGGTTGATTATCAAGTAAGTTGAACGTACAAATTCTAAAGGTCACTACCGAGTATATTTTTTTAATAGTCGATCTAAACCGTTAGGATTTCACGTGTTACTTATGTCATCAGTTTCACTAAAATTGGAGATCATCAGATATCGTCACCCACATGATCAGAACACATTAATGCGTCCGGAGGTATTAAAGTCTTATAATGCACGATTGAGCCCCACCTAAGGTATTTTTTTGCTATCGGAATCATCTATCTTTTACATAATATGGATTAGATAATTTTGTACCAGAATGAAGTTAATCGAGTAGCGTTAGACATTTGATCTGACAAAAAAATCATTTTATCAATAAATTTACGTCCTGATGATGAAGGGGCTTTCTGAACTTGATTGAGCTAGAAAATTACGTGATTGGTTACATTAACAAATTAAATCAAATTAACGGGATTGATCGTTAGTATGTGGGTTATTACGGTCCATTACATATTTGCATCCAAAATAGTATCGGTAACGAAATTAATTTTAATAAAAGGGAAATCTTTTGGTGAGGAATAATTTGTGTTATTTTCCGAAATTTCTAATAAAACACGCGGGATTGGAAAAAACAAAGGGCGGGACCGGAGAAAATTTTGGGCGGGACGAAAGGGGAAAAATTGGGTAAAAAGGCTTATGCACCTTGATCCACTGTACTACTCTCTCTCACCCTTCCTTATACACGTTAGACCTCTCCCTCCTCTGAGTACCCATCGATCCTTTGCTCACAAGTAAATCACAAGTAAATCTATTGCAGAAATTGGGTGAATCTCTCTCTCTCTCTCACAAATAGGTACGTAGATTTGCAGAATTAGGGCTTTCATCTCAGCTTCTTTGGTATGTTCGAGCACCGGGTCTTTCTGATTTCACTTGTTTTGTAGTTAGATTTGAGAATTTGCATGTGAACAAAGCTTAACTCTCTCTTCTCTGTTCAGTACCCAATCCTTGCTCGCCTCACTGATTTACATTTCAACCGGATAAGCAGCGGAAATCGGCTCTCTCTCTAATCGCTTGAGTCTCAGATTCAGGTACGGTTGTAAATTTCCAACTCCCTTTTCCCATATCTTCCTCCAAATATCCTAAGCCCAATTGATTTGTAATTTTTTTTTTGGTAGAATATGTTTTTCCTTCAAGAAATTTCTCATTTGCTGATGCATGTACTTCCAGTGGATTGTGGGGGGGTGGGGGGGGTGGGATTCAACTAAATGACAATGGGGTAGAGAAGAGTATTGTGGCATTGTCTGGTTTGCAATATGATCAAAGTATTGTTATGCTGTCGTTTCCCCTTTCGGTGTTGGAAAAATGGGAAGATGAGGACCAATTCTATGTTATGTTTTTATCTAAAATAAGCGTCTCTAGAAAGGGGTCAGTGGTGCTGGTGGTTACAATTTTATCTAAATGGATTTTCTCAAATATTGTCAACCGACGAGTATTCGGACTGATTCATAAGCGGTGGTGCTTTGGTGGCAGCCGCTGAATTCATATGAACCAACCCTCAATTTCTGTCTTTAGCGATCCTGTAGGTGGCGTGGAGACCTAGTCAAGTTTTGGATTCTGTTTTTTTGTTCTGGAAGTTTGGTATTCTTTGGGTTTTTTTCAAGTATTTGAAGCTAGGAATTTTGAGGGAAAGAAAAGAATATCTTCTAGAGTACTTAACAATTGGTGCGGTGGTGTTGTGGCATCAAGTTGGGGGGGGGGGGGGGGGGGGGGGGGGGGGGGGGGGGCGCTGGGGGTGGAACCCGGGAAGGAGTCATTGTTGGGGAGAGAGAGCGTTCGAACGTGGTATGAAAACCTTTTTATTGTGGGAAGAATCAAAGCAAGATGAAAAGATATACTCCTATGATTATGTATAGATATCCATTAGCAAGGTAATGGGTCCCAATGACTAAAACAACCTAAACTAAGCTTTATAATTGTCTCGCAATCTTGGGGTTGGCTACATGATCATTTATCTCTAATGTATTCTGTCAGGGGCTGTATAATCTACCAAGTTATTAAAACCGTATTCTTTGTTACTATGACTTCCCATACAAGTTTAGGCCTTTCCCTCCCCTTTTCTTTATATCCAGGTTCCCAAGCCAATTGACACACAGCTCGACCAATCCGGGGACCCTAAACCCACTGTCCACTAACGGGGCCCTTTCCCTCCCCCTAGAATGCTATTAACAGTAATCTTGTCATTCATCTTAACTGTTATGTTTACTGGTGTCAGTCGTATATGTCAAAATCTCTCTCAGCTGTAACAAGATTCTTAGAAATCAATCCGTTCAATTCTAAAGCATGTCGAGAGAGAGAGAGAGAGAGAGAGAGAGAGGGAATGCCAATATTTCTTTCAACTGATCTTCGCTCTTTTTAAACGAGGGAACATACCCTTTTTATACTCTCCTTCTAATAAGCCTGTTTTTGGCTGAGAACATCCTCACACGGTCACACCGATTGATGAGCTGGCAACTCTAACTGCCTTACAAGAGAAATATACAGAAAGCACAAATGAAATGCAAATTCAATTACAAATAGAGAGGTCTCACTAATTTTTCCAAAACTAGTGAGGTCTCACTAGTTTTGGTAGGCCTCACTAATTTTTCTAAAAAACTAGTGAGGTCTCACTAGTTTTCCTTGATGCTCTCACTAGTTGCCACAGGAACTAAAGGAGTTGTATCCGAATCCTTAACAAGCTACACTCATCTTGTTTATGTGTGAGAGAGAGAGAGAGAGAGAGAGAGAGAGAGAGAATGCCAGTATATTTCTTTGAACTGATCTTCGCTCTTTTTGCAGGAAGGAAAATACCCTTTTTATACTCTCCCTCTAATAAGCCTGTTATTGGCTGAGAACATCCTCACACCGATTGATGAGCTGGCAACTCTAACTGCCTTACAAGAGAAATATACAGAAAGCACAAATGAAATGCAAATTCAATTACAAATAGAGAGGTCTCACTAATTTTTCCAAAACTAGTGACGTCTCACTAGTTTTGGTAGGCCTCACTAATTTTTCTAAAAAACTAGTGAGGTCTCACTAGTTTTCCTTAATGCTCTCACTAGTTGCCACAGGAACTGAAGAAGTTGAATCCGAATCCTTAACAAGCTACACTCATCTTGTTTATGTGAGAGAGAGAGAGAGAATGTCAGTATATTTCTGTCACTCTCTATTATGGAAGTTGTTTTGATTTCTCATTCATGTTCATTTTACCCTTTATTTTGTGCTATGTTCCTCAAGTTGTTTCAAGTCGATGTACTAATCATAGTGCTGTTATTTCTTACCTTATATTCAATGTTCATTCAATTCTATATCATGTTTAATGGTTGGTCTATTTTTTTTTATTTTTTTGTCTTATAGTTTTTTTGCTCAGCAAAGAAGAAATATAGTTTTTTTGTCTTATAGTTACGTAAAAATGTCTGCTAGTGGTCGAGGACGAGGAGGTCGTGGAACGACAAGTCGTGGAATGACTCCTCAAGGTGCGACTAGGACATCAGTGCTTACCCCTGCTGTGCAATCTACGCCAAATAATCCAGAACATAACTCATCTGCTGCTCCACACATATCTGAGTCTGTGCAAGCAAGTGAACCCTTAACTCCAGGTACATGTTCTCACACCTGTGACTATGTTTTGAGAAGATAGGTTTAGGCCGTTTAGCCCACGTTTTTTTATGGTTTGAGAAAAGGTAACCGTAAAGAGAGAAGCAGATTCAAACACCAAAAGGAACTCCAATAAGTGTTTTTATGAAATCTAAGGGAAAAGGAGAAGACCAGTAAACATTTTCATGTAGGGTCAGGACTTCTGCAGGTTCATTGTTGTTAGTCTATGTCCATCAAACTGGTAACGTAGCCTCATGGGCAGCTGCTTCCATTTCTAACAAGTTGCATGGGACAAAGAATGGCATGAAATTGGTGAACTAACCTTAACTACATCATCTAGGCCTCAGGCCTCTGTTGGTAACTTTGTGCTTCTATCTTTCAACACGCTGGCAACTAGGAAAACAGAAATTGGTAATGGAGCCACATCATTTTTCGCTCCACGTCACATATTTTCTCTGTCATACTTACCAGATTGCCGTGTTGACTTGCCTTTTCCTCTAGTTCCCTCAGATTTTCCACTAACTGAATCAGGATCCTCATATGCAGAGAACATGTCAGGGTCATATTCCAGAGCCCACATCATCTGTCTACAAGTTGAGAAACGTGAAAATTTTTCATAAAGGAAAAAACAGGCACATATATTATGCAAAATACTAAAACTCTGTCAGATAAGTGGTCTGGAGTCTGGATACCAACTTTACTGGACTTTCATGTGAAGCAAAATTAAAATTCCCTCGCTTTGGTTGCTTGCTGCCCAGTATAGTAATCTCCTAGTGTTGAGATTCAGTGTTTGTCTTCAGTGTATGATATGCTATTATTGAGGCTGCTGTGACATGCTAGTGTTGGAACTTACTACCCAATTTGTCTATTTTCTGGATATTCGCTGCTGTGACATGCTAGTGTTGGTGTTGGTGTTGTGCACGGTTGATCTTTCATTATTGTGAACTGTCATAGTCTGGGCAGAGCTATTGTTTTCGCTGTTTCATTTTGCAGTTGGCTACCTTTGTAGACAATTGCAGAGAATTCAATTTTCACTTTAAATTTTAGACAATGCAGTTTCTTAGGAATCTATATTTCCATTTTTCAGAAGATGCACCTGTAACTAAAGGATGTGGGAGAACTAAAGGTTTAGCACTAGCTAAGTTTCGAGGGCATGGAGAGAAGGTCAAGTTGGGATTTTCTAGGACGTTGGGACGACCAACGAGTGAGAACAATGATGACTTGACTATGTACTCCACAGAGTTAGGTATTATTGTTCGGCAATTTGCTCTTTTACAGGAAAAAAGTTGGGAGGCGGTGTCCCAAGATGCAAAGGAAATGTTTATTGCGCACATTCGAGTAAGTATTGGTAGCTATATATGAATTTGACTGGATGAATTTGTGGAAAACAGGAAAAATTTGATCTTCCTGAAGCACCTTATGTAAACAGAGCTATATTGCGAGCTATGGGTAGGCAATATTGTGATAACCGCTCCCGCCTCAAGAAGAAGTTTGACAAAGGGATTGTCAATTGCCCTGAACACATAGAGGAGGCAGATTGGACATATTTGTGTAACTTATGGAAGGACACCATCTATGTGGTATCTATTACTTACTCGCTATAGTTAAGAACCGGTAGTATATTCACGATCCCATTGTTGTTTTTCCGATCATTGTCCAACCATTGTACGAGGTGCACTAAAATTGCAGTGGGCGATTTCTTTTTTGGCTTTGCACTAAAATTCTTGTAGCTGAAATTAGTGAAATTCATTAGCTGTGATCTAGTGAAATTCATTCGCAAAACTAGTTAAATTTATTACTTGTAATCTAGTGAAATTCATCGGCTGGAACATGTTATGTGAAAGGCATTTTGGAATCTTTACACAAGGGGGCATCCATACAGGGAATTAACAATGCGCGTACTCCTTATAAGGAATTTTCTGAACTAACAAAGGGGAAAATGTTTTGAAGAGCGACAATAAAATAAAACCCAGCTAAATCATATAGATATTGTGGCACTCCTAATTTGTCATTGAAAATGCAGGGAAAGTGTAACAAGTATAAGGCTAGTCGATCTAAGCCAAGGATTCACCATGTCGCTGGATCACAGCCTTTCTACAAAGTAAAAAATGATATGGTATGTCCTCTATTACTTCTTTACAGATTTCAATATTTGTTGAGTACCAAAAAAATAAATATTTTTTCATGAAACTAATTCACTAGAAAAAGAAAAAGAAGATCGTGAATCCTGACCTGCCTGAGCTTTGGAAGGAGACTCATTACAGCGAAAAGAGAAACTGTTGGACTGATGGTTCACAAACCGTATATGTAAGTGAAAAATATCTCATAACGTACATAGTTTTATCTTCCAGAAAAAGTTGTTTCAACATGTCAAAGGCATGATTTACTAAAAAATTGCAGGACAAGTTAAAAGAAGTTCAGGGTCAATCGATGGAAAATGGATTTGTTCCTTTGACGGATGAGGAGCTCTCATGTGCCGTCTTAGGACCCAAACCAGGATACATACGTGGTTTAGGACATGGTCCCAAGCCTAGCTTAACAAAATCTGGTCAACCATCTCGAGCACAACTTATAAGAGATGCTGAAGAGGCTAGAGAAGCTGCTGCAGCAGCGGAGAGGAAGTGTGATGAGGCTCTAGCAGAAGCAGCACAGACTCGTAAGAACACTGAGCAGCTATCAGAAAACATGGCTAACATGCAATCCCAAATAAATCTATTGTTACAGCTAAATGGTCGCAACATGCCTTCCAATGATGCTAGTGAGTATCTATTCCTCGCTTTCTTAGGCGGCTGGGACCGTTTTGTGCCTATGTTTTTTTTTTTTCCCACCATATCAAGTATTCGATGGATGTTTCAGCCACACAATTTGATGGGTTAGGAGAGTCTATGTCCAGTATATTTTCTTGCTTGTTAGTTTTCAATAGGGTGCTAGAAATTTAAGAAACATGGCCATCTTGAGAGTTTTTTTTAATAATACTACATAGGAAGTTATGTATTGCTTTAATGGTGGCACTTGCTGGAAAATGCGTATGTTACTTAAGTGCTGTATCCAAAATATGTACATTGAAACTGAAGCTAGAATGCTTGTTTGATAAACTTAGGTCCTTGAATATCTGAAACTTAAGTGCTGTTCAATTCAGGAATGTTCTTTGAATCCTTAGTGAAATTTCACGAACAATCTGTTTCTAGTGAAATTTCCCTAGTTGTATCAGATTCCTAGTGAAATTTCCCCAATTGTATCACAAATCTAGTCCCTATTAAGTTCTCACTTCAGCTATGTCTTTTCTATCAGTTTTCCAAATATACACAATACAAGAAACCCATCAACCACCCCAAAAAAGAAACAATCATCTCAAAATTGGTAAAAATTTGAATATTTCTATATGTATATATATAACATCTCCAAATCTACTATCAGTTGTCGATCATGTTGACTCAAATTATGCTGCTGCTGCTGCATTCTAGCTGGCCCCATCTAGCTCAAAGCTTGACTATTCAAAACCCCAATATGCCCACCTTGCGATAAACCCAACTCCATCATGATTCATGAGCAGCTGGCCAGGCTGTAGTTAAGCGGGGCCAGACTTTGTGGTGGGCTCCTCAACTATGAGATTCATCCTTAGCTTAAAAAAAAATAGAACTGTACATAGATGCCGATTTGCTCAGCTGTACTTTGTATTTTAGTGTATGAACATGTCAATAGAAGGCATAACAATCTGTTCTTAACCCCACCCTGAATATAAAGATGTCTACTTTTAAATGGTCTTGGGGCACTGCACTGTCATGTGGTGGCCTGATACCTTTACAAAAAGAGGTGGATACGGGTGTTGAGGCACAAAGTAGCGTCACCCGAGACCACAAAATATTTGGTCCTACTTTTAACCCTACTTTGTAAATGTTGAAGCTAACTATGGTGAGTGGTGAGGATTGCAGGTGATTCGTGTTTGGTGTCGGACACCGACACTTCTCGGCTGATGTCCAATATACAACTCATCATATCCGTAACTTGTCTGTATTGTATCTGTTAAGAGAAATAACGTATCCACGTGTGACGTGTCCGTCTCATGTTGTGACTTGATCCGTAGTTCTTAAGTTTGGGTGATGAGATCACTTAACACTGCCTAAACAAGGACTAAATATGCAATTACAAGAAACCAAGAGAATTTCTAGCCCATCAAATAAAATGGACCAGAAACTCAACAAGAGAAGAGAAATAGATACTCCTCATGCATCTAAGTAATGAATGGGTTTGAGGAAGGCACCATTTGAATAGAAGCTATGCATCTTGAGGGCCATGGCACACAAGCCGCATAAAGTGAGTAGGTTTCGTGGCTTGGTTGATGAGTCTTATGATAAGGAACCACATCCTGCACATAACAAACTGTGGCAAGCAAAAAACGGGAGGACACCCCCTCCCGAAGGGAATCAAACACGTCGAGGGACAACCCCCCAAGGCTAGGTTCAAAGCAAAATAAGTGCAAGCACCAATGCTATCCAACACGACCACACAAACAAATAATAATCAAAAGAGTAATCTATGAGCTGTGCATGCCTTGATCTTCTGTGAGCTGATAGCGAGTGGTTAGAATCTAACCAACTACTACTCAGAGTTGTTCAAATTTTGGAATGACTGCTTCCATATGCAAACTGCTTGTTTATGCCTCTGTGTAGATTGAATCTACTGCAAGCACTGTATAGACATTTACTGCATGAGATTTTGCTGTTTTATTGTCAAATGTATTGGGCAGTGTCACTGCTTTTTTGGGCTACCAAATCCAGACAGAGTGTTGTCCCAATCTGCAGGAAATCTTCTAGTTATTGTAACTGTTGTGCATTTGCTGCTGCTGTGTTGTTATTTGTATTCGGCAGTGTTGTGCAGTTGTATTGTTGTTCTGTACTGGCAGTACCACTGCTCATTTGGGATCGCCATGTTACAAACAAGATGCTGTCCAAATTCCAGAAATCCAAATGCTGCCCAGATCCAATATTGAGCCATGATCTTCTATTTATTAGCTGTTGTGCTCTATTGTGTGTTTTGCTACTGCCCAGTCATCAAACGGGATTCCACCAGATTGTGTTTGTGGTCATGTACTTCATTTTACTCTTTTGATTATTATTTGTTTGTGTGGTCGTGTTGGATAGCATTGGTGCTTGCACTTATTTTGCTTTGAACCTAGCCTTTTTCTTCTCATATTGAATATAGTATTGTAAGCAAATATTAATCAAGATTAAAATTTGTAAACCTTTTGTAGATTGCTCAACAAATGATGGTGATCTTTTGGGGGATGAAGATGCAATGGAGTGCTAACTGGGAGACCAATGATGTTTTGAGGACAAAATTGCTTTTTCTTCAATATGAAAGAAGAAGGGGATGCCTTTGGTTTTTGGGACTTCTACATGGAGGAAGAAGGCTATTGGAATAGACTTTTCTTTTGGTACTTAATAGTACATAGTGATTTTTGTATAGATGCTTGATACATGGTATTATGTTCTCGGTATTTAAGTATCATATTTTGACATTTATGAAATGGCTTAATGTTCCCGTCATTGCCTTTGAGTTTGACGAATTGTGCTATTTGAATTATATATATAGCAGGTCATTGTGTGACAGGAATCAAAATGAGAATAGTTGATAGCTTTTTTGTCGCTAAAAGAGTTATTTCGTGAGGTTCCTCGCGAATAGAAAACTGTTTTTTTTTTTTCAATTCGCGAGGATAATTTTTCTAGCAAAATGTATATTTTGTTTTGCGACAAAATTTGTTTCCTCTCCAAAAAGTGATTTTTTGCAAGGGAATTTGTTTGGTTGCTACTAAGTGTACCATTTTGCGAGGAAATTCTTTGTCGCTAAACATGCACATTTGGCAAGGAAATTTTTGTTGTTGCTTTTGAGTGCACCATTTTGGGAGGAAATAATTTGTTAGTAAACATGTATATTTAGCTAGGAAATTTGAGTTGTTGCTATCTAGTCCACCATTTTGCGAGGAAAATATTGAATCGCCAAACATATGAATTTCCTCGCAAATGAATTTCCTCACAAAAGGGTTCACCATTTTGTGAGAAAAATTCTGAATCGCCAAGCACATGAAATTCCTCGCAAAATGGATTTCCACGCAAAAGGGTTCGCCATCTTGCGAGGAAAATTCCAAACCGCCAAACACATGAAATTCCTCGCAAATGAATTTCCTCGCAAAAGGGTTCACTCATTAGCGACAAGTTAAATTTCCTTGCAAAAAAAAATCTTTTTAGCGAGGAAATAGAACTTTGGACGCAAAAAACAATTGGAGACTACCCATTTCCGAGGAATGAACGACGAATGAAAATACCTCGCAAAAAACCTTTTGCGGGGAAATTATGGCATTTAGCGAGGAATTTATTTCCTCGCAAAAACCCTGATTTCTTGTAGTGGCATTAGTTTTTGACTGAAGTGACCCTCATTTTGAAACAATTTCAAGATAAACCACAGTTTTCAAATGTATTTTAATTAAAAGTAGTCCTTCGCACACTCTGCAGATGCGTCATAACTGTTAACTGCTATGTGGGACGCCAACTCAACTCAATGGCTGAGCGTGTAAACTCGCATATATACATTGAGTGTGGCTTCAAAATGGGTGTTTGCAGCATCTCTTGTCTGGACCAAGACTTTGGAGGCCCGGATTAGACTTCAGGAGGCCAAAACTAGAGCTTTCTGCATCATTGGTCCGAACGGGGGTATCTTGTTCCGGACCAGGGGGGTCTTGGTCCTGACGAGCGATTTCTTGGTCCGAACCAGCACTCTAGAAACACTTTTATGGGTATCAGGAACCCTGGTCCGGATGAGGAGAACCTTGGTCCGGACTAGAGCGACGTAGAAAATCTTGTTTAAGTGCGTTTTAATCAGTTTTAAGGTTTTCTAAGCTTGTTTTAGAGAGAGAAACCCAAAGAGACTGAGAGAACCATTGAGAGGAGACTGGAGATTGTAATCCTTATTGATTATAGTGGATTGATTCATCCCTTCCCCCGTGGATTAGCTACACAACCTGTGTAGTGAACCACGTAAATCTCTCGTGTTCTTGTGTGCTTGGTTTTCTTGATTTTCTAGCGTTCTTCATCTTTATTGTTCTTGTTTCTAGACTGATTGTGCTTGCTAGAATTGTTGTGACTTCCACAGTATCACACAACAAAGTGGTAGCGGAGCACTTGGTTAGGGTTTATAGCAAAGTGCCCAGTTAGGGTTTCAATAAAGATGTCGAATATCAAGTATGAGGTGGAGAAGTTCACTGGTAAGAATAACTTCTCTTTGTGGCAGCGGCGGATGAAGGATATTATGATCCAACAGGGTGTCACAAAGGCTTTAGAAGGGAAGACGAAGAAGCCTACAGAGATGAAAGACAGTGATTGGGATGATCATGACGCTAAGGCAGCCAGTTCTGTTCGTCTAAACCTAGACGATGAAGTTATTCACAACATGTTAGACTCAACGACGGCAGAAGCAATCTGAAAAAAGCTTGAGGGTTTGTACATGAGGAAGAATATATATGACCAATAAGCTGTATGTCAAGAAGCAGCTGTATGAATTGCAGATGAAGGAAGGTACCAATCTACTAGAGCATTTAAATTCCTATAATATGTTGAACTCACAACTGGTGGGTTTTGGAGTAACGCTTGATGAAGAGGATAAGGCTATCCTGTTGTTAGCATCACTGCCTCCTTCATAGGATCACCTGGTGACTATAGTTAGGTATGGGAAGGAAACCTTATCACTCGATGAGGTTACTAGTACCCTTTTGTCTCATGAGAAGATGAGGAGGGATGATAATGTTGATGCAGATCAAGGTCTTCTTGTTTCTAACACTACAACAAAAATGATAAACCGTGACGAAATTCTGGTGACGAAATTAATTTTTGTCTCCTATATGACTATTTTGAGAGGAAATATATAATTCGTCTCTAAATGGGAACATATTAGTGACGAAATTAATTTTTGTATATGACTATTTTGGTGACGAAAATATTTTTTTCGTCACTAATATGTTCCCTCCACATCTTTTTGGTGACGAAAATATTTTTTTCGTCACTAATATGTTCCCTCCACATCTTTTTGGTGACGAAAATTTTTTTTCGTCACTAATATGCTCCCTCCACATCTTTTTGGTGACGAAAATATTTCTTTCGTCACTAATATGTTCCCTCCACATCTTTTTGGTGACGAAAATATTTTTTTCCTCACTAAAATATATATGTTAAATGTAATTTATGACAAACTATTAAACCAAATTAAAAAAAAAAAACTGATTTGTATAGTATAAACAAGATTAAAAAAAAGAAATTTTATAAAAAGTATTATGTTAAAAAAGAAAATTTATTAAAAATATGATATTAGTAGGTGTTGGTATAATGGGTGTTCAAATGGGGAGCATAAAACAATGGGAATAAAAAAAAACTTATTTTTATAGTATAAACTGGATTTTAAAAAAATTATTAAAAGGCGTTTGTTAAAAAAGAAATTTTTTTTCTTTCAAAAAGAAAAAATATATATTTAAAAATATATTGGTTGGTGTTTGTATAATGGGTGTTCAAATGGGGAGCATAAAACAATGGGAATAAAAAAAACTTATTTTTATAGTATAAATTGGATTTTAAAAAAATTATTAAAAGGCGTTTGTTAAAAAAGAAATTTTTTTTCATTCGAAAAGAAAAAATATATATTTAAAAATATATTAGTTGGTGTTTGTATAATGGGTGTTTAAATGGGGAGCATAAAACAATGGGAATAAAAAAAAACTTATTTTTATAGTATAAACTGGATTTTAAAAAAATTATTAAAAGGTGTTTGTTAAAAAAGAAAATTTTTTTCTTTCAAAAAGAAACAATATATATTTAAAAATATATTGGTTGGTGTTTGTATAATGGGTGTTCAAATGGGGAGCATAAAATAATGGGAATAAAAAAAACTTATTTTTATAGTATCAACTGGATTTTAAAAAAATTATTAAATGGCGTTTGTTAAAAAAGAAATTTTTTTCTTTCAAAAAGAAAAAATATATATTTAAAAATATATTAGTTGGTGTTTGTATAATGGGTGTTTAAATGAGGAGCATAAAAACATGGGAATAAAAAAAACTTATTTTTATAGTATAAACTGGATTTTAAAAAAATTATTAAAAGGCGTTTGTTAAAAAAGAAATTTTTTTCTTTCAAAAAGAAAAAATATATATTTAAAAATATATTGGTTGGTGTTTGTATAATGGGTGTTCAAATGAGGAGTATAAAACAATGGGAATAAAAAAAAACTTATTTTTATAGTATAAACTGGATTTTAAAAAAATTATTAAAAGGCGTTTGTTAAAAAAGAAATTTTTTTCTTTCAAAAAGAAAAAATATATATTTAAAAATATATTGGTTGGTGTTTGTATAATGGGTGTTCAAATGGGGAGCATAAAACAATGGGAATAAAAAAAACTTATTTTTATAGTATAAACTGGATTTTAAAAAAATTATTAAAAGGCGTTTGTTAAAAAAGAAATTTTTTTCTTTCAAAAAGAAAAAATATATATTTAAAAATATATTAGTTAGTGTTTGTATAATGGGTGTTCAAATGGGGAGTGTACAACAAATGGAATAAAAAAAAAAATTTGTACAGTATAAACTCAATTAAAAATTTTATTAAATGACTTTTGTTAAAAAAGAAAATTTTTTGTGTTAAAAAATTAAAAAAATTATTAAAGTACTGATATTAGTAGGTGTTTGTATAAGTATAAAATTTATAAAAGAAATGATATTAGTAAGGGTTTGTAAAAGAATAATCCGGTTTTTATAGTATAAATATTAGAAAGGTGCCTAATTGACACAAGTTGTGGCCTAGCTCAGTTGGTTCGGGCGCGCGCGCGCACAGCAAAGGACTCCGGTTCGATTCCCAGGAGGAGCAAACTTCACAATTTTTAGCGCTGCCACGCCAGCCGCCACATCAGCGACACGCAGGCGCCACATCAGCGCCACGCGGGTGCCACGTCAGCTGCCACAGCATCGCCACGTAGGTGCCACTTCATCAATTTCTGTCACAGTTAGTTAGTGACGAAAAATTTCGTCACCAAAATTAGTATAGGTGACGAAACAATATTTTCGTCACCCAATTTCTGTCACGTTAGTGACGAAAAATTTCGTCACCAAAATTTAGTATAGGTGACGAAACAACAGGTGACTTTCGGAGACAACCTATAGGTGACAAAACTATTTTTCGTCACCAAGACTATCAGAGACAAAACCATGCTTTTGGTGACGATTTCATTCGTCTTCATTGACCAAATTTCTTGTAGTGTAAGCCACAATTGAGCTGAGGTAGAAGCATGTCAAAAGGGAAGGGTGGTTCAAATTGGGAAAGGTTGCAGTCGAGAGAGAAATCGAACACGAAAAAGGATGTAGAGTGTCACTTTTGTCACAAGATGAGGCACAACAAAAATCAATGCGAGGATTTGAAAAATCTTTTTGTGGAGGCGAAGAAAGGGAAATAGAAGGTGGAATCCGTTAGTGTTGCAGAGGACAAATCAGACAATGACATCAACGCAAATTTACTCTCCGTTTCTTCAGGTAGCAATTTTCTTTTAGAGTCATGGATTTTGGATTCTGGTTGCTCTTATCATATGTGCCATAATAAGGAGTGGTTTGACAATTATAAGCCCTATAATGGTGGTATGGTTCTAATAGGTAATGATGTAGTATGCAAAGCCATTGGAATCGGTACCGTAAAAATTAAGATGTTTGATGAAGTTGTTAGGGCTTTGGGGAATGTCAGACATGTGCATGAACTTAGGAAGATTTTAATCTCTTTGGGAGCATTAGATTCAGTTTGGTGTATGTACACAGCACAAGGTGGAGCAATGAAAATTAGCAGAGGAGCTTTGGTGTCAATGAAGGGACAGAAGGTGGGTAATTTGCACAAACTAATTGGGGACACAATTGTAGGTGGAGTTGCTATCTCCACACCTACAGAATCTAGCACTGATGACACAAGACTTTAGATGGATTTCTGCAAGTATTGCGTGTATGGGAAGCAGCACAGAGTCAATTTCAAGATAGGTGTTCATACAAGCAAGGAAGTCGTCAATTATGTTCATTCAGATGTTTGGGGTCTATTTACCGTATCTTCTCACAGTGGTGCTCATTACTTTGTCAGCTTCATTGATGACTATTCCAAAAAGGTATGGGTTTATTTTCTAAAGCATAAGTCTGATGTGTTTCCTACATTTAAAACTTGGAAAGCACAGGTTGAAACTCAGACTAGGAAGAAGATAAAGTATTTCAGAACTGATAATGGGACAGATCATATATATTTATATCACTACAACAGAATCCAATATCATAGCGTTGAACCCATGGTATGCGCGGGCGAGATTAACATGCACGCACAATGTATGTACATGGCATAATAGGTGGTAGGTGGACCCAAATCATACACGCATAATATATCTAGCACAAGATAATGGTAGCATGTGAATATTAAAATTTAAACACAATTTATAGTTTCCTGATGTTAATAACAGTAACAAAATTGCCGATCGAGGGAAAATAGTAAGTAAACTGAGACCTAAATATGAGCAATAAATTTGGGGGAAAACAATACTCATGGCAGGGTGTTCTTTTTTGTTGGTCAGTGGAGAATTGCAACACAAACTGTTGAATCACATAACTTTAAGAGGAGAACAAAACGTATTGATATGTGAATGTAATTTATATTGGATCGAACTAACCTTTGTGCACTGGATGAGGAGTGTAGAAACCAAATGTTGTAGTAAATTGAATAAGAACATGTCCTCTTACGTACTTTAATCAAAATCTAGAGAACAAAAAAAATAGAAACACCGATAGCAACACTGAAATATAGGATTGAATTATATAAAATAAACTGAAAATTATCTTCAAACCTGCTTCGGTATAGTTACACAAAACAAACAGAAAATCATCTTCGAACTTTTGTCGGTATAGTTGCGATGGTTGTGGGTCCGTAGAACTAAAGGAATCCATGGAGGAGGAGGAAGGAAAAGTTCACATAGTCGTGGGATTTTCTATTCTAAAATCTGGTGGTAAAGAGTGGGAGTGCATATCAAAATACGGACCACCAATTTGCAAAAAAAAAAAAAAAAAACTACAAATGGCGTATGTGATCTTTACAGCTAATAATAAGACACATGTTCTGAATTCAGTTAAGTTGAAAGAGTGGGAATGTGGAAGTAGTGGGGGTAAGCGGCTGTTTGATTTTACTTCTATCGAATTTTAAAAATCGAGACAGGTGGAAGAGTGGGGAGTTTGAGATTTTTTTAGAAAAAAAAATAATTGGAAATTGTAGAAAATTAGGATTAGGAGTTTGGAGGCTTTCGAGGGCCCTAACTACATTGCTTTATTGGCATTTTTTTTTCTGCCAATCGTGTATCAAATGGGCACAGCGCTAGTCGATAAAAAAAGATAGTCCTGAATCATATTCCTAGATTTATTGCAAAGCCAGTGCCGATGAAATTAATTGAGATGGGACCAAGTTTATTGCAAAAGACGAAGTACTGAATCATATTCCTAGGTGTAGATCTGCAGCACGTGGTTTGTGAATAAGTTTGCATGTGGGGACCATTGACTTACTAGTTACCAGCAATTACTAATAGGGTTTTTAAGGTTTTAAGTTTTAACCTATAGGCCCAGTGCATTTCAAATGGGAGGTTTTTCGTGCAACCCTAGAATTCACCGACTAGACAACATTATAAAAGAAATGAGGCAGTAAAAGTTTTGGATATATCGACTTGAGAGAACACGAAGCTGCGCATAACAGAGCTCTCTCTGAAAACTTTGCACCACAGATTCAAGAGGGATACTGATTGCACGCATAAGAGAGAGGGGTTCCACGCAAAGGCTGCGTACAACAGAGGTACAGATCAGAGAGCATTCGCGGGACAACAAAGTTCGGGGTTTAACTCGTTACTTTTGTGAGCTTTTAGTTTGTGTTCTACGGGAGTTTATTCTTTCATATTTATCTGCGTTTACTCCATGAGCGGCTAAACTATTCGATTAGGATAACGAGGATGCATCTCAAAGTAATATAGGTGTTTAGATTTCTAGGGTTTTATTTTCAACGTTTGATTGTATGTCTTGGATGATTCATAATTTTTATGAAAGTTTTTATTTTTCCAATATTCAAACCATATTTATATGCGCGTTACTAAATACCATCAAACTATCGTTATTTGTAATGGCTAGGGAAGAAGAAACAGAAATGCAAAAGAATTAAATGAATTTTATTAAATTATACTTAGAAATATTACACAATGAATCCTGTTTGCTCAGCCTACGCTTACTTATAGCTAACGGCCTCCCACTTCCCTCCACTCACTTTGTCACTAACCGTAACCGCCATCTGTCTAGTACTAATCAGAATTACACAGTGGTTCCCAATATTACAGAATTACACGTTACTCCGCTATATCAATTTTGATATAACATCATTAATGCTTTGGGATAGTTTCTGAGATAGACTATACAATGTGAGACAGGTCGTGCTGCCTGTTAAGTCCGGTGAGACAATCCGTGCCGTGTTGAGATAGCCTATATAGAGTATGAATCTTGAGAATATTTTTGGGGATTATCAATAGGATTTGCTGCCCTACGTTGGTTGCCTGGTTATTAGTTGAATGAAATCCTAGATTTCGTACAATTATATTATAAGGGGAGGTTGAATCGGAAACCCTAGTCCTTCTCTCACTTGTTTACAAACCGTAATCACTTTTTATTTAAATTTTAGCTTAACCATTAGTGAAATCAAATCAAATCCAATCATCCATTTTATTTTTGAATCAAATTAGAAATTAATTGAAAGTACTGTAACTCAGCTTTTAGTCCTTGCGAATGATCTCGGACTTAACCACTATTCTTCAGGATATTAGTTATTTCCCTCTTATATCTGTGTGTGTGTGTCATCTAGTGTAGAGAAAATGATGTAATGTATACATAGTTACATCAATTTGTAGAATTAATTTATAACGATTTGGGATATCGCGCGGTGGTTTTTTCTGTCCATTGTGTGTTTATGGTAGCCATTTTGGGTTCATGGCAGTTTAGGGTTTTGGATTGTTTGGGTTTAGGTGTTATTGTTTTGGATTGGACTTGGCCCATTTTTTGTGTTGCTCTGTGGTTGGTTTCTAGCCAACTATGGAGGGGTCTTGGGTGGCATTGTCCTTTAATCTTTGTACTGGTGGTCAAGGATTATAAATTTTTTTGCCGAGCAAAAAAATTAAAAATTGCATGAGTAGTTTTCTTTGTGTTTTACAAAATGATTATTATTATGGGGCAATACTTTTACAAAAACAAATGATTGCAAGTCTCACCTAGGTTCCAAAAATAGGGATTACAACCGCACAAACCGTAAATGTTGTAGATAAAAACACTCCTAGCAAATAGCAGTATTGATTTGAGATAAATTGAAAAACAAACTACTCATAGTTTTTGACCTATTTATTAATATACCACTTTAATTTTTTTACGTGTACCCATGTCCCAAAAAATATATTTTACCAATACAATTTTTAAATTTCCTAGATGAACAATTTAGATCAATGTTTTGAGAGTTTGAGACCCATTGTGAATTACAAAATCGAGTTTGAAAGGGTCTCCAAACAAATATATGGTTATGAGGTAATGCTCCCAAATTTTTTGGGCATAGAGGGAAACTAATTCCCATAGAAAAAGTCTTTCCCATTGAATAGGTCCTAACAATGAAACTGAATAACGATTCTCCCTTTCTCTCTCTCTCTCTCTCTCTCTCTCTCTCTCTCATCCTTGATTCGTCCATCCACAACTATAAATCTTACCACCTAATTCTCGTGTTACAAACCATAATCCAAATTCCCATGACATGAGGCTCTCTTTCTTCTTTTTTGCAGCGAAATCTAGCCTTGGGTACATCGGTTTAATCATGCTTTGCATACTACACTCTTGCATCGCACCAAGAAATGAAGCTCAATCATTCATAAGGGACGGTGATTATCAAACTGAAATTGCACGGTATGTCGGTATCTCTCTCTCTCTCTCTCTCTCTCTCTCTCATATCCTTAATTCATTCACAACTTTAAATCTCAGCATTTGATTCTCATGTAATCAAAACTCCCATACCTGAGGCTTTCACTTCTACTAGAGGCCGGGCACATGCAATGCGTGTGCAAGTTGAATATTGATTATAAAAAATGCACACTATGTGGAAAAGATCAAACAATATGCCCAAAGCTATTGTGCATATCTAATTGAAACTTGCACATGCATCGTATGTGACCAGGCCTCTAAAGTACTATAAACTTCTAGTCAGAGGCCGGGCAAAAGCAATACGTATGTGTGCAATTCGAACTTTGAAAAAAAAATATGCACAATAGATTCTAGCTTATCGTTTGATCGCGTGTGCATTGCATTATCTTTTTTTGAAAAATAAACAATAGTATGAACAAAATATCACATCAAATAAAATGTTTGTACTTTTTAATATTTGTGCAACTTATTGTAACAGATTGCATGTGATTGATAAACCCATTACATGTTAAAGCCGTCACTATCGCCACAGTCTGATAAATCCATTACCATGTTAGCGCCGTTACTGCTTCTATTTTTTCTACAATCAAATACCTAAGCACTCTTCTATTTGAAACCCAAAGTAAGCAAAGAAACCTATTCAATAATATTGAAGAGATCTTACGGTTATAATGGGGGAAACCGAATATATTACTACCTCTCACGCAGCCTCAGTGTTTAAACCTTGATGGATTCCTCTCGCGACGAACTACTCTCCTTTAAAATCATGCTGATGGGGCAGAAATCCGCACAAATGTATATGATCGCTTCAGTCTTTTTCCAAGCCAAAAAATAATCTGCACAAAAATCTGTACCAGCAGAAAAGGGAATTTTCAGTTTCTCAATTCTCTTGGTTTTAACATTAAAGAATTGATTGACACGATGATTGGGACGAATGAACTTAACTTCTCAACTGGCTTTCGTGAGAATTTTTCATTTGGATATCTTCGGAGAGGATTTTATTGGAATTCACACGATGATTTTAAAGTGTAAAAAAGCTCCTTGCAGAAATTGTTTTTGCTTCTCAAGAAGTAAGTGGAGAAATTAGGGAAGTTAGAAATTTTACCACTTTTTCCAAGAAGTAACCGCTCATAACATGATGGAATAACCGATTTCAATTAGGACATAATTGAATTAGGCAAAAGCATAGACAATCTCAAAAAATAACACCAAAGTAGTGCTCTCCCTTTATATATTAAAATAGACAAGTGTTACTACTCAAAGCATGGAATTCAACAATTGAGTTTACCGGTTCTCTCGCCCCTCAAAACTTGGAAAAACCCTCTTTTCCCACGCTAAACCATGGAACTCGAAAGTGGGAACCCGCAAGCAGAGTCTTCCGTTTGAATAATATACAATAGTCATCTATATATAATCTTTCTGTTTCTTAGGAAACTTACAGCATAGTACCCAATATATCAACCTATAATACCCTTTTCACGCTCTTTGGTGTTAATTATTCTCATATAACTAAGCACGTACGAACATTTTCACTATGGCAGCAGAAATGCAGGAAGAGGTTAGAACTCGAGGCTCATCAGGGCCAGCCATCTGACCACCATCGTTCATGAGGCTTGGTACGTGCTAGCTCTTAATTATTTAATCGATATTATGATCTGATGTGTTTTTTGTCGAAATGATTTCAATTAAAGATCAGTTTAATATATCATTTTTGCAGAATGTGAAAGAGTGGAGACTATAGAAGGAGGAGAAGATGATAACACCTCAGCTAATCACCAAGACAATGTTGAGTCCTCAAGTTTGAAGTTCCTTTGTCTTTATTGTCACTAAAGGTTAGGGCACATGCAATGCGTATGCAAGTTGATGATAACACCTCAGCTAATCATCAAGACGATGTTGAGTCCTTAGGTTTGAAGTTCTTTTGTGTTTATTGTCACTAGAGGTTAGGGCACATGCGATGCGTATGCAAGTTGATGATAACACCTCAGCTAATCACCAAGACTATGTTGAGTCCTCAGGTTTGAAGTTCTTTTGTCTTTATTGTCACTAGAGGTTAGGGCACATGCGATGCTTATGCAAGTTGAAAACCATGCCCAATTAATTACAACTTATTGTTCAATGTTTTGTGTTGTTTTAATATTTGAGATAGATAAATAGTGGTACAATAAAATATCACCGCAATGGATAACAATATATGTGCAACACCGTAAGAAATTACATGATATGACAACATGAACTTGACACGACCTAAAACCTTTTGCGAAAATTTGATGAGTCAAAAAATGTTGTGGGAATTCACAAATAAGATTCTTATACATCACACAAAAATGACATGGAATTACCTATTAACATGGAATTATCTATTGGCCACCCCTACTTCTGCCAGATCTGGATCCTCTATGAGGATTTTCCTGTGAGGATCGTGTGAGGCTTTTCTTGTGGGAGTTACAACACATAGGTGAAAAAATCCGATGGATCTCATCATGGCACTCTTGTTTTTAAATTCAAATGAGGTCATTTGGAAGGAAAACTCAAATGGAGAAAAGACGGTCTCTCTTCTTCAAGTCGGTCAAACAGACAGAGAAATCAAGATAATAAGAAACCCAAAATCCCATTCCAAGAAACAGACATGGATGCTTTCTGTTTCTTCACTCACACCGCAGCCCATCATACATATATATGTATTTCTAAAATGGAGGTCAACTACGAACTATAGATTGAGACATAGTTTGTGTGTTCTTATAATATTGTTTCCACTTTCTCTCTCTACAGTTGCAACTCTTTTCTCTCTCTTCATCCAGATTTTGAGTTTTTATTTATTGAGATTAGTTCTCAGTGGTTTAATCCAAGGTCATGAACAAAACCCTCAATCCCTTGAATTTCTTAGCAACTCTCTAGTATCATACTGAAATAGCTCTAATTTTTGTCAAATATTGATGCAAATCTCAGATTACCAATTTGAGGATTTTGGTCTGAGAGTGAAGGTGAAACCTAGGACCTGGAGAGAAAGACGAGTAAAGCCGTAATGGGGCAATGTCAAGAAATTTTTTGTTTTCTCACCGTTTGCTTTTTCTTTTCTAAACGGTACCGTTTGGATCTAAAAATAGGAGTGCCATCTTGACCACCGTTGGATTTTTTCACCTATGTTTTATCACTCCCACAAGAGAAGCCTCACAGATTCTCACAGGAAAATCCTCATAGTGGATCTGGCACTTTTGCGCAACCATTTATTTGCATACACATATGGTGAAAAAGGAATTGTCTTTTCCTTAAAAATTAATTATTTTAGGTATATAGTACAAAATAATTTAGATTAGTTTTTGAATCTCATATTCCACATGAATTCAACGGTCTTCCCATGAATCCTAGGAATTGGGTTGCACAAGTAAATGCGCAATTAAAAAAATTAATACAAGATAGAAAGCAGAACTGTCACAACAATATATAGAGCTAGTAGCGAACAAAATAGCAAGAGTGTGATTCTATATTCGAAGATAATTAACTATTGTGTGAAATACTCTACTGCCAATATGAATCGCAAGCATATATGTTACTCATGCAATTTCAATATGCAAAACACAAAGTAAAAGTGTAAGGGAAAGAGAAATCATACACGAGGATTTTAGGGTTGTTCGGTCCGCAATTTCACAGCTTACTCCACTCCCAACAAGCTAAGACTCCGGTGCTAGTCACACCTAACACAAATGATTTTTTTCCTTCCCAAACATCACTCACAACAGGGTTTACAATTCAGCGGAGAAGGGTGTATTTTAAACGTAGAGTTAAATGACAGAATTTCAATTAGTGGCTCACTGGAGATTTTTTTCCCTCAAGTACTGTGTCTGTGGCTTCCTCTTCGTTCTCTTATTAATGTTGAAGACCCAGTTTTTTTTTTTTTTTATTCGTCATTCCTAATTTATTACATGGGAGAGGGGAGAATGAGACTAGATCCCTGGATGCAATGTGGGGCATTCAAGAGCTCTACCGCATGAACTAGTCACCACTTGTGTTGAAGACCCAATTGAACATTGGAATTTTGCTCTTAGCCATCGCACAAAATCAGCCACCTATGTTTCCTTCTTAGTTCTTTCCAGAAATCAAGTCTTCCTCTTTCATTGCCAAGCTTTTCCAGCCATTAGAAACTAGGAGAAGATTTTTCTTAATCTCTATCCTCCTTCAATTTACTTTATTATTGGAGATAGCAACTTGAAGAAGATTATCCCTTCCATATGTATCTTCAATTTTCCCAAAGTCAAATCCCTTGATTCTTCAATTTTGAAAATCCCCGTTCTTTCCATGGCTGATGGCTTCCATCGCCTCTTTTCTCTTAGACGTAGAAACCTAGAAAAAATAATTCTCTATATAAAGATAGCACGTCTTGGAGAATCCTGTACTTGAGGGAATTGTTCTTTGGTTCCTTCACAAACAATGAATAACACAATTAGCCCAACAAGAATATTTCTCACCAGTGAAGCACAATTGAACTTCAATTAGGTTGTGTTTGTTATCATCAAAATCTTGAACCTTGGGGCTAATACACCACATTTCATTCACACCAAATTTCCGAGAAATTTTCATGCAAACATTGCCCATAATAGATTCTCATAGAAAAGGGATAAAACTAATTAAATACTAATCCAATACATAAAATCAAGGCTTTTAGTATAAGTTTCTATCAATCTCCCACTTAGACTCAAAACCATGCTGCCACGCATCTCACTTCCATTCCCTTTATGTGACTATTAAAAGTCTTGGCATGTAAGCCATTCGTAAAAGGATCTGCTAGGTTGTTTGCTGATGCAATTTTGGTAACAACTACATCACCTTTCTGTATGATCTCTCGAATTATGCGATACTTATGCTCGATGTGTTTTCCCTTCTTATGAATCTTTGGTTCCTTCGAGTTAGCAACTGCATCACTATTGTCACAATATATTGAAATTGCTAACTGCACCGAAGGTACTACTTCTAGATCCATCAAGAAGTTCTTGAGCCAAACGGCTTCTTGGCTACTTCAAAATATGCCACATACTCAGCCACCATGGTGGAATCAGCAATATACGATCACTTGATACTTGTCCAACTTATGGCTCCACCTCGTATGGTAAACACATATCTCGATGCTGACTTTCTGGAACTCTTATTTATCTAACATAAAGTCTTAATCTGTGTACCCACAAGGCACTAGACTATCTGATTAGTAAACCAACATATAATGATCCCTAGTCCTTTTCAGATACTTGAGTCACTACAACAAAAATCACTTTCCATAGCAGGCAAAAAACGCTATGGAAAGTCATAGATGGCATTCTAGAGAATGCTGTTCTATCCCACATTATAAAAAGTCTTCGACTTTGAATGGCATTCTTTGCCTGTTATCTATTCTATAACTTTTATAGCATTCTCCGCCTGCTATCTACTACTTTTTACAGCATGCAATGATTCAATTGAAAGTAAACAATAGGATTTGATGAACGCTACATTAGCGAATTTGTATAATTTTTTTTAAATGCTATAAATACCAATATGCTGGTAACATTTTCAAACAAGACAATCGTAATTTCATATCAAGAAACTAAAATTTTTGGTTCCATTGAACACCAACTATATCCAAATGCAAAGTGATATTAATGTAAAATAAATAATACAACCACTGGATAAAGATTCATTACATTAGCTTGGAAAACAATTTTCCAACAGAGTCATGGACATCAAAGAGTCGAACTAATTAGTGTCTTCAAAAAAAAAAAAAAAAACAAATGTAATCTCCCTTTCTGGAAATGTAATCACAATTCTTCAACAGATTTCTTTACTTGAAGCTTTCTTCTATGCTACTTTACCCATTTCTCTCCCAAGGCCAACCTGCAAGTACAAAAATGTTCAAAGGAAAACAATAGGTATAATAAAAACAAAGGGAAAATAGTCCATGCTCTATGTGATAAAACCATGAAAAGGTCAAACAGAGTGTCCTGAGTAAACAAGCCACCATATCCATGTGGTTTGTCCAACCAGGTCACCAAGATGTAGATCCACCAGCAAATGAAAGAGTATTAACAGTAATTACACATAATCTATAGCTTTCCCCATGTTTTCCAAAGTAAACAGTCCAAAAATGCAGTAGCTCTCTGCTCACATGTCCGAGCAGCAAGAAACAAAAGAAAAAGTATCAATTACCTCCATATATAAAATGAAAAATCGTCAATGTATCAAAAAGAAGAAATCAGAACAAGCAAATGGAGTATATATCACCAACATAAGCAATGATATACAATTCTTCACACAAAACACCAATGAAGCCAAACTTGTTAAACCCAATATACAATCTCTCAAAATCTACGTTAAACATTAAACCCAATGGTCCAATGGACAATCACTTGTGTACATGCATGGATTATGTGCCAGTATAGTTTTAAGTAGTAATTAAATAGAAGAAGGAATCAACCAAGACAATATTAAAAAGATAATTAGAGGTGATTGTTGCCTTCACCTATTCTTAAGATCAGCGTCCCTACGGCCGAGCCTCAAAGTTTCCACTGTTAGGGCAATGGCCTTGAAGCCTGCCCTTTCAGCTCTTCTAACCCGTTGTGCAACACTGCAACCACATTCGTATCTTTGAGCACCTAAAGGATACCAGCAGAGTGTTAACAAATCGATGCAAATTGACCATGAGGACACAATCTATAAAAACCAAACACTCATAAGTAAATAGAGGCATAATTAAGGTTTAATGGAATTAAATTTGCTAAGCCAAGTTACAACTGGTTCACAAAGAAGCCAACATTATGGAACAAAGTGAAACCGAACAAAGAGCGTGAGAAACTTGAACCATAATCTATTGTGTCTGCTCTTGCAGTGGCATACTCTCCTGCGATAAAGAATTAGAAGCATTGCCATCATTATTTCTCAAATTTAATTCCAAATGCAGTTTTGAACATTTTTTTTTTCTTTTTCTAACGGCAAAGAAAGGGCAAAGCAAAACACACAAACATCATAAAAACCAACTGGGAGGGCACCCAGTTGGGGAACAAATTTGGCAAAATTGGTCAAATTGGCATGCCATCCAATTGCAAAAGTGTTTCATTACTGGTATTGGTTTGGAACACTCACATATTTTTATGATGTTTGAGTGATTAATGCATTCCTTTCGGTGTTCTCTTTGGAATAATTCTTGGCTTATGTGAGTGAGCAGGTAACACTTTGGAATAATTCTTGGCTTGAGAATGCGTCAACAATCATTTACTTCTTTCTCAGCTATGATTCTATGAATTCTCATTGTTTCGAGAATATATATATTGCTATAAAACAAGAAATATTGCCAAAAATATTTGAGTCACTAAACCAAATCATCAAAATGTCTGCCCGAAAAATCATGGGATCTAACAATTAGCAATTACTAGTTGCGTCGATAGACCTAGAGCAGCCCAGATGCCACGTCCTTGTCCCTCTCAACTGGGAGGTCTTGGGTTCAAACCTCGTTATAAACAGAGACGGCTCAAGACTTTCGAAGGATAGAAGCAAACTCCCAAGATGGTCTCTGCTCATTTTTCATTAGAAAAATCAAAATAGCAAAATTCTAAGAAAACATGTGTCCTTAATTCTGGCATGCGCCTTATTGTTTCATAGTTCAAACTAAGCAAATAGGAAAGAGGAGGCTCTTTTATCTATTATAAATGTGCATTTGGTTCAAATGATGTATCTTGTTGATTGAAATTAGGCCTTATACTTCGGTGGACCTACAATCATGTGTTGTATCTATTAATTCCGAACTTAACAAGTACGGGCTCTAACGAAATTCAGGGGCCCTATTGGGCTGCATTGCCACCCCCCCCCCCCCCCCCCCCCCCCCCGTGGCGGGAAAGCCGCTGCTTCCCCAGCTTACCCCATGAGCCGGCTCTGGTCATAGGCGAGGAAGTGTTGCAGTGATGGTTTATACCACACACTCTAGTGGTTTATACCCCACATCGCTTTTTCTTCCCCCTAGATATATAGTAGTGTAAGTTCTCCCAACATTTAAAAAAAAAAAAAAAAGCGAAAACAAGTCGAACCCCAGATCAACCATGGGCCCATGGCAGCTTGCTCAGAAATTCTTCATGACTTCTACATCAAAACAATTAGGTAGCTAAATGAGGAATAACATGAAGCTAATAAACAAGGAAAAAAAAATAGGCCTATTGGTTGGAAGATTAGGAGATGTCAGTTCCATTATTTAGAGCCAGACTTGAGGGAAGTCTTCTAAATCCTGAAAACTATGTAAAGATACAAGAGAATTGGAGGACTAATTAGTTAGCTTAGTGGCAGCCACTCTGGCAATAGCTGACTTTAGTGTAACCAATTTCTGATCCATCGGTCAATCAAAAGTAACTTGAATCCTACACTTCAAACCAAGTAGTCTATACACCTTTTGCAATTGTCAATAAACGCTCTATCTTGTTCCTATATTTCCACGTTCTACCCCAGATCCTATTAAGTCAGTTGTGTCTGGAAACCATTACCCGTGGACTCCCTTGACGATTAGTACAGGAATTAGAGTGCCTGCTTAATGCAAGTTTTTGGCACCTTATTCTATCACCGTAAGTACGCTATCCGGGACAACAATTTCCATTGCTGGTTCTCACAAAAGAGGATTTCATGTAGAATATGTTTTATTCCATAAATGGAGAAACACTATCCGAAGTCAGTTTCTCTATAGGACAATTACACAATTTAGTGCAATGAGAATCATATCCTATCAGCGAGTGCTTAACATGAATTACCATTGACTACCGGAATGTTTTATTGGAGTTAATAAAGTAAAGGGAAAAGGAACCAAATAGATTCATCCCATAAGTAATGTGACACGAACCGAGACTTAGGACTGCGATAATTTCCTAAGTTCACTTCAGTGAATTCAACAAATTCTGTTTGCAATTATGACGAGCTGATCTTGGTTAGCATGTCCATAAAAGAAATGGTCCTTGCGAAATATCTACACAAGGCACTAAAGTGTGATAAGCAAACAAGAAATTTACCTTTTATTAAAGTGAAAAACTGCAGACGACACTCATGAGTTGAATGTGTATCCCATAACATTCAAGGAAACAAGCAGCCAAGGCTCCGCATATCCGAAGAATAATCATAATCTTGCAGATCAATTAAAAGTTCAGGTCCCATATAGTATCTAAGAAACAAGGAAATTTTGTAATTAAAACACCCGAGAACGACAACAAGTAAAATTAGCAAAATCCACCTGAAAAAAACCGATTCTGTTTCGACTTCTAGACAGGGGAGACTGAAACTTAAATACCTGGAAGTGAAGTCGGCACTGTAGAGCATTTGAACAATAGATCTGGACAGCAAGACCAGCAAGGCGATGGAAAACAATTTCAGGGAGCTATATCTAGACAACTCCCTTCCGTTGTAAAGCCTCCAAATGAGCCCGATGCCAAAATCTAATATAAATGTGAAACCCCTTTTGCAAAAAAACAATTACAAGAACGAGGAAAAAAAAAAGGGATTGAGAATTAAAACCTATAATCGATAGAAGAATCCTGACTGAGAAGACCGGATTCTCCAAGAGACAGATGAGAAACGAATGGAAAAGCATTTTTTTCCTATGGCGTGGAGAGAGAACCTTCTGGGGAAGAATTTGTAGACCGGTTTCATAGGTTTGTTGGGGGAAGGAAAATGATCAATTCACTTAGGGTTTGTATAGGTAGAGAATGCTTGAGTTATGTACTGGACTACGCCACGACGGCCGTGCTCAAGTCAACCTGCGGGGGCATTTGGTTGGGAATCGGCAAAGAAGAGGAGGGAGGTGGAGGGAGGAGGAGGTGATTGCGGTGTTGGAGGATAAGGAGGACCGGTTTGATTACGAGGGTGAAGTTAGAGAGGAGAAAGGAATGGAGGGCTTGGTTGAGGGGCGTGAGGCGCGAGCCCTAAATTTTTTGAGTTTTTTAGATTCGCTTTTTGACGCTATAGAATCCTCTTAGAACGCCATCAAACGAAAGTGCGCGGTTTTATTCTCACCTTTTTAGCATTGTTTCTCACAAAACGCTATAAACGCCACTCAATTATAGCATTTGTGAAAGTCTGCTATAATTTGATACTATAAAAGGTCCATTTTGTTGGAGTGAGTATATGTATATACTAGTCCAATCTTCTTGTTCAGGGTTAGACAGAAATATGCTAACCATGCTAACAGCAAAGAAAATGTCAAGTCTAGTTCATAGCATAACATACATGAGGCTTCCTATTGCTGAAGCATAAAGAACTGCCTTTATTTTCTTCATCTCCTCAGATTTCTTAAAACACTAATCCTTGGATAGATTAATTTTGTATCTGAAAGGAGAGAATCCTTTCTTGGAATCCTGCATACTAAGTCGAGCAAGGATCGCATTGATATAGGAAGCTTGAGAAGCCCAACATCCTTTACTTGATCTTGCAAAAATTTAATCCCACAGATGGCTACTTCTAAATCCTTCATATCGAACTGGCTGGATAACCACAACTATACCAAAGATAACACTCCGACATCGTTTCCAGTGAACAATATATTATCCACATATAGCGCTACAAACACCACCACATTTTTATTGCGCTTTTTGTACGCACACAACTCATCCAGTCATTTATCAAAATCAAAAGACTTGATTACTTGATCTAAACGGATGTTTCAAGACCTAGATGCCTATTTAAGTCCACAAATGGACTTCTTAAGCCTGCATAACATGTGCTCTTGATCTTTTGCCAAAGTTCTACATCTTTATCTTGTAGTGCCTCTTTGTAGTTTCAGGGTTTGGCATGTTGTTCTTCAGGGATCATATCACAAGATTCTCCCGACAATGTATACCGATTGAGTGAAACAATAACCCTCCCACTACGACAAGGTACTGGTGTGTTAACAACAATTTCATGTGATGTAGCCTCCTATACTATTGGTGTTGTAGAAATCTGTGCCAGTCTATTTTCTCTCAATTCTTCTAGAACAATCTAACTATTGGGCTTGTGATCTATGACATAGTCTTCCTCTAAGTATCAAGCATTGGTGCTAACAATGATCTTATGATCCTTAGGACTATAAAATAAAGTAACTTTCGTTCCGCTAGGGTAGCCTACAAAAACAAACAAATACTTTTGTCATTGATTCCAATTTATCTGCTTTCCCTTTCAGCACATGTGCTAGACTACCCCAATTCTGAATATTCCATAGACTAGTTTTGCTCCCAGTCCATAGTTTTGTGGGTACAGTTGGTACTAGCTTAAATGGTACCAAGTTTAGAATGTACGCTATTATCTCTAGTGCATGCCCCCAAAATGAATTTAGTAAATTTGAACAAGTCATTACTGATCTCACCATATCCATAAGAGTCATTTCCTTCATTCTGCTACACCATTATGTTGTGGCATACCTAGCGCAGACAACTGGGCTGTAATCCTTTCTGCTGCAACTAGTTCCTAAATTCTTCCAAGAGGTATTCGCCACCACGATGAGATCGCAGTGTCTTGATACATTTATCCAGATGCTTTGTAATACCCGACCGGATAAATAACATCTAATTCGCATTGTTAGTTGATAAGATTAGGTGTAATGGGCTAAAACTGTTAGGGATGTTTAGTTTGAGGGGTATAGTGTAATTAGGGAAGATACAAAATATCTACGTTGTCTTCTCCCTTGTTCTCATCTTGAACATTAGAGAGAGAGAGAGAGAGAGAGAGAGCGGTGGAAGAAGAAGAGAGGGGAAAGTTAGGGGAAACCCTTGATTCTTGTAGTTTTTGGTAAGTTATGTACTTCCTATGCTCTGATTTCTTGATTTAAGTGTTCAATTTCCTCTCTTACATCTATATTACAACTGATTGTGTCCATGAGAGTGGGTTTTAGAAGTTGTTATTGGGTTCTATGTGAAAGAATTCGTGTTTACCATGGATATGTGAAACTGTGTTTGAATAGATTGAATCTGCCTGGGTTTTTAGCCGAATTTTTAGATGTAGTTACAGAGCTCGTAATTTTCTGATATTTTTACAGTGGATTCGTTCATAAGTCTGTTGTGTTGTGTCAAAATTTCAGAGTTTAATTCGAAACACAGAAAATATGAAAAATGTTTTACCGAGCTGCTGTTGTAGAATTCGCAGTGCAGGCAGCACTGTCGCGTCTTACAGGAAGGGCCATAACTTTGTGTAGAAAGCTTGGATTTTCAATCCGTCTTTTGATTATGAAACTAGACTCGCATACCTTCGATAATATGTATGGATTGTGCCTTAGTTCCTGCCAGGTTATAGCAGTTTTTGATTCAAAGTTGATGCTTTTGCTGAACCTGCAGATTCATGTTTCTTTTTGTGTAACTTCAAATAAGCATATCTTGGTCATCCGGGCTCTGATTAGGGAAAATTTTATATCGATATTGATGTACTGGAAGTCTTCTTTCTAGTGGTGGTGGTCTCATGTCCTAATTTAGAACCCGTAAGAAAAGATAGTCCAGATACGATGGGCTGGTTATTGGATTTCATACAAGTTTTGGAGTGTCGTGGTATCTTGGCTTGTCTTCAATTGTGATGACCTTATAAGTTGTTTATGTTACATATTTATCTTTTTGATTATATGTGAGACATCAATGGAAGCTTAATGACTGATATTAGTTGATTCGTGGCTAGGTAAAGAGCCGGTCATTCGGGAGGTGCCAAAACCATAGTTTGGCATACTTCGGTCGATTCTCAGGTGAGTGTGTTTGATATGGTTATTTTCAATGAGATATGGTTGTGGCGATGTTTGTGGCGATGTTTGTGGTGGTGTTTGTGTATCATGCTAATTGAAGATTTAGCTTTTGATATGCATGTTGTGTGAAAGATGGTATCTGCGACGGGGCTGTGGATTGGGTTACACCGCGAGTACGTTGTGTCGGCTAGCTACCGGTAACAACGAGCGGGGTGTGCTCCCACAGTGACCTAGGATACATAGGATGTGGCAGACGTGCCACTGCATGTGTTGTGATTGTATAATTGATGTTGATCATGTGTTGTGACTATGTACTTGTTTTTTATCGATTGGGTACTTTAGCTATGTTTTATTGAATTTATTCTATATCTCACACACTCCTGGTTTTCCTTTGATTGCCAGATAGCAGGTGGTTTTTGGGTGGGTCCACTACCGCTGGTCATTTTGGAGTTTCTTTTTGGGCTGGCCTCGAGTGGCGTAACTGGCCAAGTTGGTTTGCTCATGGTTGGGCTAGTAGTGGTTTGTTTTGAGTTGTGTTAGTGAACTTTAAGAACTTGTACAACATGTTATGTAATTAAGGTTGTCGGTTGTATGTTGTTTGAGATTGTGGGTTGACTTATACACTTGTATATGTATGTTATAAGACCTCCGCTGTGTTTTTATTCTGAGATTTTTGAACAGGTGTTGTTTGGTTTTGTGTTGGAATGCCACGTGGCCGCGCCGACACGGGCCCACACGGGTGCCGTTTCGGGACGGGGCGTGACATGCTTTCCCATTTTCGATCTATACTCCTTGAATTTCTTAAAGCATTCGGACTTACGGTGTATCAAATAAATTTAACCATGTCTTGAGTAATCATCAATAAAAGTATTTGAAATACTCAAAGCCACCTTTATCCCGGATGTTCATAGGTACACACAGATCAAAGTGAACCAATTTTAACATTTCATTGACTCTCCCTTTTCCTTGAAAGGGGTATTTTGGTCATTTTACCTTCCAAACAGGACTCACAGACCGGAAGTGTCTCCACTTCTAATGAACCCAAAGATCCATTTCTAACCAGTCTAGAAATTCTATTTAGATTAATATGACCTAGGCGTAAGTGCCAAAGATACGTTTGGTTCAACTTATAAGGCACATTTCTCTTATTTGGCAATCTATTAGTGTTATTCAATTCATTTAGTTGCACTGTAAGAACAATATCATTAATAACGTAGAGATTGTCATCTAATGAACCAAAACAGATAAAATGTTTATTTAACTTAATAACCACAGAGTTTTTAAAAACAAACCAAATATCCATTTACAACCAAATTAGAAACTGAAACTAAGTTTCTCCTAATTCAATGATCATAAAGACAATCTCTCAAAATTAAACGCCGACTGCAACTGCTGCAACTTTTGTTGCACTTCCCATATATAGATAAATCTCTTCATCACTAAGTCACCTGGTTTCCTGGAACCTTTGCAATGAATTGCAAACATGATTAGTGGCACCATATCTACACACCAAGTGCTGGTAGATAACACCGCTAAACATGATTCAACTACTAGTGAAAAAAATTTCCTTGATTATTCAATTTATTGAGATAATTCGGATAACCTTCTTCTAGTGTGCTTTCTGCTTATAGTGAAAACACTTGCCGTTAGGCTTTTTCACTCTACCTCAAAGCTTATAAACTATCTGAAGAACCGTGACTTGTTGTTGAACCTTTTCCTACTTCTTGTTGCCTTCCGGCTAAAAAGTAGCTTAGAAACCTCTTCAACTACAATTACAGTTGTCTATTTATTAACCAAAAGACCCTTGGCTAATTTAACGCTCTTTTAACAGTTTCGTCAAACAATAATGCATTTTGTTCACATTGTAATTCAGGCGGAACTGCTGAAAAGGCTTAGTAAGCAACTGGAGCACAATATCAACCAGGGTTTCCCCATTAATTTCAGCTCCTGGGATTTCTAGTTTATTTAGAAGACCTATTATCTTTAGAACATAATCCCCTTATTAAGGTTCCTTTACCTATGGTTAAATTTCCCAAATCCCACATTGCAATTTGCCTAGCCGCACCCCAAACATTTATTTTAGGTTATGAATCATGTCATAGGCAGTTTCAAAAAAACTGATGCTGATGTTGCCGTACATTTGACATAGAAGCTAAAATGTAACACCGTGACATCTCATCAGTTGTAATCCAATCCTTATATACCGGATTTCAGGTTCTATTGCAATTTCAGTGGATTTAATAGAGCACACCTCAGAGAACACAAATTTGGTCCCCTAAGCAGTCGACACAATATCCAAATCCTTTTCTAGTTAATATAATTAAGACCAGTAAATTTATATGACAATGACATCAAGTGGATTGAAAGAGACCATTTTTTGAATCTGAGAATCACATAACAACAATTATGAAGGGCAATTAAATTTTTTTTTTATTTCTATTAAATTGGTTCCCTCAACCAGCCTATTAAAAAAAAAAAAACATTAGCAACCCTACACACCGTGAAGAGTATGCCTCGATGGGTTGGTCCACTACTCTTCATCATTCACGTAGATAGGCACAACCTTTTAATTTTACTATCTAGACACTAAACCGTGCCGAATAAAATTAAATAGCTAATTTGCTTCGGTCCTATAAATAAAAGCAGTGACTCAGATAGAGAGGATACTTGTTATTTATAGCTAAGTGTATACCATTACCTAGTCTCAAGATCCATTGTTCCGCAATGAACTACCCCAGATGGAGGAGCAGTCCACACAACAATTATCTTGGAGCTATCCTCTAAAGAAGTAAGTACCGATGATGCTATAATTAATTTCGTCCGATGGGAAGGAATGTACTAAAACCAACACACAAAACTTAATTACATCATCTACATACTAGTAATGGAGACCATGAGATTTATACAAAATAAACTCCCTCTCTCACTTAAGTATTTAAAAATTTTGTGAGGGTTATCAAAATTAACATGTTTGCAAAAACCGTGATCTAGGTCAAAGACCAAATATTACCATGTTGTCCAAATATGGTAAACTATCACACATACAAACAATATGAATATACAAATATTCATAAATAAAGAAACATAAATAATACTTATCCCAACTATTATAGTCAAAGATGCAATCCTTAAGCAATAAGAAATTCTTCCAGTCTTGAAATCCTTAAGCCTTAAGCAATTAGTAAACCTTCGAGTCTTGAAATTCTTAAGCAATAAGGAATCCTTCCAAATTTGAAATCCATGATCAATACTTGTGTAGTAGACTTAGATACTTTGAATCAATCAAGGAAACCAAAATCCAACCATATTTAGGCAAGAAAAATTGGATCTGAATTTTTTTCCCGAGTAAACTGCATAGCCTTTAGTATTTTGGATTTTTCTCCCTTATCCAAACGCCGATTGAACTGATTTTAATTGGGTTGGATTTGAAATTCAATTATGTACAACTTCCGTGAAGAATAGATTTTCTAATTCTGATATTTACTAGGTCAAAACAGCCTTGCAATCTGACCCTAAAAATCTGAAAAAATTCTGCTACGAGCCAAACATCCTTTTTTCTTGACAAAACTTATCTTCTTGTAAAAAAAAAATTGTTTTCTCCGTATTGTATGCCCCATTACAGAATCTATAATCTTACAACAGATCTATATATCTAAAACGATACAACTGAACAAACAAAGATTACATCAAAAACTTATGCCTCCCAAATACTACTATTACAGATTACAGATTACAAAACTAAACGTGTAATAAAAGAACAATTACAAAGCGTGGGATCCAATCACACAATCAAAAACATTTCTGACCAAAATAGTGGGATAATCGATTCTGCAAAACAGACATTAGAACAAACTAGAGCTCTACAAAACAACGGTTAGCACAGTTCTATATCTATGTTCTACGGACAACATGGCTTGTTTAATCCATACGCATGATTACAGCCCGCTCTGATACCACTGTTGGGAAACAAAACCTAGAACCGTACTGATTAAACAACAAAAATAAATACAAACCCTACATGGCAGAATTAAGGTTACCTCTCCTCCGTAGACACGAGAGCACGGTGGACTAATTTCCTTTTGTCTAAACTCAAGTACAGCACGAACAAAGCTCGATCGTACCTTGCGATCTTCTGCCTTATTCCCTTATACCTCGAATCTCGTACCCGATTGTGGACTCCAACGAGTTCTGTTTTTCTCTTTCACAACCCACTTTTTTGTTCTCACAAAAAACGAGTAAGACCTAGAGAACAAGACGGTATATTTATAGAGCTAGGGCAGGGACCTCAAGAGAAATAAATTTGGGCTACTTGTGCAAATAAGAAAACTTTATCCCACCCGGATTCTGTTCTTTATTTCACAAATTATAATTCACACCACTAAAGAATTATAATTGCACTCCCATCTTTATCTCGATTATATTTCGAGTTCCACGTTATTAAATACTTATTAATCTCCCCACGATAAGATTACAGATACTCGTTGATTCTATTAAATTGCTGACAGTTGTCACCCATAAATGCTAATGGCTAATTCACCAATTTTGTGCAAATCAAATAAAGCAATTGAAAAGCCCTGTCTCAAGTAAAGTAGAGGCCAACCATTGGGTTGAGCAAAGAGGGCTGCCTCACCAGCCAAGTCTTCCCTCTTTCGTACCCCCGTTTCTAAATCCAATAGAATCTCCTTCCGGTTTCTTGGTTTCTAAAACCAAGTAGTGACTCTAAAACCGAAACAAGTGTTGTGCAATGGGCACTCCAAAACACTACACGTGTTCAAATGAGTTCGCGTATTATTTGTCCTGTGAGGCGAGATATGCAAGAAGGGGTATCCACAATATGTATTAGGTCTGGTTAATGTTTCCTAAGATATAATGTATTTTTCTCATTAATTAAATTTGATTGTTAGAATCCAAAAAGATAAAATAGAACGAAATCAGTACGACCATTTGATTTTTTTTTTTTGAGCTCCAAAAAAACAGCCCTATTATCATTTGATTGAAGGTAAGTTTCAAGTTTTCATATTTTAGTTTCTTTTGTTGTAAGTACAATTTATGATCTCAAATGCTCACTTTCAATAATAACCTATTTGCCTACTCATTTGTTCCCTTTTGGATTTCGTTTTTACAAGTTAGTTTACTGAATCTTTGGTTTTGCTAGAAACTTCATGAACTTCATGGGACAACAAGGATAGCATAAAGGTAACTGATTTAATCTTATCTTTTTTTTTAGTTTTGATTTTTGGATTAATAGGTCTTTGGCTTTTTTCCTTTTTTTGCACAAAATTGGTTAATTAGCCATTAGCATTTATGGGCTTTTTTCTTGTTTGGTCGCACGTTTTCACTCATCTTTAACTTAGAACCATGAAAGATAATTTTTTTAGAAAATGTCCACCTGTTTTCATTTTTTTTTTTTATAAAAATTCTTTTAAAAAACGAGAAGTTAGAGGAGGTGCGTTCATTGTGAATTGCAATAGGAGCGAATATTAATGCAAGTTTATTACGATTGATTTTAGATGAGGTTGCGTTGTGCTTTTAAACACAGGCATTCGCTAGTAATATATGTATACACAACCACATGGACGATCAAGTACGGGATTCCTTACTTTGCTACGGTGCGGATCTCCCCAGTCCCGGACATATTTTTGTTATCATTATGGACGATAATTTTACAAAACAAATGATTGCAAGTCTCACCTAGGTTCTAAAAATAGAGATTACAACTGCACCAACCGTAGATGACGCATAGAAAAACACTCCTAAAACATAGCAGCTTTGATTTGAGATAAATAGTAAAGCATAGATGACGTAGAGAAAAACACTCCTAAAAAATAGCAGCTTTGATTTGAGATAAATTGCAAAGCGAACTACATATTTTTTTTCAAGGGTAAATATTTTTTGAACCGCAACAGTAAGATCGATTTATTAATTTTTGAAATAGTACAAAGATTAAAAGGAAGGGGAAAAACAGATGGCATCACAACGATTAGGAAGGGGAAAAACACTGCCAATAATGTGCCAAACCCAAACCAAAGAGATGGCAAGTTGCCAACTTAATCACAATCAGAGAAGAAATAAACACTGCTCAAAGGGACATGCCCCAATGAAATTACACACCACAGGGTCAGACAAATGAAAACATCAATCCAACTAACAACAACGTTGAGTATCAAGTGATCGGAGTACTGCATCCATTTTCGAGGGTAAAAATGATTTTAGACTAAACTACTTATTTGTTAATACCATTTTAATTTGTTTGTATGTTCACCAATGTCCCAAAAAATATTTTTTACCAATATAATTTTTAAATTTATGAAATAAACAATTTAGATAAATTTTTTGAGACCAATTGTGATCTACAAAATCAAGTTCGAAACGGTCTCCAGAAAAATATATGGTTTTGAGCTGATTTCCTCCGTAATTTTTTGGGCATAGAGGGAAACCAATTCCGATAGAAAAATTCTTTCCCATGGAATAGGGCCTAACGAAGAAACAGAATAACGATTTTCTCGCTCTCTCCCTCTCTCTCTCTGTCTCTCTCTCCGCATGTGTCTCTATCACATCCTTGATTTGCCCAAACTATAAATTTGACAAGCTGATTCTCGTGTTACAATCCATAACCCAAATTTCCATGACATGAGGCTCTATTTCTTCTGTTTTGCACCGAAATGGCTCTATAATTTGCAACATCAGTTTAATCTAGCATCAATGATTGCGGAAAAGATAATATGGTTTTTCATCAAGCTTTACGTACTAAGCTCTAGCATGGCACCAAGAAATGAAGCTCGGTCATTCAGAAGGGATAAGGGGAAAAATTTGTCTCTCCCTCTTTCTCTCTTATGTCCCAACTGTTGATTGCTAACTCTGAATCCAGCGACAAATCCACAGAAGAACAAGATCACCTTGAGAGAAGTACTAATAAAATCAAGAGTGATCACCTAGATTCTACAACTGTGGACTCAAGCAATATGGAAACAAAGAACACCTTCAATTGTGACACTATCAGAAACGCCACCATTCACGAGACAGAAAGGGAGCACACACCCGACGATTGTACTGGAAACCAGCACCATGTCACAAACAATGAAATTCCTTCCAATGAATCTGAAAGAAATACTACAAATACCAAGACAAGATCCTTCAAGGATGCAGTCATGAAACCAAAAGTGCTAAGCAAGGAAAAACTTGAAAAGAGGCTAGCAGAATTTGAAGATTCAGACGTGGAGAATATGGAGAATGCTGAAGAATCAAAAACAAAGTCAAAACTACATGTTGATTTCCCCAAAGACTAGTTGAAAAGATTTCGGCAGCAATACAAAGGATGCCTCAATATCAAACTTCTGGGACGCAACATCGGTTTCAAACTTCTAATGGATAAAATTACATATCTTTGGAATTTAGAAGGAAAGATTGTGCCTATGGATCTAGGGCTAGGATTTTACCTTATCAAATTCAAAACAAAATCCGATTATTACAAGGATTTTATGGGAGGCCCTTGGATCATTCAACATCATTACTTAACGGTTCATAAATGACAACCTGAATTCAAGGCAGACATGGCTGTGGTAATGAATACTGCTGTCTAGTTGAGGATTCCCCTTCTCCCACTCAAATTCCATGATGAGGAGGGTACGAAAATGATAGCTAACAAACTGGGAAAATTACTCAAAATCGACAACAACACGTTGGAAGCTAAACGAGGAAGTAATGCTAGAATATGCGTGGAGATTGATCTGAGCAAGCAAACGAGGAAGTTACGATAAACAATCAATTTGTTCCTGAGGCATTTAAAACAATTAAACTCGCATATGAGAGACACTTATGTGATCCACAAAATAGTAAAATGGGCAATATTCAAAAAGAATATTCAAAGTTTATTTTCTGTCAAAGTTTTTTTTTTCCCCAAATAAAAGGAAAACAAAATAACTCTTTTTTTTTCCGTTGTCCCACCTGTACAATATCGGTGAAATAGTATAATGGAAAAAATCGACAACACTTTTTGTATAAAAGAATTGAAAAATAAATAAATAAATAAAACCCTACTTAGCAACTCTAAATAAACCACCACAATGATTCAAGAGCTTTTAGCATTAAGACAATTGTGGGTATATCAAACATTGAGACAATGCTATTAAAAAATATCATGTGGATGTGAATCACATAAAGAACTAATGAAAAGGTATGAACTAACTCATAATTATGCTATAGAGCACATTTCTAGAAATTTCAAAATGTAACAACCCATGCAATATGTTGCAATAGTGCAATGAATACACATCATGTTTTTAGATGAAACCGCAATAATCATTATAAATATATTTTAGAGTCTAGATCTTTAAATTATCATCATAATTATTGGGGAGCCAACTTGATCCGACTACCCATCATCACATATCCCAAATGACAGGTTCATCCAATACAACACCAAACACTTTGCTAACAGTTACGAAAAAGCAAAGAATACATTAGTCACTTCTCAATCGATTTTCCAAAACTATCAAAGTTAAAGAATATAAAAAAAAATAATTCCAATTGGGACACCTTATCAAGTCCGACAAACGACTAGCTAAAACACAAAAGAGTTTTTTTTTTTTTCTTTTCCGTGATTTATTCAACGCTAGAATGAATTGAAAATTGGTATTGGCCTTCATACTATGTAACAAAATGCATGTACATAAATGCAATTTATATTCATTTGAAGACCTATTCAATACCCCATATGAAGTCAATTAACTTCCAAATTAAATTGAAATAACAATTCACATTAATCTTGTGCTTCAAATGCTACCAAACAATATAGACAATAAATGATTAGCAATTCATAACATTTTGGCATTTTGAAAAATTGCTAACTGTAAATTCTTTGGAGAATTCCATACTAGGCAAACTACCACCAAAATCAACCTTGTTTATTTTTACATCAATATATCGACAATTTTACGGGAAGACAAATAATTTCTAGAAGTATATCATGGTCTTCCAAAATGACTAAAAAATGTGATTTATTTACTTTAGAACTGTTCATTTTATTTAGGAGATTGATTGGTTTTTATCTACGGACCCAAAAAATATCAATTCCCTTTCTCATCCTTAGCTTTCTATTTAAAGAAAAAAACAAAACTTAAACTGGCTCAAGCAAACTGATTGGAAAAAGAAAACATAACCATGTCCATATTTTTTTTTAGCAAGTCCTTTAGAACAATCACAACAATACTTAAAGACATTTCCAAGAAACATTCTGTATTTCCAAAAAATAAATAAATAAACAAACAAACAATATCCCCATGATAAATATCGAAACCGGATCATCAATAAAAATGAAGCACTGTTTTTATCTTTTATTTCAGAAACACAATTAGTTCGGTTAATCTCAATTTATCTCTGATCGGCTCATAATCAAAGAACTGAACGCATTAGTTCAAGAGTCATATAGAAACCGATTCAGATCAGTACCGAGAATAAGGCAGTGGACCAAGGGACTTACTAAGCAAAATCAATCTTTGAAGTAAAATGCAAGGTACTACTAATTCTAAACTAACATGTTGCTGACTTTAGAATCCAAAATTAAAACTAACATATCATTTAATTCCAACAACACATGAACCGTCTTGTATAAACTTTTCCTCATGTCCTCGGAGAACCGAATCTGATACATGGGATCTCAATCTCAATATTAGAGAAACGTGTCTTTTAATTTTTTCAAATTTCCTTTATGACTTTATTTACAAAATATTAGCCTTACATTGTTATAACTTTTATTCACAAAATACCATTTTATCACAAGAATTATTTGACCACATGAATATAGATATACAACAAATAAATCAAGAGTACGAAAATAGTAAAAATAGGAAGATGTTGACTGTGAGAATGAGAGTCGTGTAGTCACTGTCTTAAGGCTAATATTCCTCCCCTCCTGAAGGTTCCACCGGAGTATACTAGCCCCAAGATTAAACCCAAGAGCTCACAAGCAGTCCTCATTCGATGTTCACGACCACCGGGAGATTTGAACGAGTCACGAACCGAGTTGCCCAATGATATAGAAATTAAGTAATATGGATACGTAAAACTCCTCAACCAATTTAGCTCTCTCATTGAGTATAAACTTATTTTACACACACCATTTTCACCTTTATCCAAAAACCCATATATAGAGGTCGTTAGAATTAAAACCTCATTAGTATATATAATGATAAAAATAAATTCCTTTTAATTTTGTAACGGAAAATAGTTTAATATACAATAAACTCTATAACAGTAAATGAGGTAAATAACAGTAATTAAATTGAGGTGTTATTATTTTATTTTTTATTAAAATGTTCCAACAGTTCATGCCACATCTCACCTAGCTCAAGCCCCGCTCTTTACTGTATTCCTTGATCTGGAGGTATAATACAGTGCGTATCAAATAAATTTCCCAGTTATCATATACATAATCTTCCTGCTTTCCCTTTCTCAAGTCTAAACTATGGACCACTTTTGGCACAAATGTAACATTTTCCATTTCAGTCTCGAATAGTTCACAATGATAATTTGAAATAGCCAATATTAGGTCTTATAAAGAATTTATTTCCATAAAGAAAAATTACATTTGGCCAAGATTGATAGTCTCGTGAGCAAATCCCTAATCAAAGAAAATCCAAAATTCGGAGGCTGGAGGCCTTTGCGATTGTAGATTTCACGATCTTTTTCGTTGGATTTCATTCTGATTTCATTTTCACAGGCTAGGTTAGTACGTCAATACGATGTTAAGTAAATCTATCCGCTCACAACACACTCTCCCATATTGCATAGCCTAAAGATAACAGATTTGAACCTTGGAGGAAGAAAAGGAACTTTTGAAGTATAGGACGTCAAGAAGACTTCAAAATTGTAACCATATATTTAAGCCAACAAGTTGGGTTAATTATGACGGACGCAATGCTATTCAAATTGATTATATGTGTCGATACCAAAATTTGGCTTCACAAATGTTCAAGTCCCCACCTCAGGCAACTCGGTGATGACTTACATTCTCGCAAGCTGTGGTACTATGGAGTTAAGCTCGACGGACTTTGTGGATCTTTGGGAACAAGCACCAACTTGGACCGCAACCCATACATTAAACCAAGAGACTGACATTGAATTCCGGCCGACATAAGCATTTGTAGGCCAGGACATCAATTCCCAGGCCAGTAGACAAAGCCTCTTAGACAAAACGATATCTCTGCCGACACACAGATTTGCCAGCTAACACATGGATCTATAGGAAATTCAGGAATCTTTGAAGATGAGCTTCAAACCTATTATCTCCGAATTACCTCAAATAGGCTTAGGGTTTACATTCGAGGGATCCAAAAATTCATTTACCTTCATAGAAGCTCTCAACAATTCCCCTTTCATACTATCTGAACCTCTGCTAGCAAAAGCCCTCCATCGTCGTATGCCCAAAAAGCCCAAACAAACTCAATCCCAAAACCCTAAGTTCTTTGGGTTTTACTACTAAATACCACAAATGCTTTGATATTCGAGCCCAATCAAATGATTTCCGATACTGAGGATCGGAGGTAGCCAATCTTACTAAAGCCTCATGGCAATCGTTTTATTGTCTTTATTAAGTATTTCGTCCATGTTCTCATCTTCCGTATGGAAGAAGCCATCCTGTAGTGCGGCCGCACTACAGGGTTGTAGTACAGCATCCAAGCCGTTGATCGCGCAATCAACGGCTTGGATTTCATCTTGGTACGTGCATGATCCGAGCCGTTCATTGCCGAGATGAAATCCAAGCCGTTCATTGCCGAGATGAAATCCGAGCCGTTCATTGCCGAGATCAACGGCTCGGGTGCCGCACTACAGGGTTGTAGTGCGGCACCGCCCTATAGGATGCCCAAATCCTCTTTCGTATACTCTATGTTTTTCTCGTGTAAGAAGGAAGCTCAGCCGGCACATCATTGTGTCGGCAGAGACATCAAGCTGCCGGCAGACAGATTGATTTGTCTGGCCAACAAATTGCACTGCTAGGTAGTGCTCACCCTTGTTTCCCCTTTCCCGTAGATTTTAATTATTGTTGTTAGCCATAAACACTAAATGCTAATAACCAATTTTGTGCATGTCAAATAGAGCAATTGAAAAGCCTTGTGTCAAGTAAAGTAGAGGCCAACAATTGGGTTGGGCAAAGACGGGTGGCTCACCGACCAGTACCTCGGTTTCTCAATCCAATAGAATCTTTCTCTGGTTTCTTGGTTTCTAAAATCAAGTAGTGACACTAAAACCTAAACAAGTGTAACGCCATGGGCACTTCCGAAACAAAAAGAATTTTGCGTTAGTTTCAAGAAGAAGATAACAAAAATTATTTTTTTTATCCGAGATAACAAAGATTTGAACTTCTCCCTTTTTCATTTTCAAATAATCAACCAAATCCCACCTAATTAGGAAAACTATATCCCACCTAATTAGGCAGCAATATATGTATATTAATATTTATCACTAAATAAGGGTAGATAAGGTATTTTACAATTGAAAAGGATGAAAACATAACTTCGTAAAACAAGGGTGATGAAAATCTAAATAGTGTCCAAAAAACGGATGATTATTTAATTACCTCTTGATAGTCCTGGGATTGATAGTCCTGGATTATTTGTCCTAGGACTAATTTAGTGCTGAATCTCACACAATTCCCTGTTTGATTCACGCAGGATTAACATCGGGATATCCCACGTTTCAGCTAATCCCATGTTTGGTTCCCTAAACTACATTTCAGGATTAATTTCAAGACTATCTCTTTCTCTCTCCCTCCATCTCTCAAACCAATTCCACGAAATTAATTTTTTTCAAATTATAACATGATTCTTGAAAAACTTCTAACCTTAATTTGATACAAAGCAAACAAAAAACACAGATGGAGAGGATGAAGAAAAGAAATATACAATTTGATACAAACCAAACAAAAAGAAAAAGAAAAGAAAAGAAAAATCAATATGAGATGATCTCCACTTCACCATCGAAATTTCATTCTTTGTTTTCGTGAAATTCCAGAACTTCCATACAAACCAAAAAGCTATTTGGTTAGACGGATAACCACACAAGTCTGGATTACCCCAAAAGCTATGCTTATACAAAATCCTTATCATAAAGGGCAAGAATTTCACCTGTTCCAGAGGCTGGTGATGAAATTGGTTCAAACTCACCGGAGGAGTGTAGATCTAGAACTCCTTTGAGCAAAAATGGAAGAATCCGCGTGAGTTTATGGAGAAGACAAAGAGAGAGAGAGAGAGAGAGAGAGAGAGAGAGAGAGAGAGAGAGAGAAAATGAGAGAGAGGGTCGATCGGTTTGGAGCTGCAAACAAAAAATGGGGCTGCTCAAAACGAGAGAGATGACCAATGAAGTCGTCTGGACTCTGGTGGAGAGGGAGGAAGAGAGAGAGAGTTGAAATGAAAAGAAGAAGAAGAGCAGATGTTTAATGAGTGGCAATTTTGCAATTTGGTTGAAAGCTTTCCGTGTGTTTTTTATCCCGGACTACACCCTCCGGGATAAAATAATACCCCCCACATAGGGACTAAATTAGTCTCAAGATTAGTAATCCTAGATGCTTTTTGGGAACCAAACGCAGAATTATGCAGGATTAGACACATGTTATCATATCCCAGTCTTTTAATCCCTGAATCAAACGAGGCCTCAAGGATTTTCCGTTCCGGCTATTTTCTTGGCCCTTGCCGGTGTTATACCAGCGAGTTCCAGCAGTTCCGGAGCGTACCAGCTAGTTCCGGTGCCTGAAAAAATGGCAGATCTCCAACGAAAACGAAGACATGATCTAACTTCTAAGCCTTAAAGGCTGCAAACAAAGAAGACGATCAAGCTAAGCCAGAATTGGTATCTTTTCCGACGAAATCTAAGACCCTGATTTGAGCCTCACCTACTGCGAACGAAATCGATGACCCAGATCTGCGCTCTTTTAGTGTTAACTTTACTTTATGACCGTAAAGGTTTTTGGGGAAGGAGCATGATGGTGGGTACTGGGATGTCAATGGATAATACCCAGAAAGTTTTCGTATACAGGGGAGAGAAAGAGCACAATTCTGAAAATGTTTTTGAAAGGAGCTAGTGCTTGGTTTTTAACCTTCTCTTGGGAAACACCCTACTGACCTACTCTGATAACAAATTTTAAAAAGGGCAACTTGTTCAAAAGTCCTAGGCAAAGGGAAGGAAATATGCAAGTGGGCAAAGACACTGAGGAAATATTATTCACAGGAATTTTTATATACATAGACTACGGAAAATAATAAGTATTTATAAGTCTCAATTCGAAAACTATGCACGCCTTTTGGAAAATATTGAGTTTGTTTTGTTATTATGTTATGCACTTGGGACATTTGTTTGTTAGTTTGAAGGCCGTTTTATGGTATTTGTTGTCTAATTAAAATTAAAGTTAATTTTATGAAGAATTGGATGATATAATTTACCGAAAAAAATTTTTTTGGGTGATATGAGTAAAAATTTCGATTTTTTTATATGTATATACATGTAGTACCGCTAAATCCGAAACGGTACCGGTACTCGTCCAGTACCGGTACCGTGCCGTACAAGTTAGAAAATCAGTGCCCAGTTCGGTACGAGATTCAGAACCTTGCTTGAGGTAATTGTTCTTTGGTCCCTTCACAAACAAAGAACAACACAATTAGCCCAACAAGAATATTTCTCACCAATGAAGCCCAATTGACTAATGTGACTTCAATTAGGTTGTGTTTGTTATCATCAAATTCTAGAACCTTGGGGCTAACACACCACATTTCATTCACACTAAATTTCCGAGAAATTTCCAACAGAGAGTGCTCCATTGTTTAAGGCTAGCTAATTCATAGATTATTGTGAAGGGAAATATTCAAAATGCCCCCAAACTTTACACCAAATGTCTCATCGCCTCCCAAACTTTAAAAAAAATCAATTTTACTCCCAAACTTTCATTCCGTTATCAAAATAACTCCTTCCATCTCAATCTGTTAACCCACTAACGGGTTTTGATGACGTGTACATTAACGGTGAAAAAGAACGTTAAATGGGCTCTCCTCCACAAAATCAGTCTCCTCTCTATCACACCACCACCGCCTCCCTCTTTTTCTAGCCTCAACCGAATCCCATCTCTCTCTCACTCTCTCTCTCTACAACGCCATCACCAGCCCCTCCGTTTTCCCCTCTCTCTCCTTGGATTTTACACCACCATCTTACAGCAAAACCGCCTATACCCCATGACATGAATAACACTAGCAAATCACTCTCCAATACCCCTCCTCCGCCACCAAATTCCACCCCTTAATCAACGACCACCACGAGCCCTGGTGGAACGAGATCCTTGACCCCAGTAGAGAATTCGTCAATCAATGGAACCACATCTTCCTTAATCAAACGAACGGCGTTCTGGGCAGAAGTGTAATCAGGTGCGGTGGGGTGTTTTTTACCGTTGTTGTCGCATCACTTTAGAATCATTGGTTTGAGAGTCAAATTGGGGATTGCGGTGGTGATATTGAGGTTTGAGTTGTCGGTAGAGGCAGAGAAAATCTGGTTTACTGAGTCTTTGCATTATTACTTCATTTGATTCTTTGAATTTATCTGGGTTTATATGGTTATTAGGGTTGGTTATCTGGGTTTACATTTGGGCTCAATTATGCTTCCAATTTCAATTCTTATTTCTCCCATCTTATCTTTTTGAGAAGAAGAAGAGAACAAAAGAACAAAGGAAAATGACAGGGCAGATGGGTTCCTGCATGTGTGTGTATTTTCATTTCTTCTTTTTAATCTTGGGCAGTACCGAAAGAGAAAGATTACCGTAGGAGAGGCAGGTTATTGCGAGAGATCGTCGGAATAGGTGATTTGCCGGAGGAAAAATGTAAGTAGAGGCGTGGGTTATTCGGTGGAGTGGGTTATACGGGTGGGTGGAGAGAGAGACTGGGTTTGTGTTATGCAGTAGAAGCACACACAGAGGCAGAGAAAGAGAGAGGGAGAGAGACAGAGAGAGGGAGAGGGGAGGGTGAGCGTGGTAAAGACACGTGTCGCATTTTGATGCCACACAAGCATTTAACAGAATCAAAACGTCCAAATCAACATATTCCATTAGTGGGTTAACAGATTGAGACAGAAGGAGTTATTTTGATAACGGAATGAAAGTTTGGGAGTAAAATTGATTTTTCTGAAAGTTTGGGGGGCGATGAGACATTTGGTGCAAAGTTTGGGGGGCATTTTGAATTTTTCCCTATCGGGAATTGAATGAGTTCCCCATTTTCTTGATAGTTCCGTTGAAGGATATTGGTAGAATCGGATGCAGATCACAAGGTAGGAAACATCTTTGCTACTTTATCTTATTTGATATTTAATTAGGATTGAAACCAATTCCTTTATTTTAATTAGGTGGGAGTTACAGATTGCAGAATTGAATTGGTACTTCAATTTTGCTATTGAATGGGAAGGCTTCCCCATTATTCCTGTATTGAAGGCTTGAGGCTCCTCCTCACCTTTTTAAAGGCAGCATTGGTCCTTTGTTCCAACATTAGAAATTCGTCTAGCATCTAAGTTCTGAAATTCGTCAGAGAGAAAGAGGCAGGCATCAGTCAGTTCGCCATGGCTACCAACGGTGGTGTTCCGGTGGTTAGTGGTACTAGCCGTTTTATTCTGGGATGAAGACATCGATTCATCATACAACACCTACGGTAGGTGGCGCATCTTTGTTAATTTTCTGATTTCCTTCTGTAATTTCGAGTTCATTTTTGTTCATTGTAATTTGTTCTATATATATTTATCAATGGAAATTGTTGTTTGGAATTTATGATTGCCACCGTAATTTCTCCCAGCCTAGTACGTATCAAATAAATTTCCCAGTTACCATGGTTAAGGAAGATACGGAACGAAAGACTTCCCTTATGAAACACCACACCGAATGATCGGAAGCTTTACCAAGATCCAATTTCACATTGATAACTGATAAGCTGCCTACTTTCCTTTTCTTAAGTTGAAACTATGGACCACTTTTGAAACAAAAGTGGCATTTGCCATTTCAATCACAAGCAGTTCACAATGATAATTCGAAATCGCCCAGTAGTAGGTCTTATAAAGAATTTATTTCTAAAAGGAAAAATTAAATTTGACCAATATTGATCGTCTCATGAGCAAATTCCTGATCAAAGCAATCCAAAGTTTGCATTCTCCTGCGATGCCCGGCAGTAATCCACTACTCCTTGATGGAGCACCAACGGTAGTTGCTACGGCTCTGGAGTCCTTATTGTTATGCCCAGAATAGCTTACCATTTTTGGTCGCACCATCCTCCGCCCTTAAATTTCTTAGTAAAAAAGAACAATCAACGATTTCAGTTGGGTTTTAGATTGGCAGTAAAGTCGGTGATCGGTAACTTGGAAAAGGATTACATTTTTGAAGGGGATCTCAAAACATAGTTTATGTGTTGCAAGGAAGAAGAATGTTAGGAACTGCTTGGAAGTGATCATCAAAGATTCAATTAATTTAGCTAGAAGGTCCAATTCTTGTTCTTTTTATTTTGTTTTAGCTACTTGGAATAGGATGGCTAATGTTATAGAGAAACATGCCCTGTCTTTAGGTATTCCTACAAATTGGAAAGCGAATTTACTGAACTGGGTTTTGCTCTTTGGATGTTTCCCAATTGAAGTGATTGATAACAATGTTATCGATTGGCAATATATATACATATACATAGATATTACATTGCACAACGGTTTTGAGAAATGTCTCTCTCACAACGGTCCTCATGGTCAAGTTCAATAGCTAATAGTCAGTATCTCTTCCAATCAAGCACTTAGTTCAGTTATTAATTTTTTACATAATTAAGAAGTTTTTGACCTAATTAATTTTTCGATGCCAAATTTCAGCTGTGGATTGCTAATTCCCCCGTATGTTAGCCTTCAAAACAAGTTTCAATATTCCAATTTCAAAGTAGCTGTGTTCCAATTTCAAGTATACTCTCAGCATCCTTCTTCTCTATAAGGTAGTCTCAACCCATCAATGGGGAGGCCGGAGGTCTTTGGGAGTAAGTAAGACTTTACGATGTTAAGTAAATCTATCCACTCACACCATACTCTTCCAAGGACGGATCTAGGAATTCCCCATAGTGGGGGCACCAATTTCTACTAAGTTTAACAAAAATTTAAAGCTTAGCACAACAATAAAAAACTAGTTTTCACCTTATGCAATAGTAGCGTATTGTATATCACCATATGTATCTGAAAAGCCCTAAACTCTCAATCAAAAAGCCCTAATTAAAACCCTAATAAAAAAAGCCCAACCTATCATTCAAATAAATGATTTTAACTACTTGGAATTTGGAAGAATCTGTAAAGGGACTTTGGTTGTATATAAACAAGGGACAATTACCAGTAAGTCCACTTTTGAGAAAATAATTCCCACCGGGGCATTTTGGGATCTTTTTTCTCTTTCAAATTGCTTAAATTGAAAGTGCCTAAACCCTAGTAGGAATTAAGTTTCAACCCTAGACCTAGCGAAAATTAAATTTCCAAAATGACTACAAGTAATTTTCTGAATAAACAATATAGAATGGGACAAAAGTCGCAAACCCCAACTTAACATTCAAAGTGGCAAATGTGGGAAACTGGAATTGAAGATACCGACATCCAAATATTTTATTTATATATTAAGATTTATGTATGTATTAATATATGTAGACCAAAATATGTATGTCTGGATAAGAAAAACATATGTATTATCCATATCATATTAGAGAGAGACCGGGAGTTGAGAGAGATTGAGAGTGAGAGACCTCCTCACCTTGGTGAAGTGATGGGTTGGATTGGTGAACGGTGATCTCGTCGGCGACTGCCAATGGTGAGCAACTCATTGTCTCAACGGCTGCCTTCTCCAATTCTCCTCCTCCTTGCTCTCCAGATCTAATTAAAAAGAGCATCATTTGTTTTTTTTTTTTTTCTTATCTGGTGAGCCTTATCCTCTGTTATTTTTTGTTTAGACGGCAGCAGTCTCCTCTATTTTTTGTTTAGATGTGATTTTCGTTATTTAAATTAAAAAAAAAACTGAATTGGGGGGGGGGGGGGGGGGGGGGGAGGGGGCACGTGACCCCCCGCCCCTGTGTCCCTCTGTCCCTGCTGACTCTTCCATACTGCATAGCCCCAAGATAACTGATTTGAACCTTGGTGGAAGAAAAAGAACTTTTGAAGTATAGGACTTCGAGAAGACTTCAAAATTGTAACCACATATCTAAGCCAACAGGCTATGTTAATTATGACGGACACAATGCTATTCGATTTGATTATGTGTGTAGATACCAAAATTTGACTTTGCGAATGTTTAAGTCCCCACCTCCGACAACTCAGTGATGACTTACATTCTTGTAAGCTGTGGTCCTAAGGAGTTAAGGGCCTGCTTGGATGGAGCTAAAGCTCCCCTCCAAAAATTATCACCCCTGATAAGGGGTAGGTCCCACTGTATGCCTGAGTTTGGCAACCAAAAAACCTCCCCGGATAATCTTTTTCCCCCGCTTAGCTTTCACCGATCAGGAGCTTTCTCTCTGATAATTTTTGGGCACCCCTTGGCCTGCCCAAAAATTATCCGGGAGGAGAGGGTGTGTTTTTTGACCATTGAACCCCTCCTTATCCCTCTCCTCCATCAGCCAACACAAACCAAATAATAAAAATCATAGATTAATTGCAAAAATCATATTCACAAGGGGAAAAAAAAAACCCCTAAAATTTGTATTTTTTTTTTACATTCTTAGAAATCAAGAGTAAATTGCAAAAACGAACCAAACTGGATCATACTTTGCCCATCCGATTACCGGTCGCCGGACTTCGAAGCAATGATCGACACTCCTGAAACTCGTCGGAGACGCAGGTGATGACGCAAAGATCGGGTGGGGCCGGAACATGGGGTTTCGGTTGGGCGGAAATCACACGGTGGGTTTGATCCGATGGGTTCAACTAGAGAGAGAGAGAGAGAGAGAGAGAGAGAGAGGGGATGGATGTAGATTTGGGTCGCAGGCCCTAATTTCACAGAAGCAGAGAGAGAGATGAGAAGAAGAAATTTACCCAAAAAAGAGATGAGAAGAAGAATAGTAAATGGAGTAAAAGACTCCTTTCTTAAACAATTTATAGTACGGTGGGTCCAACAACACAATTTTATTTTATTTTTGTTTTGAGAAATCAAGCCACAGATTGGAGTATATGCTAGGGAAAGTTAGCATTTCAGACATATATTAAATAATAAAATAATTAAATTTTCAATGAAATAAATTAATATAGTTTTAAATTGTCCAAAATTTATTAAATAGATTAAGTTTTGTAATTATATAATTAATTTAATGCATAATCAAGTTTGGTATATCACAAGGGCAACAGAGTTATTTGATAGTTTTTCTATCATTTACCCCCTCTTATTTATAAAACATCCAAACCAAGTCAAAAGTTATCACTCTATTTTATCCCTCATCCAAACTATCTATTTTTTTATCCCCCTCCATAAACATTACATCAATGTGGGCCAACGTTCTAAAAATAATACCCTCTCTTATCTTATCCCCCATCTATAACTTATCCCCCTGAAATTTTAGCACCATCCAATCGGGGCCTAAGCTCAACGGACTTTGTGGATCTTTTGAAAAAAAACGCACCAACTTGTCCACGACCCATATATTAAACCAAGAGACTGACACAGAATACCGGCCAACACAAGCATTTGTAGGCCGGGACATCAATTCCCAGGCTGGCAGACAAAACCTCTTGGACAAAACGATATCTAGGCCGGCACACTGATTTCCCAGTCGAGACATGGATTCTACAGGAAATTCTGGAATCTCTGAAGATGAGCTTCAAGCCGGTTATCTCCGCATTACCTCGAATTATATTTAATTCAGGTGATTATCCTCAAACCCTTATAAATAGAGGCTTAGGGTTTACATTCAAGGGATCCAAACATTCACTTGCCTTCATAGAAGCTCTCAGCAATTCCCCTTACGTGCTCTCCTAACCTTTGCCAGCAAAAGCCCTCGATCGATGTAGCCCGTACTCCCTAAAAGCCCCAAACACATTTAGTTCTTCGGGTTTACTTCCAAATACCACAAAAATACTTTGAGATTCGAGCCCGATCAAATGATATCCGCACTGAGTATCCGAGATAGTCGATCTTACCAAAGCCTCATGGCTGTCGTTTTACTGTTTTTAATGAGTATTCCGTCTCTGTTCTTGTCTTTTGTTTACATGCACTACGTTTTTCTCATGTGAGGAGGAAGCTTGGCCGGCACATCATTGTGTTGGCCGAGACATCCCACCCCACACACGCTGCCGGCCGACAGATCGATTTGTCTAGCCAACAAATTGCTTTGCTGGAGTAGTGCTCACCCTTGTTTCGCCTTTCCCGTAGATTTCATTTGTTGTTGTCATCCATAAATGCTAATGGCTAATTCACCGATTTTGTGTAACTCAAATAAAGCAATTGAAAAGCCGTGTCTCAAGTAAAGTAGAGGCCAACCATTGGGTTGTGCAAAGAGGGGTGCCCCAATTGATGTAGGACAATATATACACCCCTGTCATTTATGGAAGCATTATTTTGGTAACAATTTTTGTTTAGGATTATTATTAGAAAATCTTATTTGTGCTGCCTGTTTAGCACGATTTTAGCTTCCTATTTTCTAGCTCTCTAGACTTTTGTTTCCTTGTTTTTATTTCCTTATTCTATTTTGCTTGGTCCCTACTCCAAGTTATATTCTTGGTAGCCAAGCATTACCTTATTAGCTAGGCCTACTACTAGTATAAATAAGGATGTAACCCTATGGCATGAATCATCTTCCAATTAATAAACAAACTTTGAGAATTGTCTCTCTTTTTCTTGTGTATTCAAGAACTCTCGTGGATTCGAGAACCTATCTTGTTTGGATAGTACACTAACTATTCTCTCGTGAATTCCGCTGTGTCAAGTGGTATCAGAGCGGGTTTTTCCTGGCTCGATGTCACCAAACAAAGTTGATGACACACCCTTTGACGTTGCTCAAAGGTTTGCTGATCCGAGGGAGATGGTGGAAGAACAACCGACAAGTATCCTGACTGAAATCGATGAAACACTGCGGCAGTTGTCTCTACGCCTCGACCAAGGAGCAAGAAGGGTTGAAGAAGATCGCCCGGTGGGAGTTGCCCAACGCCGTCCTCTTAACCAGGTTCGGGAACGCGCGGTGGGATTTGCCCAACGCCAACCCAGTAACCAGATTGTAGTTGGGAGACGCCCAGCTAATCATGTCGATAGTGAGAATGAATGTGGAGACATGTATTACAAAGATAATTACGAATATCAGTCGGTGAAGCGGCATTCAAAGTTTGAAGGGTTTTATCGCACAGATGACGACTTTTTAAATTTTCAAGAATCACCAATAATTCCCAGTTTTAATGCGCATTGTAATCCCGAGAATTTTATTTATTGGTTTTGTAAAGTCGACAAATTCTTTGCATTCTACACGCGCATTCCGGAAGAGAAAGAGGTCAAATATGTGGCGCATAAGTTACAAGGTCATGCTTTTACATGGTGGGAGCAATTGCAATCTAATCAAATGCGACAATATAAACAACCAGTGAGGACTTGGCGAAAGATGAGACAATTGATGAGTGCTAGATTTCTTTATTCACAACATAGTCAGATGTTGTATCAAGATTATCGAAGAAAGCTCAAGTCCAAACGATCATGCAAAGATAATCTTGACTTGCCTTATTCATTTCCATGTAATGAAAATTATGTGGTTGCGGATATAGAAATCTCAAGAGACACTTCGCCGAGGCAATTGGGTTTGAGTCGATCAAGCCTCGAAGGTCAACAAATCAATCAAGGTCTTTCAAATTCAGATATGTCGCATCCTACTTATTATGATAGGTATGAGATCGCAGAAGAAGAAGTAGATCGGGTCGAACTTGGTGATGAAGAAGAAGTTGGTGCTGATTGCGAAGGAGAAAGTTTGAGCTCTCTAATGCTCGAAAGACAATCTGATCTAGACGATGGTGCAACTACAGAGGTCGATGAGGAGGACGAGTATAAAAATATAGTAACAGTTGACCAAATTCACAAACTGAAGGGAGAGAAAAGTTTTGAATTGGGACCCATAGTTTCTCAATCCGATAATGTCACCACCAATGTCGAGCTTTGTGAACCAAGTGGAAGTATTACTTGTCCTAGTCATGAAGTTAATATGAATGCGCTTAATGCGACTTCATGCACTACCAATTCTGTGATGGATCTAAGTCAAGAGCACATGCAATTTCAACATAAGGCGCAAAGTGTTGATTTTGTTGGAATAGAGCAGTTTGACCCTATGATACATTCTCGGAGTATAAATATGTTAAATCAATTGAAACATGCAAAGAAGATGTCATTGCAGGTACAATTTTCGTTATATAATATTTTGAAGATGAGCAAGAAGTTGAAGCATTCAAAGTATCTATTTCTTTGGAATGGAAGATGGCAGATTTCCAACGAGAACTCGTGGGCGAGTTCTTTTGAAGAAAAGGAGAATGATGTAGGACAATATATACACCCCTGTCATTTATGGAAGCATTATTTTGGTAACAATTTTTATTTAGGATTATTATTAGAAGATCTTATTTGTGCTGTCTGTTTAGCATGATTTTAGCTTCCTACTTTCTAGTTCTCTAGACTTTTGTTTCCTTGTTTTTATTTCCTTATTCTATTTTGTTTGGTCCCTACTCCAAGTTATATTCTTGGTAGCCAAACATTACCTTATTAGCTAGGCCTACTACTAGTATAAATAAGGATGTAACCCTATGGCATGAATCATCTTCCAATTAATAAACAAACTTTGAGAATTGTCTCTCTTTTTCTTGTGGATTCAAGAACTCTCGTGGATTCGAGAACCTATCTTGTTTGGATAGTACACTAACTATTCTCTCGTGAATTCCGCTGCGTCAAGATGGGTTCATTGTGAAGTGCAATAGGAGTGAATATTAATGCCAATTTATCACAATTGATTTCAGATAAGGTTGCATTGTGCCTTTAGACACAGGCATTCGCTAGTAATATGTATATAGAGTCCACTTCTTATCCGGACTTTTAATTTCCGAACTTTTTATACAAAAAAATTTTTGACGATCCGATCCGTCCAATGTGTTCAGAAGGTGTTTTCAAGGGTCCACGCGGAAAATCTTCAAAAAAAAATACCGGGAAGGGCTTGATCCAAGCAGTTTTCGCAATTTTTTGGACGGATCGGATTTTCCAAAAATAATTTACAACACAAAAAAATCCCATTTTTTCCTTATTTCCGGGAGTGTGGATAAGAAATTTTCCGTATATATATCTATATATATATATATATATATATATATATATATATATATATATATATATACACCCACATGGAGGATCAAGTACGGGATCCCTTACTTTGCTACGGTGCGTACCTCCCCGGTCTCAGACACATATTTTTATGATCTGAACTGTTCAATGTGTTTAAAACAAGTTTTTAAGGGTCCACGCGTGGAATCAGCAAAAATTAGTTTTCTATATGCTTTTTACAAAACGAATGATTGAATTATCATTTTGGGCGATAATTATACAAAACAAATGATTGCAAGTCTCACCCGGGTTCTAAAAATAGAGATTATAACTGCACCGACGTAGATGTCACAGAGAAAAACACTCCTAAATAATAGCAGCTTTGATTTGAGATAAATTGTAAAGCGAACTACACATATTTTTTTCAAGGGTAAATATTTTTTGAACAGCAACAATAAGATTTTATTAATCTTTGAAATAGTACATTTAAAAGGAAGATGAAAAACAACGATTTGGAAGCATCTCAACTATGTTGTCACCCAACCTAACTGCCAATCATGTGCCAAACCCCAACCAGAGAGATGGCAAGTTGCCAACTCCATCACAATCAAAGAAGAAATAAACACTGCTCAAAGGGACATGCCCCAGTGAAATGACACACCACAGGGTAAGACAAATGAAAACATGAATCCAACTAACAACAAAGCTGAGTATCAAGTGATCGGAGTACTGCATCCATTTTCCAGGGTAAATATGATTTTAGACTAAACTACTTATTTGTTAATATACCATTTTAATTTGTTTGTATGCTCACCAATATCCCAAAAAATATTTTTTACCACTATAATTTTTAAATTTACGAAATAAACAAATTAGATCAATTTTTTGAGGCCAATTGTGATCTACAAAATCAAGTTCGAAAGGGTCTCCAGAAAAATATATGGTTTTGAGGTGATTTCCTCCGTAATTTTTTGGGCGTAGAGGGAAAACAATTCCCAAAGAAAAATTCTTTCCCATGGAATAGGGCCTAACGGAGAAATAGAATAACGATTTTCTTGTTCTCTCTCTCTCTCTCTCTCTCTCTCTCTCTATCTGTGTGTGTGTGTGTGTATCACATCCTTGATTTGCCCGAACTATAAATTTTACAAGTTGATTCTCGTGTTACAATCCATAACCCAAATTTCCATGACATGATGCTCTCTTTCTTCTGTTTTGCACCAAAATCTAGCATTTGCAACATCAGTTTAATCTAGCATCAATGATTGAGGACAAGATAATATGGTTTTCATCAAGCTTTACATACTAGGCTCTGGCATGGCACCAAGAAATGAAGCTCGGTCATTCAGAAGGGATGGTGATAATCCCCCAAACTGGAAAAACGGTACATTCCTGTCAAACAAACTGAAAATGACTCTCTCTCTCTCTCTCTCTCTCTCTCTCTCTCTCTCTCTCTCTCTCTCTCTCTCTCTCTCTCTCTCTCTCTCTCTCTCTCTCTCTCCCTCCCTTAATTCATGTACTGTAAATCTCACCAATTGATTCTCATGTTATAAACAATAATCCAAACTCCCATACCTGAGGCTTTTAGCTCTATAATGTGGCCAAATCTAGTATTTGGTACTGGTGTTTAAATTATACGTACTCCGTATATATTGTTCTTCCACCATCACTACAAGAAAGCACACTATTGATAACTATTGTCGGTGACTACTAGCATTTTGGTCACCGAAAATCAAGCTATTAGAGACCATAATTTATTTAGTCATAAATGGTATAATAATTCAGTAACTAAATAGACCAGGGTCTCTGATTGATTGGCGCCATGAGATGGTAATATAATGGGTGACTAAATTTGGATCCCCAAAAATATAGTTTTAATGAGTACTCATTTTGTCTCAAAAATAGGTTGTTAAAAGTGCACGAATATGTTGGGGGTAAGAAAATGGGCATGAGTTCAAAGTTTTATAGTAACCAAATTATGGGTCACGGATTCTAAAAATGCGCCATTACATGGTGTCATTTTCCAGTTTTTTCCCCTTTTCTATTTTCTCCTAGCTTTTTTAAATCCTTTAAGGACATCCCAACAACCTAGGATATATGCATATAGTTTTATTTCTTTTCCCTATTTTACCGAAACCTAGCGGTGGAAGAGATAATGTGTAAAAGACCACTAATCTTCTGCTTGTTGGAGCATTTGTTGCGGGTTTAAATTTCTATTGCCTTGGTTAATATAACACTTTGAGCACTGTCACCTTTATAGCTTTGTATTTTACAGAGTACTAGTAGTTGTGGGTTTAATAAAAAAAAAAAGGTTTTAATATATGTTTAAAACCTTGCTTATTGAGTGAAGCTTTCGTGTTGAAAATTCAGATTGATGATCCCAGGCATTTTCCTGTATTTCATCCTTTTTTCAGTTAAGGTAGGTTTTCTTTTTTTGCTGCAAAGTAAAAAAAGAAGCAGATTCAGGGGTTGATTTGAGTGAAAAACTAAATATGAACAGTAAGCTACACCCACAGTCTGCGGCTTAAAACTAAATATGAACCATCCATGTCTTTTATGGAATTCTGCTACTTCAAAATTGTGGACCGCCTTATTTTTTTGTGCACATATGATCTAATTATTGTTCTCATAACAAGAAATTGAACCTTCGATCGATGTTTTATACATTGGTAACATGGGCCTTATCGAGAACATGTGAAAACTTTAGAAGGTTTTGTTATTATTTTTTCTTGGTTCAACATTACAGGAAAGCATAACGTAGTGATCAAAACAACCTAGTATAATGATTTAATTTATCTAGGATTTACTACAGAATATTGTTGACAAGACCAATTGAATCATTCAATTTGTTCATGGGGCATTTAAAACAATTAAACTTGCATCACTGAAATACTTAAACGAATAAAATGAACCCAACAGTTCATAGGGAAACAAAAGCATTAGTTTCATGTCGACAACAATACCTATTTTGTTCTTTGGGTGCAAATTGAAGATTTGCAAAATGAATCATAAGATTGTTTTTATATCCTTCACAACTCGTCCAGTCAATTGTGATGCATTTGTTTTGTTTGTCTGTCTACTCCGAATTATTAAACACCTACTACTTTTTCTTTTTCTTTTCTTTTCTTTTGGTTTTTTTTTTTTTTTTGATTTTTCTCTAGAATGGAGGGGGCATCTCATCTGGATGATGAAACAAAAATCGGAAGGCACAGATATGCGATGAAGGTGTACAGGGCGTACTTTTAGTAGTAATGAGCGGTTACTACGTCAAGAACCTCTACTACAAATATTATCCTGGCCCAATAGTCACCAAAAATAAAGCGGCACTCAAATGGTACTGAAGTATCCAGTTCTTCTTTCTGCTCAGCATCAATGTTGTCCAAATGTGTCGTCCACAAAAGTCAAAACACGAAACGCTGAAATCCAGGCAGGACTATTAGGTTTCATCAGTTTTCTTTACATCCTGAACTAGTACATAAACCGTTATGTTGCTACATCAAGAACTGACAAACTGCCAACCTTCATTAAAGGAATCCCAGAGGGTGAAGGTAATGTGAAGCGACTCGATAGTGGAGCTTTAGAGCTTGTCTGAAAGCATGAACATCAAACTACTTTGAGATGGACCACATTTAGATCGTATAACACATACTTGCCTTTTGATTTATTCTTTTCTCATTTTCTTAATTGGGATTTACTTGTACTATTAGGATTCATGGATCCCACTACGGTTTTTATTTGCATGATTTGATCCATTCCTTTCATCAGCAGTTTGTAATCTCGATGTATCAATCACTTTAACAAAAAAAAAAAAAAAACATTTGATGTAATTTGTCCATTTCATTTGGTATTCTCCATGTAAATGGAAAATCAAGATAAAAGGATGACAAGAAAACCAAGGAATTATGCACAAAATTCCGATTTAAAATTATGTATGGAAAAAGGGAAAAATAGATGGATTGAATTGGCATTGAAAAAATAAAGAATTACTCTAAGGTCCATTATAGCTTTTTGTAACATGTCTAGTCCACCTCTTAATTCCATAACTCGTCTAATCCACCTTTTTGCAATTTCTAAGGTGTAAGGTCCACTCTCCATTTTTAATAGACAAATATACCCTCACATTAAATTTAATACATAACATACTCTTGCCGGGAGTTTTACCGGTGCCGGAAAGTTTGCCGGAAAATTTCGTCAGCGTCTGAAAAGTTTGTCGAAAATTTCACTGGCGCCGGAAAAGTCATCGGAAAATTGGACTTCACCGGAAAAGTCGCTGGCGCAGATAACCATATCTGGAATCGCAAGAGGTGGTTTATCTGGACACACAAGATGTGGTTATCTATATTGTAGTATCTTTTTTTTTTTTTTTTTTTAAAGCCTACTTGAGAACAAATGTGGTTATCTAGAATTATAAGAGGTGGTTATCTGGACTCATAAGATGTGGTTACCTGTACTGTATTTTTTTTTAAAGCTTATTTGGGATCAGATGTAATTATTTAGAATCACAAGATGTGATTATCTTGAGTATATCTTTTTTAAAAAGCTTGCTTGAGATCAGAAGAGTCAAAACACATTTTAATACATTTTTAATTCTAAGTAGTAATGACCCATAACCATAATGCTTCTACTCAGTTTTGACTTTTAATCATTTCCAAAGTACCAGCCATTGTTTTCCAAATTGAAAATTGAGAGCACGCGTCCGGTCCTCTCGCAAAAGGCAATAACAGCCCATAGTTTTCCAAAACCACAAACCAAACATATTCCTAAACAATTACTGTAATTACAACTCCATTGCCAGACCTTGACATTTTCTGGCCTCGAAAGGAAGTTTATAATCGCCTTACTCCCAAGCATCTTGAACGCGACTGTCGCAACTTGGCCGCCTTTCTGACGGTGTCGTAAGTCCCCAGCCAAGCCTTAGATCCAAGGCGCTCAGATCTCAGATTTTCGCTGCGAACTTCGCCCACGGCCGCCGCCGCATGCCTCTGTAGCTGAATCGTTTTTTAATCCGGCGTCAGAGATTCTGATGGCGATCAGCGGGGGGTGGTGGTTTGAGATCCGATCCTGAAACGCCTGTTGCGGTGAACGGCGATGGTGATGGTGGCGGCGATCGGTTCCTGTGGTGGTGGTGGCGATCGGTTCCGGTGAATGGCGGGGGAAGAAGGCGACAAAGAGGAAGTAGAGAGCCTGTTTTTAGAGAGAGGGGGGATATGAAGGGGCAGGGGAGAAATTTGATTCTGGAGGAAGCGAGGGTATTGTTGTATTTTGGATGGCTGAGTGGACTGGATTTGTTAGAAAAAAGTTACGTGGACTGTAAGTGTTAAGAAATAGCTATAGTGGACCTTATAGTAACTCTCCCTTGAAAAAAACTTTACCTTTCCCGCCTAACAAAATCCATAGATGGATTAAGAAAGTCATAGGCAAACACGAGCAACAGAAGGATGTGTTTAGAATGAAGAAATTAACAATGAATTGATAATAACCTTGAAGTGGAATCCAATAGTGCTTGAACCAAATTATACTTCATGTATGTCCTTATCCTCTGTAAAAGATGCAAGGACCTGACAAGCAAATTATATGGGAAGATATTGGAAGAAAAGATAATGGTTAATTATCTAAAACTTGGTGTGTCATTTGATCGGTGTAATTGCCAACGAGCATATGCGAAACCCACAGGACCCCTTCCCATTTTTTTTAAGTAGTAGATAGATAGTTCAAAAACAATAATATACACATATTTTTTGATGTTCAAAAATATATTTTGTACTTATTCTTGCTCTTGTTATTTTTCCATAATTACTATTATATTAGAATTGTCTAACCAACAAATATCGAAGTTAAAGGCAATTATAGTGGAACCCATTTGAGTTAGATTTTTATCTAGAACTGTCTTAATTGTTATTTGATATATGGATATGATCAGTTGATTGGGTAAAAGCCACCATGTATGTCTATGCATTAGTAATACTGACTTTCGTTGAGTAAAAAAAGAGATCATGCTTGGAAATAAATATACCGGAGAGAGGGAGAGTGAGTCATGCGTGGACAAGGCATTGAATTCCATTAATTCTTAAAAGCAAAATTTTAGAAGACAGAGTGAGGCCTGATTTGATAGCAAAAATACTACAGAATCAGGCCAAACAACTAGACTCTGCTTTAAGGGTCTAATAGAATTAGTCCATAACAGCATGCTAGTTAACCTCAGCATAAGGAACAACTCAAAATTACAAATTCAACACAAAATCTCTCCCCCTTGCGGTCTATCTCTAGAAATCATCTTCGTTCAATCATCTTCATCTTCAGAGTCCTCTTTAGGTATAGTCTTTGATTGGCACGCAATATCGTAGATATAAGTGCCTTAATAGGGTAGTTTTAACACGTTGTTATCTAATTTATTCCCTATTTTCCACTTGATGCGTTGTTTTGGTATGTGTTTGTGTTTTTGTTAATTTTCAGGAAATAAGACGGTTTTAGTGTCAAGCCGCGGGGATCATGCACGAGCGCGCCACACTGAATAATTTTCCAGCCACCACATTCTCCTCCGAACTTTGCCAAGGAAATAAACAATTCCATTGTTTATTAAAATCAATTCTTTGATTATTTTAATGAGGTGTGAGGTTGGAAAGTGTGGTGGGGAATTTTAAAAGAAAAGTTCTGCGGAGTCCTGTTGATTTCAGATTTTTGCCCCACGATTCACATGTCAAGTGCATAAATTACGTGCACCGTACCGTTTTATTCCCGGCGTCAAAAGAAGAAGGTCAACTGTTCCTGCATCCTTATCGGACTCCGTTTCGAGAATTAGTTGAGATGATCGCAGACCCAATGGAGCTGATTATTCGAATCTCACTGGAGCTATGAAATTAATCTATTATTGTCAAAAGAAGCAAAGGGAATATGGATGATGAGGATGTCGGCAAAACTAAGGGAATAGAAAAAAGAATGATGGGCTTAATCATTTATAAATGATGGCATGGGATTTATTATATAAAACTAAGTAACTCTTTCATTTATAAAAGAAGAAAGGGGGGCTTCGAAAGCAGAGAGGAGGAGAGTCCCCAGAAGAGAGATTTTTCACTTGTAGTTTTTATGTTCCAGAGAGCTGGTTACAGTGTTTTCATTAGAGTTCTTTTTACTTTCGCTGCTGTTCCGGATCATATTTCAGGTTTTGCATTTAATCATAATGTTTAATTGTTCAAGTTTGTTCGTGGTTCCTTCTGTTTAAACTGTTTAATTCTTATTCGCATTATAAGCATGTTTTTAATTAAAGTTTTATTCTTATTTCCTGTTAAAATCATGTGTGAGTAGTCGTTCTGAGTGCGGCCGCGGGACCAAGGTGTCCCGTGGCTAGGCTAATTCATATTTTACCTCGGTGCCGAATTACTTCGATTAATACGCAGTTTTTGGGTACGGAAATTTTTCTAGCAAACAAGCTCGGGCATCGCCCATTCTAAATGCGCAGGAATTGGTGACAAGTGGTGTGCACTTGTTGGAAACTGTTTTCATATTTTTAAATCAATTAATTGAATCATTGTGGCCCGAGTGAATGTGAATTAGACTAGTTGCGGGCACCGTAGTGCCCACGGCTGTGCTCTCTTTTTAAATTCAGAGTTCAATAATTAAATTAGTCCAATTTAGATAATTAAGTGAACCAACTGAGCAAGGGGTGGCTACCTGAGAGCCAGTTTCAAACATAGAGCTAGCATTATTTGAGATCAACACCGTAGACCGTCTCTGTGGTTCGACTCCGGTACTTCCGGATTTATTGTGCTGCACCGGTCGATAGTCCTACGCTTGGGACGAGAAATCTTAGTTAATTTTTAATCACCCGAACGGTCAAGCATTCTTTAACCGGGAAAGATTGGAAGCCTTATTCATGGGTATTATCGAGAAAGTAGATGTATTGATATATTATGTAGGAGAGTCTATACTACGCACTTGGAAATTGGTAAAGGATAAAAGCAAGGTACTTGTAATGTTCAACCGACACATTCATTGATACAAAACTATTTGTCATACTATATACTCTATCTTGACAATACCACTCCACTTGCCCCTTTTATACTTCATCTATTCATAATCATAAATTATGCGTTTATCCCAAATATTTCGCAATGGTTATTTGAAATCTTTCGTTATTAGGTCTCATCGGCAATTTATTCCTACAATAATACAATAAATAATTACTCTAACTCACACCCCAACGGCAGATTTATGCAAAATAGTTTGAAGTCCATGGGGGAAAAATAAATTGTTACTATTACTTATACTATATAACTCTTAATTAGTCAAAATTTGAAACTTATACAGATGTTCCACACAAACCATTCATTTTCTCTATCTAAGGGTGTTCAAAGTTATTTCAAGTTTGTACGTAAATCTGCCGATCAAAAAAAAAAAAGTTTGTACGTAAATCTCATCTCATATTGAGACGTAAAGCTAAATGTACGATCCATTCGATCCATGGGGGCAGTAAGAATTCCTGCAACATGGGTTGCAAACAGAGTGAAATGTATCGAGACGTAAAGTTTCAATATTAGATAAAAAAGTTACATAAATATTATATATTTTAAATTTTATTTTATCTTACATTTATGCACATTGAAAATTAGTTTGAATTTTATTTTATTTACATTCCGAATTTTTATTCACAACAGTAGATATATATATATATATATATATATATATATATATATATATATATATATATATATATATATATATATATATATATATATATATATATATATATATATATATATATATATATATACACGTGCATAGTTTAACAACCCATATTATTTTTACCCACTTTAATAGAATAAAAAATAAATTAAAAAAAAAAAGCAGAGATATCGGTCTGAAGCTTTGAAGAGTGCCGTATAAAACACGTGGTGGTGTAGTGTGCTTTGTAGGAGATGAATGAGTTAAGTTTTCTGCAAATCATGAAATCAATCCTCTCTCGCAATGCTCAAAGGTAGTAAAAGCAGCTCAAGCTATTTCAAATTTGTTTAGTCCAAATATTGATCATATGTTAAATGGGAGATTGTTTATTTAAATAAAAACGATCTTTAAAAACTCTTTTATATTTTATTTTTTATTTTTTTCACCAAATTAAACTACTAATAGAGGTCATTAATTCGATACCAAAAAAAAATGTCACATAACTGATACAAATATGCACATAAGGGCAAAAAAGTCTTTTGACAGTTTTTTACATCATCCACCCAAACTTAGTCCCCCTTCTTACAAAATCATCCAAACCAAGTACTACTTAATCCCCCCTCCATAAATATCACTGTGGGGCTACCCTCCATATATATTACCATCTACTATCTTATACCCCCTCCATATATAATACCCCTAAACCTAATCTGGCATCCAATCAGGCAGTAAGGGGCAGTATGCATGTTCATGTTATCTAGAAATGAGGCGAAAGCAAACATTGGAGCACAAAGAGTTACAAATAAAGGTTCTGATTTCTTAGCAGTCCTGGCGGTGAGATGATGAAGGATCAAGATGATATTTTTTGGTGTAGTATTATGTATTCAACAGCCACAATCACAATTTGAGGTATCGGGTAGTGTGTAATACATTATTCGCTAAATCTATTTATAAATAGTGTTTTTTGATTTTCTCATATTTGTACTCTTTTGAAATCTAAGTTTATTGGTTTAGTTACTATTGCATCTTTGTACCGTGACACAAAAAATATTTGGCTAAAAGCCTTGGACCAGATTGATACACGTGTAAGCCCACCAGGTGGAATGAGTAAGGAAATATGATTGATTATCCTGAGCGAAATCTAATGTACTTTTTATATGGCCCGAGAGGGGGCACACAAATTTGACTCTAGTGGTGCTTGGCGTATTACCGAAATGAGCCAGGAAATAGGCTGCAAATGGTTTATGTTCACCTTGATTTGTTATTAATCGATTATTGACCATGTCACTACAACAAATATGACTTTCTATAACATTATTTGATAGCATTCTTTTAGAAATGTTATAATAGATGAGTAATTATAGCATTCCATAGGAAGAAACACACGGAAGCACCAATTATAGCATTCTCACCCGGCAACAATAGCGTTTGTACTAAAATCTTAGGCGCCAAGTGCATTTTTATTAGGCGCCAAGTGTTTGGCGCTCCAAACACTTCGTGAAAATCTGAAACCTGACCTCTCTTCTCTCTCTCACTCTCACAGACGTACAGAACCTCTCTCTCTCTCTCTCTCTCTCTCTCTCTCACAGACAAAACCCACCCGCAGATCACCACCACCGATCGACCTCCCCCCCTCTCTCTCTCTCAATCGATCTACACACATCAAAATGGAGATGCTCTCCCTCTTCGTCCCCTGAAACCGAGCTCTCTTTCTCACTCTAATGGACAGAACCCACCCACAGACCACCCACCACCGATCGACCTCCTCCTCCTCCTCTCTCTCTCTCTCAATCGACCTGCACACATCAAAATGGAGATGCTCTCCCTCTTCGTCTCTCGAACTAACCAAACCTAGTGACAAAACCCACCACCGATCGAGGTATGCATCTTTCTCTCTCACTCTCTCTACATGTATGTGTATTTATACACATATTTGATCAAAACAATGGGGTTTCTTTTTAGTTTTTTCACAGAAATTAGGGCTTGTACTTGTTTGATTGTTGATGCTAAAAAAATTAGGGGTTTTCTTTGTTTTTTCCACTGAAATTAGGGCTCGTAATTGTTTGGTTGTTTTTTTTGTTTGGGTAACCGGACTTCATCTGATTTCCAGCATTCTCTGTTATTTTAAACCATACTTCAGGTTTGAGAAGCCTAAGTTATATACGTTGGTAGATTGAAGAACAGAAAGCCAACTTCAAAAGGTTTCTGGGTAAGCCAAGTCTTCTTTTTACGGCTTCATGTTGTAGAAATAACACGGCGGATGACATTCTTCCAAAAAATGAAATTTTTTGTAGCATATGGTACTGCTACCGAGGTAATTCTGACAAGACGCATTTGATAATAAAAGATATGTAGGAACTGCAAAACATTTTATAATTGGTTCCTTGTCTTCTGTAAAGTAAAATTTAGAAGGCCAATGTGACCCTGATTATTGTGTCCAACAGGCATTTATAATTCCTATTTTTCATGAGTTTATTTCTGTATTGTATTTTGTATTTTGTTTTAAGCCTGGTTCATTATATAAGGGTTCACTTCTTAGTTGCATGAAGCCGGAAAGGTAGCGGGAACGGGGGTATGTAGAAGTTCGTAAATTGGGAGTGCCGAGCTTGTATATAAGTATTATTATATAGAGATGAATGAGACGAGACGGCCTATATCAAATTTATGGACTAAATACATAGACAAGTCAAATAAAAGACGAGATTCCTGAATCTCTCTTACTTTTTTCTGTTTTCTTCTTCCTTACATATGTTTGCAAAGAGAAGTCTGAATTTCTTCCTTGAAATTACTATGTAAGCTCCCATCTTATTTAGGAGCATGCTCCTTACTCCTTACTCTAGAGCACCAATTCGAGCTCCGTCTCGGGACCACACCCACTTTTGAAGCTCCCTGCAACTATGGTTCACTTTTAGGAATGATATTGTTATATATTTGTTCCTAGGTTCTGAGTCTGGTCAAAGTGGCACATCAATTCCTCTGTAAGTGTGAAATTTTCCTTAAACATTTACTACATTTATTAGCCCTATCTATATCCTGAATTTTCCTCTACAAGTGGGAATGAATAGGATATTAGGTTACCCCTGTGTGTGTGTGTGTGTGTGTGTGTGAAAATATGACTTGTCAACACTGCATATTGTAACATCTGAATCCTGGCAACTGGTGGTATTTATTTGTTACTGACTTTTTTTGTAATGCCAAAGTGTGCTGGTACTTGATGAAGGTGCTTTTTTTGTGTTCATTTCCTATTTTTGTAGTTTTCTGTTGGGAGAATATCTGGTTTTGGATGCAATGCTGTAACTCCATGTTGCTTGCGGCCAATGTTTTTAAAATTGGACTGGGAAATTAAGAGACCTGGCTCCGACTATGGCTTGTAAATGGGTAATAAGAATGCGTTTTGATGGGTTTGAGCGTTGTTGCTGAATCCCAAATATGGGGATCATATAATTGGTTTCATTGGCAATCTTGTGGCTTGCCAATGGAGCTAATTATGATCTAGGAGCTCTCTAGTGAGTATGGAGTAGGAGTAATTTTTTGGTTGAAAACTATGTTTTTACTGCAAGTCCTCTAAGCCTAGACAAATATTGGTTCATAAAGGATAATCTCAAGGCTTTCTTATTGTTTATACAGGTTTCAATGCAAATAAAGAGTTGATAATTGTAGAGTCTAGGTTTAACTGCATTCCTGGGTTTAATGGTGCAGGTGCCTCTTAGTAGGAAACAATGCTTCTTGTTGATCTCAGCAGGATCTTTATCGCACTTTTCCTTAGACCACTTGTTTGAGGTAATGTTCGAAGTTGATATGCTAGTCTTCTGTTATTGACCATGAAATGATTTGAGTATATTTTTGTTGATTTTCCTAAATAAAACTGATGTGTATTATAGATGTGGTTGGTGATGTTCTGGGATATTTTAGGTGACTAGGTTTGGAAAATTGGCACAAAACTATGCCTGTGTATGAGATTTAGGAGGTTTTAGTTATATACTGTTGCAAAGCTAGATTATATTGACACAATATTTAGATTGGTTTTTAGTCTCTTGCTTGTTATGTCATAGGCTATTCAAGTATTCATTTTTTATTTTTTGAACAGCTAACACCATTTAAGTATTCATTCAATTATTTGGATAGCTGATGTTTACTTACTGATGCTAGTGCTGGTAATTTGATCTGAATTGGTAAATTTTGGGTTTCAAGGTTTCTTAGGTATTGTGATTTGATTGTGACTGTCATGGCTGATATTCCAGTGTTATGGTTGCTAGTTAATTTACAACCATCTGTGTTCTGGATGAAGAAGATTGCTCTTGTGCTTTTGTGGTGTTTTGAGTGGAGGATTTACTTGCAATTCAATTGAAGAAGGTGTTGGTATTACTTCAATTGTATTGAAGAGCAAGGTGAAGTTGATTGTTAGTTTTGCTTCCCGCATTGCTAATAGGCAAAAATCAACGCCTGAAATGGCAAGGGAGAATTTGCGTTTAGAAGATTGATTCATATCTTGGAAATCTGATGCAGGCCACTGTCTGTGATGAACAATTTTATGTTTGTCTTACATAAATGTCTTCCAACACGTTCTTGCATGGGTACTTATGCAAGGTGTCTCCATGATTTCAGATATCATCCTTTTAATTGTATGATGATGCATGCACTCATATACTTCCACAGCTATGAACATACATCTGACCCCATCTCAAGGTCAAGAATCATTGGACCGTGGCCTTGAAAAAAAAGGGAAGGGTCTTGTTCTTTGTTAAATGGCTGGTATCACTGGTGTCCCTTCTGCTCTTACCTGTGATTCTGGCTTTTAAAAAATGGGAGTTTTGTCCATGGTTTCTTGATTATTGAATTAGAATCTTGGTAATTTATTGTGTTATTTTCTAAGTCTCTTTCTTACATTGTATGTAGGTCGATTGTTTGAAGAGAAGATGGATGATTCGTCACTTTTTGCTCAAGATGGATATTATGATTATCTTGCTAGTGTTGGTTTTGGAACTCGATTGAAGTTTTTGCATCAATGTCACCACTTTTTGTATCGATATATATGTAATCGGGCAACTTAGCTTTGAGTTACTTAAATGTCTACTTGCTTCTATTTTGACTTTACCAATGTTAGATGAAGATGGCTACTAGATTTATGGAACATTGTGTTAATAGATAGTATTTCTTATTGGCAATTTGGTTCAATGATTGATTTTTGTTTTTGTTTACAACTATGCTATTCAAAATGAAAGGATTGGGATGGAATGAACGGTATGATAGGATCATCAAATATAGCGATTATAATTGGGAAAAAAATTAAAAAATATATATTTCTAATATATAGCGTTCTTCGACTGTTGCAAAACTTTCTTAAATGTAGCATTAAATAAATGCAATAATAGGTCTCCCATTGATAACATTCAATGACTGCTATAAAATCTCTATAACTTATAACATGCAATGAACGTTATAAAAACTCTGTGACTTATAGCATGCAATGAACGTTATAAAAACTCGGTGACTTATAACATGCATTGAACGTTATAAAAACTTAGTGACTTATAACATGCAATGAACGTTATAAAAGATTCCGACTTTTAATAACAGCGGCTATGTTAACGTTCATAAGAACGTTATCTAAAGGCTGTTATAGCGTTTTTCGAACGCTATCGAAACCGTTTTTTGTTGTAGTGTGTCCTTATTTGGAGCAATATTTATTGTCCTTGTATTGCACATACTACCTGGCCATTTTATATTTTTCAGGTGCAGAGCAAGTAAATGGTGGCTAGAATCAGAGAAATTGGAGGATTAGCTTGAGAGATCACTACACTGAAAAAGCTAGAGCTATCATTATGAGGATTTTATGGTCAACGTTTAGGGAAAATGACCATAATGTTTGATTGGATGAATTGGGTTTGTCATAATCAATAGATCCGTTCTTCTTGCTTATAAATTTTGACTTTATAGAGGCCGAGGCACGTGCGATGTGTTTGCAAGTCCGACTTTGAAAAAAATTATGAACAAAAGCATCTGGCTTATCAAAGTAATTTGGATGGAAAATCTGTGCATGTTTTATCCAACAATGGAATATTTGTGGTACAAAACCAAGTGGATCTTACCGACACGTTAAAGCAATTCTCAATGGTCACTCTCGGCCATCTGTACTGGAATTTTGATCCTCCAATAGAGATAGACTCCTATATAGCAGTGTGACTTAAAAATTGCATATGAACCGGTTAGTTTCCGGTACATATCGATGTATTGGCCGAGATGGAATCCGATTCAGAGGGTATCGGCCATAGATTTAAATACCGGCCATTACGGCCCGGTTCGGCCGGTTCGTAACGGTATTTTGGGAGTCCGGTTTGGATACGGGCCGGTGTAGCGGGGAGAGGTGAAAATCACAGGCGAACCGGCCGGTTCGCGTTACGTAACGGTGTGTAACGGATTTTTAAGCCATTACAAGCGGGTTCGCCTATTTTAGACCGGTTCGGTGCTTTAGTTTGTAGTGGAAAACGAGAAAGGCAATGCTGAGCGCTTTTACTTTCAGTCTTTTCCATAGGTCTGCCGTCTGCTACTCTGCGCCTATGCCTCTGGCCCTCTGCTGCCTCTGTTTAATTGTCTTTTTTCAGTCATTTCCATTGTCTTTCAAATTTATATCTACTCTCAAATGGGGCAGCAAACCCCTGCCGGCCTGCCCATTTCCCCATTCACAACTCACAACTCGATACTCAACAGGTTCTCTCTCTCTCTCTAAATTCACAACTCGACACTCAACAGGTTCTCTCTCTCTCTCTCTGATATGAAATTATGAATTGAGTTGTGATTTTAGAATGTATGATATGAAATGATTTATTGTAGATATCATTTGTATAGAAGGGTAAATGGATAGATTTGATAGTCTTTTTTGGTATGTCTCATATCATTTGGTTGCAATGTGCATGGTGAGGATTTTACAAGAAAAATAGGCAAAAGGCACCCAGTAGTAGTCAAGCTTTTAAAGAAAAGAGAGAATGAAATTGATAATTACAGTAGTTGATCAGGGTCAACGGGGAAAATGGAATTTTTAATTAGTTTTCGAATTATTTTTTGTATTAGCTTAATTAAAATGGTTTATTATTGCTCTTTGTTCATAGGTTAACAATCTAAATTGAAATGGCGGATGATGGTGATCATGGGAGCAGGGGTATGGGTGGTGAAACTGGTGATAATCAACCTCCCAGTGATGATATTGGTTGGAAGTTTGCAAAGCAATTGGGAGACAAAAGGCATAAAATGAGATGTCTTTTTTGTAATAAGTTAATGAATGGTGGTATAACTAGGTTGAAACAACACTTGGCTCACCAAAAGGGACAAGTGACATCTTGTCCTAATGTTAGTGCTGAAGTTCGGATGCTAATGATGCAACATTTGTTGGATGGCAAAGATAAACTACTCGATAAAAGAAAACGGAAAGAAGAATTAATTGAACAAATTAGAGAGAGTCAACGGGACGAGGAAGATGAGTATGCAGGGTTAAATATAGATAGTGATGACTCGGATCCAGAATTGACGAGAGCACAACAAGAAAGTTTGAGAATGCGAAATGAGCATGAGGAGAGGCAAATATATATGAGCAAAACAGGGGTTCGATATCATGAAGGAGGAAGTAGCGGGGCTGGTGGTGGTAGGGTTGAAATTGGGCGTCCCCTTGGTTTTCCTCGGCGATGTTCTAGTATTCGTGAAACTGGTGCAAGGAAAAAATGGACAGATCACACTTCACCAAGAGCTCAATTAGCCGACATAGACATAGATCTTCATCGGAGTAAAGGCCTAAAACAACCCAAACTAGCTTCTAGGTTAATAAAGGGTGCTAAGAAAAAATTGGGACGAGCAGTTAGCCAGTTTTTGATCTATTCTCGACTGCCCACAAATACAGTTAATTCTCCATGGCTTGAACCTATGCTGGATGTTGCTAGAGAGGTTGGGAAAGGAACAAAACTTCCAAGTGCTTATGAGGTTTGACTTTTAAATTAAAAGTTTGCAATATTTTCCTATGCTGCTTGTACTTCATTTACATTATATGAATTATCTTTGATGTTGTAAACAGGTGGATGAAGTTTATTTGCCTAAAAAGTTTGAGTCATTACAAACATGGGTAGGATCGCTGAAGCCTGCTTGGGAGGAGAGAGGTGTTAGCATAATGTGTGATGGATGGTCAGGAAATTGATGATACGGAGCCGGGAAGCACGATTTGAAGCCGAGATAACTATTTTAGCACGATAAATTGGTGGTTTGAGCTGAGATTAGGCGAGACAGTGGTGTTTTGGTTCGAGATATTGCATTTGGCTGCGATATTTTGACGGATTGGAGGTTTTCATCACGAGATATTACTAGATCTTGCATTTTGTTGGGGGAGTGTTTTTGATCGCGGGAAATTCATTTCCTACGCGATATTTTCACGGTTTTATCAATTAAACCACGATAAGGAGTCGGATCAAAGGTTAAAGTGAAGGAGGGAGTGTTTGGAATCAATTCCAGACAACTTTTTGAGGAGAAATTGGTGTTGTGGTGTATTTGAGCCCGAGATATTGTTGCGGGTGGTGATTGAAGCGTGATAACTTGCTTTTTACGCAAATTTCACGCGTGTTGGAGAGTAGTGAGCGTGTTATTAGCATTCCGAGCTAATTTCACGTATTTTGGAGTGTTGTGGTGAGTTGTGGGAGTTAGAGGAAGTGTGAAAGAAGAAGATGGCGGGTCAAATTCGACCAGCACAAACCCCAACACCACATTTGACCGGAGAAAACTATGAGAATTGGTGTATACACATGAAAGTGTATTTCTGTTGGCAGGATTTGTGGGAAATTATGGAGCAAGGATTCGAGGATCCAACCTCGAAAGGAGACAAAGAAGAGAGAGAAGCAGTGGAGGCAGCACTTACAGCACCGCAGAAGACGGCACTCAAAGATTTGAAAAGGAGGGATAATAGGGCGTTGTTCCAAATATTTCAAAGTGTGGATGAATCACACTTTGAGAAGATTTCTGCTGCCACCACCTCGCATAAAGCCTGGGAAATCCTTCGAAGTGCACATCGAGGGGTTGAGCGAACCATCAAGGTTCGGCTCCAAATATTGAGGGGGAAGTTTGAGAATTTGGAGATGGATAGCAATGAATCAGTGTCCAAGTATTTTATGCGGACTATGACCATTGTTAACTAGTTAAGACGGTATGGAGATAAGATGGAGGATGTTCGAGTGATGGAGAAAATACTTCGGTCATTGGATCCAAAATTCGACAACATCGTTGGAACTGTTGAGGAGGCCAAGGACCTCAACACCATGACCGTAGATGAGTTGTTGGCCACGTTGGAGATCCACGAGCATAGGATCAACAGGAGGTTGTCCACGACAGGGCAGGAGCAAGCCCTATAGGTTATGGCGAGGAGTGTCGCACGAGGAGGTGGAGGAATGGTGCAGAGAGGTAGAGGACGAGGCCGTGGACGTGGTCAAGCCCGAGGCAGAGGTGGTAGAAATTTTCAAGGAGGAAGAGGAATAGAGGAAAATGTGCACAGAGTGAGAGGGAGAAATGGAGGTAGACGAGCGAGAGGGAGAATGAGAGGCATCGATAGGAGTCAAGTGCAGTGTTATTGCTGTAATGAGTATGGTCACTTTAGCAGGGAGTGTGTTGCGCACGTGAAGTGTTATGAGTGTGGTGAATACGGTCATTACAGTTACGACTGTACAGCAAAGGATGCTGATGGTGAAGTTGGGGAACACGCTAATGTTGCGGTGGAAAAGGTTGACGCAATGGTACTTCAAGCAGAGGTGATTGAAGGTGAAGTGAAGGGGAATGTGTTGTAAAGTGCATGCAAGCTGTGTTGTGGGACATGCACAATTAAGGGGGGATGTTGTGAAATCATAATTGTGCATGTGGTGATGTGTGTGATCTGGGAACAAACAAACAGATAAGAGAGTGCCAGAGAGTTAAAGAGATGGCCAAAGAGTTATGAGAAGCATGGGGGTTGTCAGCCATTTACGAGTAGTAGTTGTAGTAGCTGGATATGTGTGTGTGGTTGTATCTCATTTGGGTTTTTCTTTAAGTTTGTACATTTGTAGTGTGTCAAAGTGTGCTTGGGAGTTTCATTCTTGAGAGAGAGATACAGTGTAAGAGTGAGGGTGAAAGTGAGATTGATTTTCAATTGGTTTGTCAAACATGAGTGAGAGAGTGAGAGTGTATGTTTGTGTTTGTTGTGTGTACTGGAAAATTAATAAAAGTTTGTGAGTGATTAGTGTGTGAAATCTCTCCGTGATTGCATTGCTCGAACTCCCAACGCATCAGGTATTGATTTCATCACCATACCAAGAAGAAATCGACATCGACAGAAGAAGAAATGGATTAGGGTTGAACTTCTGGAGACGAAATCGACCAGAAATGAAGTTCTCGAAATCGAAGACGAGCTCAAGGTCTTTCTGGATCCAAAGGGTCGGATTTCCTATCTGGCTTTGTATCTTGAAATATAGAAGCTTTCTTAGTTTTCTTTGTATCTCATGTTTAGAGCAGATCTCTTCGTATCCTAAAATTTTGTTCCATAGTTTAGTTTAGAAAATTAGATATTGGCGTGGATGTTGAATCTTCTTTCAATGCAACTCGAAATATAGCAGATTTTTTTTGGGTAGTCTTTGTATTGTAAATTGTAAATATTGGTGTGGATGCTGAATCCTCTTTCAATGGAACTTGTTTGAAGGCTTGACTAGATTTTGTATGTTGTCTCTCTCTCCCTCTCTGATCTCTGAATCCTCTTCCAATATTCAATATACCCATCTGCTAATGCGTATTCACGTCAAAGTTTAGTTTTTCCTAAATTAATTATTGTGAAAATGTTTGGATGATTTATGGATAATTCATTTTGTGAAATGGTTCTATGTGTGGAAGCATAATTATCAAGTTCAATGCTAGACATTAGAAGTCGGTTTTGTGTGTATTTGTGATAGAGATGATGAGATGGTAATGTTGAGGCTTGCAGCAGCTTGCCTTCTACAAACTAGGAACACTGATAGCACTGATAGCAACAGCAAAAGCACAAAGCCAAATGGAGTATAAAACCTTCCCATAGATGGATGTCTTTACAACAAGGTTGTCTACGTATTGGTCTTGATACAAACGGAAATTGGAAAACCAATTCAATGACCATTCTGCAATCTGAAGTCAAGGTACAAGGTAAATGAAGTCAAGGTACAAGGAAAATGAAGCATTACAAGCATCCACCAAATGGACAAAATGGAAATATTCATTACAAGCGTTACAGGAGTCCCAAACTAATAAGGATAAACTAACTTCATATTAAAATATTTCCTGCTCAAGATCTTATAGGAGTCCCACTGCAGCTCTTCCTGACCAAAAAAGCCCCTTCTTGAAGCTTCTGCTATCAGATTCTGCCAATCAAAATAGCAAGTTTCCCGCAACATCAGCTTTTCACGGTGCCTTTCCCACCACATTCGAACTCCATCCCTAATTTTTATCCTTGTTTCTTTGTTGCAAATTCAGTAAAGCAACATGATGAAAATAAATTATTTACATATGTGCGGAAAAAAGAATTTGAAGGTCAAAACCCAAACTTCTATTGGCCTTCAGGAAGGCCCTAGTGCAAGTATGTTAGGGAAATACCAACTTCTAAACTAAAATCCTCTCAAGTTTCAAATTGAAGATCCGAAGAAGAACATGGGCTACCAATAAGTAAGCGACCGTACATAGACAAAGAACCAAGAATGAAGAGTTTTTACAAGGTTTCATAAACAACAGCTCTTTCAAAAAAAAAATTATGAATAAAAGCAAGGCGTCACATTCTGAATTGTTATGAGTAAAAGCCCCAACTTGTTTTCTATGAATTCTTATGAACAAAGAGCCCCAATTTTATTTTTGGGAAAAGCTAGAAAATTTTATGACATGCCAGATACTTGGAACTCCATTTAGGGATTTGATTTAAACTATCATATCTCTCTTTTGCCTGATTTTAACAGAGAAACTGAGCAGCCCTAATAAAACGAAGTAATCAATGAGAAGTAATCAAAATTAGTTAGGGTTGGTAATCAAAATCAAAATCGACGACAAGTAATACACAAAAGTAATCAAAATCGAACCCTAACTCAACGAATTGGCTAGGGTTTTTCTGAAACCGAAACCCTAGTTTCTGGCAGACATCAAACACGAGAGAGAGAGAGAGAGAGAGAGAGAGAGAGATACCTTGGTATCCTGATGAAATCGAAAACCCACACCTGCGATTTCTTCTTCTTCTTCGAACATTTGCTACTTCTCTCTTCGTTTCTCTTATTCTCTTCTCTCTCTCTTCGATCCGTGAAAGGGGGAAAAAGGAAGAGAAAGGGGTTTTGTTTTAACCCGAATAGGGGGGGTTTGACCCGCGAAGTGGGTACTACCCGGTTGGCCTGACCCGTGAGATTGCAACTTAAGTGACCACCTGATCTGAGCCATTGAAATCAAAAGTCCGGATTTAGGCTTGTTTCCAGGATCTCTGAGGAGAAGCGGATTGTATATATATATATATATATATGTGTGTGTGTGTGTGTGTGTGTGTGTGTGTGTGTGTGTGAGTGTGTGTGCGCGCGTGTGCGTGTGTGTGTGTGTGTGTGTGTGCGCGTACACGTGTGCATGTGTGTGTAGTGTTAATGCGCAAAATTAGTTTTCTCTATCCCTTTTAGAAAAGAATGATTGAATTATCATTATGGGCGATAATTTAACAAAACCAATGATTGCAAGTTCCACCTGGGTTCTAAAAATAGCGATTACAACTACACAAATTGTAGACATCACAAAGAAAAACACTCATGTTCAAATAACAGCTTTTCTTTGAGATAAACTATAAAACGAACGACTCATAATTTTTTCAAGGGCAAATATGATTTTAAGCTAGACAATTGTGATCTACAAAACCGAGTTTGAAAGGGTCTCCAGACAAAATATGGTTTTGAGGTGATTTTCTCCCTAATTTTATGGGCAAATAGGGAGACCAATTCCCATAGAAAAATTCTTTCCCACAGAATAGGGCCTAACAAAGAAATAGAATAACGATTTTGTTTGTCCACCCCCCCCCCCCCCCCCCCATCTCTCTCTCTCTCTCTCTTCAACCAAACTATAAATCTCAAAAGCTAATTCTCGTGCTATAATCCATAACCCAAATTTCCATGACCTGAGGCTCTCTTTCTTTTGCTTAATCTAGCATCAATTATGAAGGAAAAGATAATATGGCTTGTCATCAACCTTTACGTACTAGGCTCTAGCCTCGCACCAAGAAATGAAGCTCAATCATCCAGAAGGGATGTGATACACAAGATGAATAATAGTACGTCCTCTCTCTCTCTCTCTCTCCAAAGTCATGTACTATAAATCTCACCAGTTGATTCTCCCATGGCCTAAGGTTTCCACTTCTATAACGTGGCCAAATCTAGTATTTGGTACTGGTGTTTAATATATATATATGTAATGTTCTTCCACTGTCACTACAAGAATTACACTATTGATAACTGTTTATCGGTGAATACTGGCATTTTGGTCACCAAAAATCAAGCTATTAATGACCAAAATTTATTTAGTCACCAACTATATAATAATTAGTTACTAAAATAGACCAGGATCTCTGATTGTTTGGCTCTATGAGGTGGAAATATAATGGGTGAGTAAATTTTGGTGACTAAAAACGTAGTTTTAATGAGTACTTATTTTGTGTCAAAAAAAGGTTTAAAAAGTGCCTGAACTTATTGGGCGTAGATAATGGGTGTAGGTTCAAATTTTATTGAGACCACATTATGGGTCATGGTTTTTAGAAGTGCATCATTACGCGTTAATTGTCATTTTCTAGTTTTTCCCCTTTTCTATTTTCTCCTAGCTCTTTTAAATGCTTTAAAGGACATCCCGACAACCTGATACATGCATATAGTTTTATTTCCTTTCCCTCTTTTATCCCAACCTAGCGGTGGAAGAGATAATGTGTAAAAGACCACTGATTTTTTGCCCATCGGCACAATATTTCCCCAAATCAATACTGATTACTGTAACCGCAATGTTTTTGCCTTTTTCTTTGTGCTCACATTTGTTGTGGGTTTAAATTTATATTGTCTAGGTTGATATGACTCGTTAAGCACTGTCAACTTTATGGCGTTGTATTTTACAAACTACTAGTAGTAGTTGTGAGTTTAAAAGAAGGTTTTAATTCATGTTTAAAACCTTGCTTATTGAGTTGACCTTTCTTTATCAACAGTAAAAACGTCAGGAAGAAGCAAACTGATGGCAAGAGCAAGCTAGTTTGAAGCAAACTGATGGCACTTCTAGTGTGGATTCTTGTCGTCGGGCTGCTCTCCAGAACTCCACATCCCCCGGTCTCAACCCCGGGCTTATTTATGTACATATATGCATCTCTCTTTATCTCTTTTTTTTTTTTTTGAAACATCTCTCTTTATCTCTCAATCTTTCAAATTTTCGACTTCCTGAAAAAATATCTCATCCCTCAATTATGCGATAAATGCCAACAGTTTTTATTAGCCACAATTTTGGTGGCGAAACACCGATAAACATGAATACATATCATCCCATCCTGGAATGAAAACTTCAACTCAATATCTTTACAATTTACTGGTTATAAACAAATGTAGCAAGTAAACCATATATTAAGTAAATAATTGTAATTAGTAAACGAAATGATCTTCCTTATTTTCGTTAATTGGTGGGGCATGTTTTGGGTTAGACCAGGTAATACTTACAACCTGATGTCTTGGTGGTTGTCTGTTATGCTTAAAAATGTTGAAAAGGGTATTTGAAATATCTGTTTCTTTGCGGATTTGTTGTCGATATGGCTGGAAAGAAATCTAATCATATTCCAAGGGATTGATCTGGATTTGGAAAAGCTGGTGGATAAAATACAAACTAGAGTGGCATTTTGGACGAACGCAAATTTTGATCTAAAGACATACTCCGTTTAGACTTCAAAAGATGCTTGCATGGTGTTAGGAAAAGCAAGGCAGTGAAGATTCATGTTTCATAAGGATTTTGTGCAACAGAGACTATCTTTCTTTTCTGGTTGCATCTCCTGAATATTGGCCTCACCATATTTTGGTTCTATAGCTTTTGTTAGTATTCTGAATTATGATGTTTGTTGGATCAGTTGTGACCATTTGTGATCTTTGGAATTGATGTATTTTCGGTTTATTTTGTATGGATGGCATCTTGCCATCCTTTTTCTGTTTCGGGTATTAAGTAGCATATGATTGTCCTCTCCTCGAGTGCCAACCTAGTTTTTTGAACTGGAGTGCCAACCTAGTTGGGATGCGTGGTTTGATTGTGATGCCTTGTGCTCTCTCCCATTCAATCATTGTAATCGTTCTGCTTGCGATGATTACTAAAATTCTTTGCTTATTAAAAAAAAGTTATGCCCAAAGTCTGCTGCTTAAAACATCTCATAGAACACTATCTTGCATCTTTCAATCTTCCAGAAACTAGAACTATCCATGTCTTGTAGGGAATTTTGCTGCTTCAAAATCGAGGACCACCAGAAATTTTGTTGTGCCAATATGATCAATCATTACTAGAAATTGAACCTCTGATCGAAATTTTATACTTTGGCAACATGGGCCTTATCGAGAACATGTGAAAACCTTGGAAGGTTATTTATGTTTTCTTCTTGGTTCAACATTATAGGGAAGCATAATGTAGTGATCAAAACAAGCTAGTATAGCGATTTAATTTGTCTTGGATTGTCACGCCCTCAAATTTAGAACATTAATAAACTACATTTTCTAAAAAAATAATGGTCAATGCATCCATTAGTCAAAGTTCCAAAATCTCCTCACGGATCAAGATTTCATATGAATTCTAGTCAACATGTACCCGCACCCAAATACATGAATGAACAATATTTAAAAGTTATTACATTTATCCATATCTAAAAGATTTGGGAAAAATCAAGAATTTACTAACCCAAAATACATAGCAAATTAGTAGACAAATGACCCTTTCATGTGTGCTTTTAAAGATCCAACTCATTCCATGCATTCCACCTCGTGCTCCTCGATGTGTATCTGAAAATTGATAGGTTGAGCTACACTAGCTCAGTAAAAAAATCTCTAACACAAACTCTATATATATATGTAGTGCACCATGCTTGTGAGTGAACCTACATTACATAAGCCCAATTTTAAAAGTCATGCTTTCACATCCACGTCTCAACCCACACGCACACATACACACACACACACCCTGATATCTCGTATGCAAACAAATACATTTTAAAATTTTCAAGTTCATCAAAAGTGTCATTTTTGTCATTTGATTTCCGTTTCAGCACCTCTCTTGGGATCACAGTAGACCTTTCCCTGTCATTCTCAATCAATCCACTCTTTCCTCTTCATACATTTTCAATCCGTCACAATATAGTACATCTCAACGCGTCATTTCAATACCTCCAAGTACACTGTTCTTTCACATAACTATGCATTTTGATTTCTTCGATAGACATTTCCTTAACATCGAGATACCTCTCATAAAATGTACAACGAATACCACACAATTTCCAACTCCACGAACTCAATCAAATCAACTAAGAAATGTAAGGAATAATACATAACAAACAACACATAAACAACCACACACAACAAGCAACATATAACAATAACACGCAACCAACAACACTTCACAACAAACAACACAACATGTCCGACTCCACGAGCCAACAACTCAATTAAGGAATGTAAAAGACTAAAAGATTAGACACTTAAAACATCCCACCAACAGTTTCACTTACTAAGAACTCAACATGTCAAACCTTCCCAAACTCATTCGATTAAGAGCATTTTCGTAATTTCATCACGGGCCAAAATTGTAAGCATCTCCATCAATCCATACCTCAACTACAGTCACAAATATCTCAATTTCATTACTAGGAAAGCAATTTAACATATACACATGAATACCACAAAAGCCCCAATTTTCATTTAAGCCAATAACTAGAAACTTCACAACACATCAACATCTACAACAATCATTTTCTTTTTTAAATCAATGATTTATTATCTGAATACATAGATATGTAGAGAGAGGAGAGAAATCCCTACTTGACTGGGTTTTGAGCAAAATCCCAATTTCCAAAACTCAAGCTCCAAGCTTTTATGTATTCGTGATGCATCATATACGTAATTTCAACCGAACAGCCTTGTGTTAAAAAATTCATCAAAAATCGCATACTTAATATTTTTCAATGATTCCAAAGCTAAAACATCACTAACTTATCAGTGTTTAACATCCATAGGGACCCATAACCAATAGACATGTCAATTATCACCGAATTTACAAAATACACAGCCCTCAACAATCTGCCCAGATTTTTCGATTTCCAGAACGCAGCTTGGTGCGTGAATTGTTTAAAAATAGCCACTTCATGTTTTGTTCCAATTTTTTGACACAAACTAATATACTCATGTATGTACATCATATAACAATTTTAGAAAATAAGGCCACAAAACCCAGATCTAGCAGAACAGTGAAACAGAGCATAGCTCGGTTCACGATTTTTTATATTTTCTATAATTTGAATTAACCTTTGAAATTTTTACAAAACACAGAGAACATCCATGGGTAGCTTCTGTAAAATTTTCATAAATTTAAAAGTTTTGGAACTATATAAAACAAAATGGGCCAAAACAGAGATCGGTAGGAAAACGGATGAACTGGACAGCCTAACTTTGAAAAATCACCATAAATCGAACTCTTAATATTTTTTAGTGATTCTTGTACAAAAAGTTTCTTATTGAGATTTCCTTCAAAGTTACAGAAGAGACCCAAATCCAATTCGAACTCAAAAGATGAGAAAATGGGAAAATACGCAGGCGACACGAATCTGCCAGAGAGCAGATTTACAGACTACAGACCCGATTTTCAAAATTTCATAACAAATTCATTTCTTGATGGATTGGAGTGATTCCAGTGGCAAATGAAATATATTTAAGTTGAATTTAAATCATAAGAAGGGGTCGAAACCTAATTCAAACTTTATAAAGGAGAAATTAGTCAAAAACCGTGACCCAGTCAATTGTAATAAAACTGTTATTCATACCGGCGCATATACACGAATTTTTTTTATTAAAATTGATAAAAACGAGGAAGATGAGAGCTATACTTGCAGAGGTGAAGTTAGGAGGTGTAGATGGTGGTCGGACATGGTGGTGAAGGTGGCCGGACGTCATAGCCGGCGGTCTCTCTCTCCATTTCTCCTCTCTTCTTCTTCTTCTTCTTCTCTCTTCTTCTTCTTTCTTCGTCTGATTTCTTTTCTTTTCCAGTGAATAAAAGGGCAGAGGGGACAAGGGGAGGTGAGTATGCCGGGCATGCTCTCCCAAATCGAGGGGGCTAAAGCAGTGCAATAATCTTGTTCGTCTGGGAATGTATATGCCGACTAAAAATCTTGTTGGTCGCCAAAGGGGGGCCATACGGCGACCAAAAAATTTTGTCGCCAAAGGGGAGCCATACGGCGACCAAAACCGTTTGTCGCCAAAGGGGAGCCATTCGGCGACCAATATTTTGTCGCCTAAAGTTCATACGAAAAAAAAAATTGATGTGCTACATGCGCCTGCCAGGAATTGAACCCACTACCTCCCACTTCTTTACCCAACACCTAACCACTGGGCTACCTATGCATTTATGTTCCATTTGTTAGAAACAATATATATGTATTATCTTTTCGTATATTCCTTTTTACATTACCAAATGTATAACATTATTGAAAAGTATTTTATTTTATTTTATTATATTATTTAATTTTATCGAAATATACCATCGGCGACTAAAATTTTTGGTCGCCATATGTCTCCACGACCAAAGCCGATGTTTGGTCGCCAAAGGCATTGCATAGGCGACAAAAAAAAATTTGGTCGCCAAAGGCATCGCATAGGCGACAAAAAAAAATTTGGTCGCCAAAGGCATTGCATACGGCGACCAAAATTTATTTGGTTGCCAAAGGCATTGCATAGGCGACAAATGTTGGTTGGTCGCCCAAAGTATTGCATATGGCGACAAACAAAATTTGGTCACTGAAGGTGCTACAATCAGCGACAAAAATTGATTTGGTCGCCAAATGTGTTTTCTCTTGTAGTGTTTGGAAAGAGAGGAAAGTTAAATCCGCGTTATGCTGGACCGTTTGAATAGATAGAGAAAGTTGGGCCAGTTGCATATCATCTTGCGTTGACAACTGAACTTGGAAATATACATAACGTTTTCAAGGAAGTACGTAGCCGACCTGTCTCATGTTCTGATACAACCACCGATTGAATCGGAGGAAAATTTACAATAGAAAAGATAAACAACTTCGAAACAAGGTTATTCCGTTGGTGAAGTCTGGTGGGAAAAACATTCTGGTGATGAAGCGACATGGGAAAGTGAAGATGATATGCGACAGCGGTATCCAAAGCTACTTGAAGAAGGTATGACTTAACCCCAATCCAATCCTTTGTTTTAACAAGTTTGGAGGACCAAACTTCCTAAGGTGGGGAGAGATGCAAAATCCTGACTTTTGACATATAGGCACATGGGTCAAACGTACTCGAGCTATTAATGGGGGTCCTAAATAGATTTGAATATGCGCTTGGGTGCGAGTTCTAGATAATTTTTATAACCGTTATGGGACAACTTGGTAATATTTGCTACGCGGAATGATTTTCTTGGAATTGAGATTTTTCATCGAAATATGGACCACGCCGTGGTGACCCCCGTATTTAAATTAGTCTATATTAAATTCTTGAGATTTTTCGGAGACTAAAATTAGAACACGTCTAGACAGGAGTCGCAACAATTAGGCGTGATATGCCCGCATGTCACCACGGGAAAGCAATTGGAATGATAGGTGTATTCCTTCACCTGTTTCACCTCAGTCTACTAATAAAGATTGGTTAGCTTAGCTACAAGACAAGAAAGAAAAAAGAAAGGAAGAAGAACTTCATGCTTCTCAAACCGGTACCCAGTACCACCGTCCGTCGTTTCCGTTGATTTGGTTAGAATTCCTGCTTATCTTTTGGTAATTTCTCTTCGTTGGACTTTAATTTTTACAGGGCCCATATATGTGTAATATGTATGCTAAATAGTCTAGAGTACCCACAAAATTACACACGCACGCACAATGCACGTGGGAGACCGACGGCCACAGCTGTCAGCCACCCCGTATCAGGTTGGTTATTTTGTACCAAGTTGATCCTTAGAGGTTGTGCAGAAGAAGCAATTTAGACCTTAATTTTTAATACTATGCCAAGATGAGATGATGGACGGTTCCATATGAGCCGATGCCGCGGGATAAATTTCTGATGCCGTTTACTTTGAGTATTAGTTTAGTTATTTTTTTAATAGGGCTCTAAATTAATATCACTATAATTTTGTGCTTAGGTGCGAGTACTATAGAGTAGATAGCTGCGTGCCAAGCTAGACGCTACTTCTGGGTGAGTACACATTACCCTGGTTACTTGCATTTGTTTAAATGATTTGGATCAAAATGCTACTTGCTTTCAAATGTGAATTATATGCATTGATGAAAAGTACTATTTTTGGTAAACCGTGGATTATCGGAAAGTGGCCTATCCACATGTATTTTGTTTGGTTGATCTTAGACCGTGGAATATGACTTGAAAATGTGACTTCTGTGATTTGCTAAAATATACTTTCCTATGTTATGTTTGACGGTGTCCCGGGTTCTAGGAGACGGTGAAGGAAGCTAGAAAAGGAGGTGAAATAAGGAGGGTGCAGCCAGGCACCATAAATGATTGATATCATCGGTCGCTCTCTCTGACCAGGGGTCGCTCCCCATTACTATGGCTGGCAAAACCGTCGAGCAATAGTAAAAATATTTTGATGCTTCTCTATGAAAAATAAAAATGAGTCCTTCTACTTGGACTGCTGTGAGAATTTGGGAAGCAACTGTTACAGATTTTGATGTTAAAGATGTATATATATATCCTTTCTAGTCTCTCTAAATTGATGAATGATATGATTTGGAAAATATTTCCATGGTCAAACCTGTAACCTTGGTATTTTGTACCACACGAGCATTTGCTTATGAAATAACTGTTCCTACCCCAGGTAGATGTGAATAAGCAGGGTTCGAGGGCACGTATAGAATGACTGCAGTGTGGCTTTTTGTGTTGCTGTTGGCAGTACTTGTATTATATGGATAGACTTTTTTTCACTTTTCTGAGTTAATGTACGTTCTAAATTATGAAATATGTTCATAGCTTGTAACACTTAACAAACTCCGGAGAATGTTTGTTTATAACGCTTCCGCATCTTTTTTCAATATATTGTGATGAGTTTGCTCTGAACATGGTATGGAATTTGAGGCCTTGGTGACTTTGTCACCGGTCGGTCACGTGCCGCACTGGATTTGGGTCGTGACACAACTGCTCGTAGGCCTATTGCATCTTTTCATTTGCTAGGCTTTGCTATTATGAAATCCGAAATTTTGTCTTTTGGAAACCTCAATTTGTCCTTTTATTTTTTTTAGGATCTACTACCACCACCATCGATCACCACTACTATTGTTATAAGGGAGTGGCTACAATACACACCCCTTATTTGGGTGTACCATATGCACCTATTGTATGGTTCAGATTGTGCCACCTCATCGACAATCGTAACATTTTTTAGTTTTTCGTAACTTTTCAGCAATATGATTCGTAACATTTTCTATGATTCGTAACATTTTGGTGTGTCTCGTAACTATTACAAAAAAAAATCGTAACTTTTCCAAAAAATTCGTAACTTTTCGCAAAAAATCGTAACTTTTACAGGGGTGTGTATCATACACACCCAAATGAGGGGTGTGTATTGTGGCCTTTTCCTTGTTATAAATGCTAAATCTAAAGCAACTATTTGAAAACTTTTTTCACTAATTTATTGCTGAAATCCTCACGCCACTCCTCATTTCCTTCATAGACCAACTCATTCACAAAACAATTATTTTTTAGTCAAGAGGCATAAGCCATTTGATGTGTCTCTCATAGATTACTTTTGTTGTAGCCCTGCTTGCCTAGCTGGGTAACTAAAGCTTTGTGAATAAAGATGAAAAATAATCCAAAAAATTGGTTTTTTGGATGTCACCTTCGTCTTTATTCACAAAACTTTAAGTTTGGCTAATAATTTTATACTTTTTAGATTCCTCTCGTCGAGACAAGCCAAGAAACTACAAAAAATCGACCGAAAACTAGCAAATGCAAAAAAAAATTGAACAAGGACAAAACCAAAAAAACCAAAAAACTAGTTTTTTCAATTTACCCAAACCAGGCCTAATTGTGCGCTTCCGTTTTTGTGTGCTTCGCTGTACTTTTGTATTTGGGCCATTTCTGTATTTTCTAGTAGGGGGGCATGGGAGAGAAAAAAAAAAAATATATATATATATATATATATATATGACGGGGCGTCCATGACTCGAACGAAGCCCACCGGGTCAATATTCAGTAGTCTTTGCCTTACCGCTGAGCCAAGTCTCACCATTTTCTTAATCCGCTAATAAATATATATACTCCCACTGTCTGGATTTATTAGTCTATTTTTTAAATTCATTTCCTTTTTTCTCAATTTATTTTGGTTTTCATGATTTTGCAAACCTTGTATTATAGAACTGATTGAGATTTATCAAACAAGATCCATATTGCATATTTTCTAATATACAAATTGAGAGATAGAAGCAATAAAAAATGACATGGATATCAAAAAATGACAAATGAATCCGGACGGAGGAAGTATTTATTGCATACTTGATATAAAAATTAAAAAAAAACTTCTTTTTGGGGTTTCCCACGGCCGGGAATTGCCCGAGATCGGGGTCTTGTTGGGCTCACCCTTGGGCCAGCCCTATACACAATTGATTGGATACCCTAACCCGAACTCTCCTCTCCTCCTCCCCTTATAACAGAAAACTACATCACTATATAACTACCTAACTGATCTCCTTAATTCACTCTAGTCATGCCACATGTCCCCTAGCTCAAGCTACGCTCGTCATTGTATTCCTTGATCTGAAGCTACGTTAGAAATATGTGAATGAAACCGGGGCACTTGGAGGGTCTCTCAAGGCAACCGAGTCAACCCCATGGATTCAAACGTTACGTAATAAACATTGGGTAACTCCTCTCATGAAAGTGGTGGTTATGGCATAATTCAAACCTCTATTAATTCAAGTTCAAATTGAAGGTGGGAGTTACAGATTTCATAATTGAATTGCGTAATTCAATTTCGCTATTGAATGGGGAGCCGAGGCTCCCCCATTATTCCCGTATTGAAGGCTTGAGGCTCCTCCTCACCTATTTAAAGCAGCATTGGGCCTTTGTTACAGCACCAGAAATTCGTCTAACATCCAAGTTCTGAAATTTGTCTAAGAGAGAGAGGCAGACGCTAGTCAATTCGCCAAGGTTACCAATGGTTATGTTCTGGTGGTTAGTGTTACTAACCATTTTATCCTGGGACGAAGACATCGGTTCATCCTACAACACCTACGGTAGGTGGCACATCTTTGTTAAGGAGACTGTGTTTCACAGGACTCGGCTCATTTTCCTATCAACTGTTGTATTTATGATTTCCCATTTGTGCAATTTCCAGTTCATTTGTGTTCGTTGTAATCTGTTCTATATTTATCAATGGAAATAGTTGTTTGGAATTTATGATTGCCACTGTAATTTTCCCCAACCTAGTGCATATCAAATAAATTTCCCAGTTATCATGGTTACAGAAGATACAGAACAAAAGACTTCGCTTATGAAACACCACACTGAATGATCAGAAGCTTTACCAAGATCCAATTTCATATATATTGATAACTAATAAGCTGCCTGCTTTCCTTTTCTTAAGTTGAAACTATGGACCACTTTTGGAACAAAGGTGGCATTTTCCATTTAAATCACAAATAGTTCACAATGAAAATTCGAAGTCGCCCATTAGTAGGACTTATAAAGAATTTATGTCTAAAAAGAAAAATTAAATTTGACCAATATTGATAGTCTCATGAGCAAATTCCGGATCAAAGCAATCCAAAACTTGCTTTCTCATGCGATGCCCGTCACGGCTTTGGAATCCTTATGGTCACACCCAGAGGAGCTTACCATTTTTGGTCGCACCCACCTCGGCCCTTAATTTGCTTAGTAAAAAAAGAATAATCAACGATTTCTGTTGGGTTTTAGATTGGGAGTAACGTCAGTGATCGGTAACTTGGAAAAGGATTACATTTTTTAAGGGGATCTCAAAAAATAGTTTACATGTTGCAAGGAAGAAGAATGTTAGGACCTGCTTGGAAGTGATCATCAAAGATTCAATTAATTTAGCTAGGGGGTCCAATTCTTGTTTATTTTTTTTATTTTGTTTTAGCTACTTGGAATAGGGTGGCTAATGTTATAATCAAACATGCCCTATCTTTAGGTCTTCCTACAAATTGGAAAGTGAATTTACTGAACTGGGTTTCTCTCTATGGATGTTTCCCAATTGAAGTTATCGATAAGAATGTTGTCGATTGGTAAAAATATATATACATATACATAGATATTGCATCACACAACGATTTTGAGAAATGTCTCTCACAACTGTCCTTATCAAGTTCAAGGGTTGATATTCAGTATCTCTTCCAATCAAACACTTAGTTGAGTTATTAGTTTTTTACCTAATTAAGAAGTTTTTTTTACCTAATTAAGTTTTTTCGATGTCAAATTTCAGTTGTGGATTGCTAACCAAGTTTCAATATTCCAATTTCAAAGTAGCCATGTTTCAATTGTAGATTTCAACCCATCAATGGGGAGGCCGGAGGTCTTTGCGATTATAAGATTTCACGATATCTTTCATTGGACTTCATTCCTATTTCATGTTCACAGGTTTGGTAAGTACGACTTTACTATGTTAGTAAATCTATCCACTCACACCACACTCTTCCATATTGCATATAGCCCAAAAATAACAGATTTGAATCTTGGTGGAAGAAAATGAACTTTTGAAGTATAAGACTTCGAGAAGACTTCGAAATTGTAACCACATATCAAAGCCAATAGGTTGTGTTAATTCATGACGGACACAATGCTATTCGATTTGATTATATATGTAGATACCAAAATTTGACTTGTGAATGTTTAAGTCCCCACCTCGGGCAACTCAGTGATGACTTACATTCTTGTAAGCTGTGGTACTATGGAGTTAAGCTCAACGGACTTTGTGGATCTTTCGAAAAAAGCCCGAACTTGTCCTGCGACCCATATATTAAACCAAGAGACTGACACGGAATACCGGCCAACACAAGCATTTGTAGGCCGGGACATCAATTCCCAGGCCGGTAGACAAAACCTCTCGGACAAAACGATATCTCGGCCGTCTGGAATCTTTGAAGATGAGCTTCAAGCCTGTTATCTCTGAATTACCTCGAATTATATTTAAGTCAGTTGATTATCCTCAAAACTCTTATGAATAGAGGCTTAGGGTTTACATTCAAGGCCGGATCCAAACATTCACTTGCCTTCTTCATAGAAGCTCTCAGCAATTCCCTTTACGTACTCTCTGAACCTCTGCAAGCAAAAGCCCTCCATCGCCGTACCCTCTAAAAGCCCGAAACACCGTTAGTTCTTTGGGTTTACTTCCAAATACCACAAAAATACTTTGAGATTCGACCCAATGAAATGATTTCCGCTATCGAGGATCCGAGATAGCCGATCTTACCAAAGCCTCATGGCTGTCGTTTTAAAGTTTTTAATAAGTATTCCGTCTCTGTTATTGTCTTTTGTTTACATGCTCTACGTTTTTCTCATGTGAGGAGGAAGCTCGGCCGGCACATCATTGTGTTGGCCGAGACACCCACCCCACATACGCTGGCGGCCGACAGGTCGATTTGTCTAGCAAACAAATTGCTTTGCTGGAGTAGTGCTCACCCTTGTTTCCCCTTTCCCGTAGATTTCATTGACCAATTTTGTGCAAATCAAATAAAGCAATTGAAAGCCCTGTCTCAAGTAGAGGCCAACCGTTGGGTTGTGCAAAGAGGGGTGCCTCACTGGCCAAGTCTTCCCACTACATAGCCCGGTTTCGGAATTCAATAGAATCTTTGTCCGGTTTCTTGGTTTCTAAAACCAAGTAGCGACTCTAAAACCGAAACAAGTGTTGCGCAATGAGCACTTCCGAAACACTATACGTGTTCAAATGAGTTCGCGTATTAGTCCCTGTGAGGCGAGATACGCAAAAAGGGGTATCCATAATATGTATTAGGTCTGGTTAATGTTTCGTGAGATATATGCAGGTTTTTTTTTGCGTTAATTTAATTTGATTGCTAGAATCCAAAAAGCTAAAATAGGACGGAATCAGTACAATCATTCGAATTTTTTATTTATTTAATTTTTTTTTTGAGCTCCAAAAAACTGCCCTACTATCATTTGATTGAAAGTAAGTTCCAAGTTTTCATATTTTAGTTTCTTTTGTTTTAAGTAAAATTTATGATCTCAAATGCTCACTTCAAGAACCTATTTCCTCACTCATTTGTTCCCCTTTTGGATTTCATTTTTACAGGTTAGTTTACTGAATCTTTGATTAATTTCAATGCTAGAAACTTCATGGGACAACAAGGATAGCATAAAGTAACCGATTTAATCCTATCTTTTTTATTTGTTTTGATTTTGGATTAGTAATTCTATGGCTTTTATCCTTCTTGATCGAATGTTTTCACTCATTTTTGCCTTAGAACCATTAAACAGAAATTTGTTTACACAACGTCCACCCGTTTTCTTTTATTTTTTCAAAAATTCTTTTAAAAAAGAGGAGATGGGTTCATTGTGAAAGGCAATAGGAGCGAATATTAATGCCAGTTTATCACGATTGATTTTAGATGATTGATTTCAGATAAGGTTGCATTGTCCCTATAGACACAGGCATTTGCTAGTAATATATGGACATTTTTTTTGGAACGGCCAAAGAAATTTTATTAATCTTTGCAAACGCATTACAAGATTAAAAGGGACCAAGGCAAATGGCATACATATACACACCCACATGGAGGATCAAGTACGGGATCCCTTACTTTGCTATGGTGCGTACCTCCCCTGTCTCGAACATATTTTTATGATCTAAACCATTCAATGTGTTTAAAACAAGTTTTTTAAGGGTCCACGCTTGGAATCAACAAAAAATGGAAAGGAAGGGCAAGATCCAAGTAGTTTTCGTAAAACTGTATATATAAAGTTTTAATGCACACAATTAGATTTGTGTATGCTTTTTACAAAACAAATGATTGAATTATCATTATGGGCGATAATTTTACAAAACAAATGATTGCAAGTCTCACCCGGGTTCTAAAAATAGAGATTACAACTGCACCAACCGTAGATGTCGCAGAGAAAAACATTCCTAAAAAATAGCAGCTTTGATTTGAGATCAATTGTAAAGTGAACTACATATATTTTTTTCATGTGTAAATATTTTTTTAATAGCAACAATAAGATTTTATTAATCATTGAAATAGTACAAAGATTAAAAGGAAGGAGAAAAACAGATGGCATCACAACGATTAGGAAGCATCCCAACTATGTTGGCATCCAACCTAACGTTGGGGTACAGACAACCTTCAGCAGTGGTCTATCCCGGGGGTGTAGAAGGCGGCACCCCCACAGGTAAAACAATATTTTTGGACCTCAGGGTGTAATTTCGGCCAAAGGGCCCGACCTATTTATTTATCATTTTGTTAAATTTTAGGGTTATCAGCTTTCAGAGAAAAACAGAGAGAGGCGAGAGAAAACGCAGATCTCAGAGAGATTGCGAGAAGACTTGTACTGTTGTTTTCGATTTCATAGTGGACTGGTGTGGCTCCCGTGGTTATTCCTCGCGTTGAGGTTTTTCCACGTATATCTTGTGTATCGTTTTTTTTTTTTTTTTTTTCGTTTTTCATTACACTCGACTTTTTGTTGTTCTGATTCCCTAACACTAACTAACAATCATGTGCCAAACCCCAACCAAAGAGATGGCAAGTCGCCAAGTCAATCACAATCAGTGAAGAAATGAACATTGCTCAAAGGGAAATGTCCCAGTGAAATTACGCACCACAGGTTTGGCTATCTACACCTTTGGCGAAGGATGTATACGCCCTTTATGTTTTTTCTTTTTCTCTATTCCATTATCAATGAATCAGTTATCCTGTTGGCAACCAAAATAAAAATAATGATCGGAGCTTTGCATCCATTTTCGAGGGTAAATATGATTTTGGAGTAAACTACTTATTTGTTAATATACCATTTTAATTTGTTTGTATGTTCACCAATGTCCCAAAAAATATTTTTTACCAATATAATTTTTAAATTTACGAAATAAGCAATTTAGATCAATTTTTTTGGGACCAAGTGTGATCTACAAAATCAAGTTCGAAAAGGTCTTCAGACAAATATATGGTTTTGAGGTGATTTGCCCCGTAATTTTTTGGGCATAGAGGAAAATCAATTGCCATGGAAAAATTCTTTCCCAAGGAATAGGGCCTAACGAAGAAACAGAATAACGATTCTCTCTCTCTATCTCTCTCTCTCCCTCTCTCATCCATGATTTGCCCAAACTATAAATTTTCCAAGCTGATTCTCGTGTTACAATCCATTACCCAAATTTTCATGACATGAGGCTCTCTTTCTTCTGTTTTACAGCGAAACATAGCATTGGCAACATTGGTTTAATCTAGCATCAATGATTGAGGAAAAAATAATATGGTTTTTCATCATGCTTTACATACTAGGCTCTAGCATGGCACCAAGGAATGAAGCTCGGTCATTCAAAAGGGTAGGTGTCTTGTTATGAAATCTTATTGGAGTCTATTCTTTCGACATTAATTTGATGTATTTTGGTTAGTATCTTGCCAACTCTTGTTTCAGTTGGGTTCAGAGCGGCAAATATTTTTTGACTACTAATTTTGGTGGCCTTCATCTTCGTGGCATATTAGGTCCGTCACAAGTGTCAGGAGATGGCAGTGGATGGTTCTTTTTTGGTGCCAGTACAGGCCACTAGGAGTCTTTGGCTTCAACATAGATTACTTCCGTGCAGATGATGAGCATAATAAGGGACAAAACTGCGATGTATGATTTTATCTAGCCCGTAAATGGGATCATTGATACATTCAGCTTGAGGTTGGAATATTTTATACTGTTATTTTTTTCTTTTTTAATGTAGCAAAAAAAATCTTTAATTTGACAAATCTTCTTCAATACATACACTACAACCTCAGATTTCTTTTTGGCCAAATATTTATCTACGCAAATGTAAGCTTTGTTTTATGTATTCCAGAAAATATGTGCCAATTGATCAGACCACAAGATAATTTGCCTGCCAATTTTCAAACTTCACAGTTCCATGTCGTACTCAGTTTCTGATCTTCTCAAGACTGATCAATGTAATATAAGGTTGGGTTTAGACTATTAATCATCGTATATCATATCCCTTTTACATACTTTGATTTCTATTTCATCTATCCACCTTTACTTATCTCTCACCAACAAAACCTAAACAAAGAGCACACTTTCTAACCGCAATTGCCACCACCTCCGCATTCCAAAATTTGCCATACCACATCATTCCACAAACACACAGGCATCACACTCGTGCAGCGCACGAAGCGGTAAACCTAGTATATATATATATATATACGATCATGATCTCCTAAGGGATCCCTTATTAAAATTTGGTGCGGACCTCACCTTTCCGAATCAAATTTTGATGATCCGAACCGCTCAATATTTTTAAAATGCGTTTTAAGGGTTAACATGAAGATTCGTCAAAAATAAATACCCGGAAGGGCTTGATCCAAACAGTTTTCAATAAAACTGTACATATACTGTTTGGATCAAGCCCTTCCGGGTATTGTTTTTTTTGAAGATTTCCCACGTAGACCTTGGAAAACGCATTTAAAAAACATTGAGCGGTTCGGATCGTCAAAATTTGATCCGGAAAGTTGAAAAAAGGCTAGGTCCGCACCAAATTTTTAATAAGGGATCCCTTAGGAGATCATGATCATATATATATATATATGATCTAATTTGTCCATTTCATTTGGTATTCTCTATATAAATGGAACATCAAGATAAAAGGGTGAAAGAAAACCAAGGCATTATGCACAAAAATTCGGTGTAAAATTATGTATGGAAAATAGAAAAAATAGATGGATTGAATTGGCATTGAAATATACTTTACCTTTCCCGCCTAACAAAATCCATAGATGGATTAAGAAAATCAAAAGCGAACACAATCAAAGTATGTATTTAGAATGAAGAAATTAACAATGAATTGATAATAAGGTTGAAGTGGAATCCAATATTGCTTGAACCAAATTATGCTTCATGTATGTCTTTATCCTCTGTAAAAGATGCAAGGACCTGACAAGTAAATTAATTATATGGGGAGATTTGGGAAGAAAAGATAATGGTTAAATATCTAAAACTTGGAGTGTCATTTGATCAGTGTAATTACCAATGGGGTTCTTACAACAGATGGCAAAGGCGCCCACGAGTGAAAGGTCACAACAATTTATATGATCATGCCAATTTGTGAAAAGAGGCTTTTTTGCAAGTGTGGTTATTTGTAATTATATTTGACAAGGGCAATTTCATAAACGAACATATGTGAAACCCACGGAACCCTTTCCCATTTTTTTAAGTAGTAGATGGATAGTTCAAAAAACAATAATATACATATATTTTTTGATGTTCAAAAAAAAGTTTTTGTTCTTATTCTTGCTCTTGTTATTTAGCCCTAATCACTATTATATTAGAATTGTCTAACCAACAAATATATTAGTTAAAGGCAATTATAGTTGAATCCATTTGAGTTAGATTGATAGGGTACAAGCTACCATGTATGCCTGTCCATTAGATCGAGGTTAATTCAAACTTCACTGATTACAACTAGTAATACTGACTTTCGTTGAGTAAAAAAAGAGACCATGCTTGCAAATAAATATAACGGAGAGAGGGGGAGTGAGTTATGCATGGACAAGACATTGAATTCCATTCATTCTTAAAAGCAAAATTTTAGAAGACACAGTGAGGCCTAATTTGATAGCAAAAATACTACAAAACCAGGCCAAACAACTGGACTCTGCTTGTAGAATTAGTCCATGACAGCATGCTAGTTAAACTCTGCATAAGAAACAATTTAAAATTGCAAATTTAACACAAAATCTCTCCCTTCCGCTCTCTCTAGAAATCATCTTCATTCAATCATATTCATACACATCTTCAGAGTCCTCTTTAGGTAGTCTTTAACCAGGAAACATTGGAAACCTTATTCACGAGCAGTATCGAGAAAGTAGATTGATATATTATGTAGGAGAGCCTATAATACACACTTACACACTTGGAAATTGGTAAAGGATAAAAGCAAGGTACTTGTAGTCCCTCTGGAAAAATGTTCAACCGACACATTCATTGATACAAACCCTTTTATACTTCATCTATTCATAATCATAAATTATGAGTTTATCCCAAATATTTCGGTATGGTTATTTGAAATCGCTCGTTATTAGGTCTCATCGGCAATTTATTTCTACAAATAGGTATATTAATGCTCCACCCCAATAGCAGATTTATGCAAAATAGTTTGAAAGTCATAGGGGAAAAATAAATTGTTAATTACTATATAACTCTTAATTATTCAAAATTTGAAACTTATACGGACGCTCCACACAAACCATTCATTTTCCCTATCTAAGGGTGTTCAAAGTCATTTCAAGTTTGCACGTAGTTCTCATCTCATATCGAGACGTTAAGCTAAACGTTTGCTGCAAACGGAGTGAAAACGTTAAGTTGCCTTTGATCATGGTGGACACGTGGATCATGGGGATGCATTCAATCCATGGGGGCAGTAAGAATATTAGATAAAAAAAGTTAAATAAATATTATATATTTTAATTTTATTTTATCTTACATTTATACACATTCAAAATTAGTTTGAATTTTATTTTATTTACATTCCAAATTTTTAATTCGTAACAGTAGATATATGTCTTCACGTGCATAGTATGACAATCCGTATTTTTTTTACCCACTTTAATAGAATAAAAAAAAAAAGTAGAGATATCGGTTGGAAGCTTTGAAGAGTGGTCTGTAGAACACGTGGTGGTGTAGTGTGCTTTGGCTTTGTAGGAGATGAATGAGTTAAGTGTTTTTCATATTTATAACTTTAGGAGAAGTATACATGTTCATTTATCTTACAAAATTTGACTTAACTTTAGTTAAGTGCTTTGTAGGAGATGCATTCAATCCATGGGGGCAGTAAGAATATTAGATAAAAAAAAGTTAAATAAATATTATATATTTTAATTTTATTTTATCTTACATTTATACACATTCAAAATTAGTTTGAATTTTATTTTATTTACATTCCAAATTTTTAATTCGTAACAGTAGATATATGTCTTCACGTGCATAGTATGACAATCCGTTTTTTTTTTTACCCACTTTAATAGAATAAAAAAAAAAAAGTAGAGATATCGGTTGGAAGCTTTGAAGAGTGGTCTGTAGAACACGTGGTGGTGTAGTGTGCTTTGGCTTTGTAGGAGATGAATGAGTTAAGTGTTTTTCATATTTATAACTTTAGGAGAAGTATACATGTTCATATTATCTGGAAATGAGGTGAAAGCAGACATTGGGGCACTAGCGGATCAAAAAAAAAAGACATTGGGGCACTAAGAGTTACAAATAAAGGTTCTGATTTCTTAGTAGTCTGGCGGTAAGCTGATGAAGGATCAAGATGATATTTTTCGGTGTAGTATTAAGTATTCAACAGCCACGATCACAATTTGAAATACCAGGTAGTGTGCAATACATTCTTCCGCTAAATCTCTATACAAAGAGTGTTCTTTGATTATCTCATATTTGTACTCTTTTGAAATCTAAGTTTATTGGTTCATGTGACATCTTTGTAACGTGACACAGAAAATATTTAGCTAAAAGCCTTGGACCAAATTGATACACGTGTAAGCCCACCCGGTGGAATGAGTAAAGAAATATGATTGATTACCCTGAGGGAAATCTAATGTACCTTTTATATGGCCCGAGAGGGGGCACACAAGTTTGACTCTGGTGGTGTTTGGTGTGTTACCGAAATGTGCTAGGAAATATGCTGCAAATGGTTTATGATTCACTTTGATTTGCTATTAGTCGATTATTGACCACGTCCTTATTCGAGCAATATTTATTGTCCTCGTATTGCACATATTACCTGGCCATTTTATATTTTTCAGGTGCAGAGCAAGTGTGTGGTGGCTAGAATAAGAGAAATTGAAGGAGCTTGAGAGACTACACTGAAGAAGTTAGACCTGTCATTTTGAGGATTTTATGGTCAACGTTTAGGGAAAAGGACCAAAATGTTTGATTGGATGAATTGGGTTTGTCATAATCAGTAGATCTGTTCTTCTTCCTCATAAATTTAGACTTTATAATATACTAGAGGCCGTGGCACACGCGATGTATTTGCAAGTCCGACTTTGAAAAAAATTATGAATAAAAGCATCTGGCTTATCAAAGCAATTTTTGGACGGAAAAACTATGCATGTTTTATCCAACAATGGAATATTTGTGGTACAAAACCAAATGCATCTTACCGACACATTAAAGCAATTCCCAATGGTCACTCTCGCCCATATTTTTTATTCGTACTGGGATTTTGAACCTCCGATACAGATACACACTTATATAGCGGTGTGACATAACAATCGCATATGAACCGGTTAGTTTCCGGTACGTATCAGGGTATTGGCCGAGACGGAATCCGATTCAGAGGTATCGGCCGAGACAGCAAAAGGAAAAAATGAAAAAAACAGATACCCACCTAAGATTCTCAAGAAAGAGAGAGGGGAGCAGGAGGCGACTGAAAAAGGATTGATGAACCTACTACAAATGACCGATCAACACAAAAACGAAGCAAAACCACGAGAGAGAGGTTGAGAGAGGTGCATTGATCGTTGCTATGGCAAAGATTGAGAGAAACAAAGAAATAGTGAAAGAGGCGTAGAAGTAGTACCTTTGTTTTTTATTTCAAGTATTAATCAGAGAGTTGGGTCGAGTTTGATACACCCTCAATTACTGTTCCAGGTGTCAGCCCTTCATTGGCTGTAATGCCTCAGGCGATGGAGCAAGTGGGACAGAAGTAGTGCATTGAATTACCACCGCAAGAGGTTGTTACAAGTTGTTACAAGATAGTTAGGAACTCTTTCTTTAAACTGTTTGTAACTAATTGTAACTGCTACTTGAGCACGTGCTCCAATTACTTGTATATAGGGAGAGGATTGTAGAGAAAGGGGATTCATTGTATAGTTTGTAATCTGTAAGCCAAAGGACAAGAGCTCCTCTGTGCATGGACGAGAGCTCCACAGTTCTATCAATAAAGTTTCTTCTCCATTCTTCCATTTTTCATCCATTTTTTCCTAAATTCCTTTGCACTTCTTGATTTCTTACATTTCCAGAAATAAGAGTCTATCATTTGGTATCAGAGCTTTGTGCTTCCTTGGACAAAGATCGCAATGGATACTAGATCTCAGGAACAGAGGAGAAACGACGAAGCAATCAAACAGTTGAAGGAGAGCACGGATTCTTCAATCAAAGACCTCAAGATAAGCACGGAATCCACAATCAAAGAACTCAAGGAATTGATTTTGGGAATGAACGCGAAGTATGATCAGATGGCCACTCGGTTTGCGCAACAAGATCGAGAGGTGGATTCTCAATCACATCAACCCCATCATTCCTTCGGCTCAAGCTCTATACAGACCCGTTACACCAAGATTGATTTCCCGCATTTCCAAGGGGAAGATCCGTCAGGGTGGCTCTACAAATGCGAGAGGTTCTTCGAGTTCAACTCCATTGAAGATTCACAGAGGGTCAAGCTGGCAGTAATGCATCTCGACGATAAGGGTATTCAATGGTACCAGTGGCTGGAGAAAACCCAAGGTCTGATCACATGAGCAGAATTTGAGTACAGGCTCCGGCTCCGTTTTGGTCCTAATGTTTACGAAGACGCCATGGGGGAACTCACCAAATTGTGTCAAACCACAACAGTGAAGTGTTATCAAGAAAGATTCGAGGAGTTGGCCAATAGGACTCATGGATTAACTCAGGAGTTCTTCGTAAGTTGTTTCTTGAGTGGGTTGAAGGAGGAAATTAGGGTGGCTGTTCAAATGTTTCGCCCAACTACCGTATCACAAGCCATTGGATTGGCTCGCCTTCAAGAAGAGACCATTGAAGCAGTCACCAGAAAATCTAGAATTCCTGCAAAATCTGGAGGTAATTGGACTCCAAACCCGTTAGCATCAAGTTCTGTATCAAGTTCTAGAAACCCTAACTTGGGAACAACTCGTGTAGACACCAGGCCAAATCTTGGGGTCATTACTAAACCCAATTGGACCCCAACAAACACAACACCCTCTCCTAACCCTCAGTTCCCAATCAAGAAGTTAACACAATCAGAAATGGATACTAGGAGAGAGAAAGGACTGTGTTTTAACTGTGATGAAAGGTATGTCAGGGGACACAGGTGCCAAAAAAGGCAACTCTACCTTCTTATTGCTGATGAGGAAGAAGAAGGAGAGGGGGAGGGACCCCCACCCCTAGAGGAAGTAGATGAAACCAATGTTCAAATCTCCATGTACGGTCTATCTGGGTATAATTCTTTTCAGACAATGAGGATACAAGGGGTGTTAAAAGGAAGGCCTATTACCATCCTAGTGGATTCAGGGAGCACCCACAATTTTATAGAGCCTAGTGTGGCCAAAACCACTGGATGCTTGATTGAACCAACTCCTAACCTTTCCGTAGCAGTGGTAGATGGGACAAGACTTTGTAGCCACGCAGTGTGTAGACGGTTGATGTGGACAATACAGGGAGATGAGTTCACCACAGAAGTCAGGTTGCTTTCTTTGGGGGGCTGTGATATGGTACTAGGGATACAATGGCTAAGCACTTTGGGCCCAATCGTATGGGATTTCAAGAATTTGGTGATGAAGTTTAACTATAAAGGGAAAGCAGTGGAACTAAGGGGCAATAATCAAATCAAGGTGGAACAAGTCTCAGCTAAACAAATGGGAAAGACCCTACAGCAGGCCAAACAAGGGTTCCTAGCTCAAATCAGTTGTTTATCGGGGTTGCCAAATGAGGCTCAGGTACCAACACCAATTTCTTCTCTTTTACAGCAATTTTCTGACTTGTTTGCTGAGCCTACTGCACTGCCCCCTAAGAGGTCTTTTGACCACAAGATTCCCTTACAACCTGGCAGTGCTCCAGTGCATGTAAAACCTTACAGGTACCCTTACATCCAAAAGAATGAGATTGAAAAATTGGTTGGGAAAATGCTTAACACAAGGGTCATTAGGCCTAGTGTCAGTCCTTTTTCTTCCCTAGTGCTTTTGGTGAAAAAAAAATACAATACATGGCACATGTGTGTGGATTATAGGGAGTTAAACAAAATAACTATTAAAGACAAATTTCCCATACCAATTGTGGATGAATTGTTAGATGAACTTCATGGAGCAAAGGTATTTTCAAAATTGGATTTGAGGGCTGGGTATCATCAGATTAGGGTACATCCTACCGATGTGGAAAAAACTGCCTTTAGAACTCACGAGGGGCACTATGAGTTCCTTGTTAGGCCTTTTGGATTAACTAATGCCCCTTCAACTTTTCAAAGCCTTATGAACCATGTCTTTAGACCTTTTCTCAGAAAATTTATACTGGTATTCTTTGACGACATCTTAATCTATAGTCAAAATCTGACTGAGCATGTGGACCACCTCCACACCACTTTTTCCATACTTAGAACCCACAGCCTATTTGTCAAAAGATCAAAGTGTGCTTTTGCACAATCAAGTCTGGAGTACCTTGGCCATATTATTTCTGACAAAAGGGTAGCAGCTGACCCTATTAAACTTAAAGGGATGAAGGACTGGCCAAGGCCTATTTCTATTAAATCACTGAGAGGATTCCTGGGGACAGGTTATTACAGAAGGTTCATAAGAGGTTATGGCAAGATAAGCCAACCCCTTACAAATCTTACAGGGACAAGTCCCAATGTAACAAGCCCCTTGGGTAGAACTCGCCCCCAGAAGCTAGTTCAAGGGGGAAGGGTGCCCAGGGACTTATTAACCCCCCCCCCCCCCCCCCCCCCCCCCCCCCCCCACACACACACACACACACACACTAGGAGCCCATACTCCCGATGTGGGACAAGTCCCATACCTTGCACTGGATCATAACAAAATGTAACAAGCCCCTTGGGTAGAACTCGCCCCCAAAAGCTAGCTCAAGGGGGAAGGAAGCTAGCTCAAGGGGGAAGGGTGCCCAGGGACTTATTAACCCCCCACCAGGAGCCCATACTCCCGATGTGGGACAAGTCCCATACCTTGCACTGGATCATAACAGAGTTGTCACTTGAGGGGATTTAATTCTCTATGCCATGACACTTAAAATCTCTTTGGGATCAACGATTAGGACTCAAAATTGCATAAGAACTCTATGCTCATAATTGTGTATTGTAAGAACTCTATAATGTGTTTATTTTCTTATTATAACCATATCGTGGTGGTTTGTCTCAATTATATGTCCTAAGATTGTGTGAAATGTGACAAATTAGGTCTAAAGAGATTAAAAAAAAAAAAAAAAGTGTATCATAAAGTTTTATATGAGTTGCTATTGATTTTAAAAAATTCACGACCGCTACATCCGATTCCCGCTATGTATTACCGATATGTCCTGATACCGATATACAGATACCGCGACCGATACTGAGAGAGTCTCGCCATAAGGTTCATTCTACTTTATGTCCGCAGCAGAGATTCTTGTTCATTTGTAGCCGATTTATTTAAAATAGCTGATTTTCAATGCCCATACCCCAAAACACTCCATCCCAATACTGCATATTAATGCAAACCTCAAAAATCTCCTGCTCCATTCACACCTATTGATGCCTTAATGGTGAAAGCTTCACTTCCTGTCCCATGCCTTCAAGTATTATTTTATATCGATTGACCCAAATGTTGTAGATTCAAAATCTACCTAGGCTGGATCAATGACTGATTTCATCGCTCACTCCTCCTTTTACGGTTGGTACTCTCGGCTTGGTCTCGGTATTTTGTTAGACAGGTAAATTCAACATCCCTAACATTATTCTCTTCCCAAAACAATCAATACAAGAAAAATTACTTATGGTGACGAAATGTGGTGAGGAAATTCAAATTTCCTCGCTAAATGGGTCTCTATGGCGAGGCCATTTCCTCACCAAAAAGCAAAGATTTGGCGAGGAAATATTCGTTTCCTCGCTAAAAGGCACCCATTTGGCGACGAAATTAACTTTCCTCGCCAAAAAGCTAAGATTGGCGATGAAATGAATATTTCCTCGCTAAAGGGCACCCTTTTGGCGACGAAATTTATCTTTCCTCGCCAAAAAGCTAAGATTGGCGACGAAATTATTTTTCCTCTTCAAAAACTAAGATTTGGCGAGGAAATGAAATTTCCTCGCTAAAGAGCACCCATTTAACGACAAAAATTATCTTTCCTCGCCAAAAAGCTAAGATTTGGTGAGGAAATAAATGTTTCCTCGTCCAAAAATCGAAGATTTGATTCATTTTCATGGTTTTTACCCGTATTGGAGTTTTCCACATGCTAGAGGTGGAGCACACGCAAGTCAATTTTTTAAAACTTTTCAAGTCATTTATGTCTCATTTGGTTGTAATAAGACGTAATAATCACTCTCGTTACACGAAAATGCATGGTAATGTAACTCTAAAATACTCCCTCCGTCCCGCAAAGTTTGTCACTTTCACTATTCCAGCCCTATGAAAAAATTGATTATTTCTTTTAATCTGTAATGTTTTATATAAGCAATATGGATCTCGTTTGATAGATTTCAATTAGATCTTTTGAACAAAGTTTTGAAAATCACATAAAACGTTATGAATTGAAAGATATAGGCAATTTAAAAATGGCACGCACTCCCGAAAGTGTCAAACTTTGCGGGACGGAGGGAGTATCACATATTACTCTAGAAGCATGGAATAATTACGCATTTCATATGACTATCGTAGTTTTTTCATTTTTATTTTTACTCTATTGCACCGTAGTTTGACACTTCAAAGATCAAAAAATGTTTCACAAAACCATACGTGTGTAAATTTATAATCGGTATTTAATATCGTAAAATAAATAAGTAGTTCAAATTAAACACTTATCCTATTTATGATACCATAAAATTATAATAAAAGAACTTATTTGTCGTATGCACACACTAATTAGTGAGACTAAATGTATACATATCATATTGATCATGTCATTTGCATATAAATCTATTATTATTATTACTCAAGTAGAATAATGATTTGGTCTCCTAAAATGATCATCCATTTTGAAACAAAGGTGGGTATCATACTATCATGTATTAGAAAGCGAATTAAGATTTATGTGTTACAATCATTACATAGGTATCAAAAGTAGAAAATTTGACTGGCATAGAAAATAAAATATATATTTCCAAATGTTGCTACTTGATTTATTTAGATTTGAAAAAAAAAATTGGAAGATAGAAAAAGTAGTAGCACAAATATCGTCACAAATATCTAATTGTAAGCATGGCAGAGTAATCAAATGAATATAATTTTTCACATTAAATTAATTGTTCTAAGGATAAATAAGAAACTAATCTTTACCTCGACAAGTCCAGATATTCAAGGGACTCTCGATACAAGATCATTCAAGTCAAACATAACATAAACGTAACAAGTCAATGCCTACGAAGGAGAGACCACCCAAAAACATTCTCATGAGTTAGTTGTGGTAATAATTTTTTTTGTTGCGATGAAAAGCCAGAGGAAGGGGAAGAACAAAATTCATTAATCGGTTATCAATTCACAAAATTTAAATATAAACAAATATATAACTGCAAAGGTAAGTAATTCTAACAAATAAAGACTTATAAAAGGGTATAGGAAAATATCAAATTATAAAAAATAAAAACTTCAGTAAAAACAAATAACATTAAAATATTTAATAAAGAAGTTTAAAGAAACACTACAAAGAGACTAAAATTAGATAAAAAGATTTAAAAAAAAAATAGTGAGGTGAAAAGAACTACAAAAGGTTATATATTAAAAGTTGTTGAACTTTGCATTGAAATGGAAGTTGGTGTGGTGGATGGGGCACGCGGTGCTTGAGAGGAGGTCATAGGTTCGATTCCCAGCGGAGGCGGAGAAGCTGGAATTGGATTCCTTCTTTTTTAGTTTCAGGAGTTTTGGCGAGGAAAAATGGTCAGAATAGGCGACAAAATATTTCCTCACCAATTGTTCTAAATAGGCGAGGAAATTTCCTCGCCAACTGGTCAAAATAAGCGAGGAAACATTTTCTCACCAATTGTTTCGAATAGGCGACAGGCCCAGCCCTGTGTTTCGCGAGGCCCCAACCCTATTCTCAATTTGAGGCCCTTCATATATATATATATAAATTTTTTTTTGTTATATATAAATTTTTTTTTATATATAAATTTTTTTTTTCTACGAGAAGGGGCCCCAAAAACCGGGGGGCCCCAGGCCCGGGCCTCCCCAGCCTGCCCACAGGGCCGGGCCTGATAGGCGAGGAAAACAAAATTTCCTCGCCAATTGGTCATAATAGGTGAGGAAAAATTTCCTCGCCAATTGTTCCGAATAGGCGACAAAAAATTTCCTCGCCAATTGGCATATTAGGCGAGGAAATTTATTTTTTCTCGCTAGAATACCTTTTGCGATGACCTTTTGGTGAGGAAACCTGGCGGGAAAATTTTTCCTCGCCAATTCCTTTAGCGAGGAAATTTGGTTCTTTGGCGAGGAAACTCAATCCTCACTGTAGACATTTGTTCTTGTAGTGAATTTTTTTTTTTAATTTACAAAATGAGCAATTTCAGATCAAAGACTTTAAGACCCTAATGGGACCTACAAAATCGAGTTTGAAATGGTCTTCAAATGAAGCTTGGGCATAGAGTTGATCAGCAACTCCCCAATTTTTGGGAATATTTGAGGAAACAAATTCCCGCAGAAGTATTCTTCCCCATGGAATAGGGCCTAATTCCGGGAAGAAAAAATGGAATAGGGCCTAAAATTGACATATCACCTTGGGTTCATAACGGTATGACCCAATCAAACAAACTTAAATAACAAATTTCACGTTTTTTCTCCTCTCTCTCTCTCTCTCTCTCAACTATATATCTTACCATGCACCTAATTATCATGTTACAAACCATCATCCAAAGTCCCATATCCTGATGCTATCTCCAAAGTCCCATAGCATCATTGGTCGACGATAATATCATATGATTTTTCGTTTCCATCACGCACATATTAGTAGCTTCTGGCATCGTACCAAGAAATGAAGCTGGATCATTCCGACCAAGAAGTTGATTATCCTAACTGTTTCACACGTGAACGCATGGGCATGAGATGAAGTTGTGTCCGGGTTTGTGTTCTAAAGTTTGTGTTCCTGGACTTATTGTTCTTGACCATAAGCTTTGGCAAAATCAACAATATATATACGGAAATGCTAATTGAAGCCCTTAGGGCTCAAGATAAGTGGGACCCAAATGAAATATAAAAATGCATTTGTCTGATGACCTTTCAATGTTGTCTGGATGGCGGGAAATCCCCACCCAAGTTGTTCTTTACCTTTTCACATACCCCAAAAAGCTACTTTACCATTTCAAAACCCACTTTCCCATTTTCCTTACCATTTCACCAGTATATCATCAGGAAGAAAAGACGAAGAACAACGCAGTGAACAGGTATGCCTTGATTATTGCTATTTTTTTTTTTTTGGCAATTGATTTTTGTTATAATGGTCTCTTCCCCTTAAATGTATCCCAGACCTTTTCCAATTTGATTTTATTTCCTTAATTTTCGTGATGTTTCAATCCAAATTTGAATTGAAACTAATTATTTAGATAAAAAGAAAAAATAACAATTTTTGAACCCAAATCCAATTTTCGGTTGAAAATGTTGTATGCATTTTTTAGGTTTGTTTTTGTGACATTAGATTTTTAATTGTAGGTCAATGAATGAGCCATTATTTAACATCGACTTAAACCAGCTTCCTAATGATCAAGAAGGGGTGATAGAACTTGATGAGTACCCAAAAGAAATTGGAGGTTCAATTCACTGTCATGAATATATTGAGCTCAATGAATTTGGAAAAAAGAAAGATGATCTAGTAGAAAATGAGATTGAGCCTTTCATTGGTCGATGTTTTCTTAGTGAAGAAGAAGCTTTCATTTGCTATAAGAAATATGCGAGTGCAAATGGATTTTCAATTAAGAAATATCGCACCGACAAGAAAAAAGGAGAAGTAAAAAGCCGTGATTATTGTTGTCAATATGAAGGAAAAGCGCCTTTGAAACTTTTTGATCCATCAAAGGAGCAAAGAAATAGGATATCCGTGAAATGTGGATGCAAAGCTCGGATGCGTATTACTTTAAGAAAATCTTGTGATATCTTCCTTCAAGAATGGCAAGTCACTCAATTTGTGAGAGAGCACAATCATGAGTTGTTGACTACATTGGAGGTTCGGTTTCTTCCGGCAAATAGGATAATCATTAAGGAGGATGAAGATCGTATTCTTTTATTAAAAGAAGGTGGTCTTTCAGTTAAATAGATAATGCGCATTATGGAACTTGAAAAGGGTATCGATCACGGTTATGTTCCATTTTTTGAGAAAGATGTTCGAAACCTTTTTACTAGAGTCAGAAAGGAGCATGGTACCCATGATGCAGCGGATCTTTTACAGCATTGTAAAATTGCAAAAGAAGAGAATGTCAAGTTTCAATATGCTTTTACGGTTGATGAGGAAAAAAAGTTAGAGCATGTTTTTTGGTCTCCGGCCCATTGTTTTGATTGGTACCAAAAATATGGAGATGTTGTTGTGTTAGATACTACTTATAAAGTTAACACGTATCAAATGCCATTTGGAATTTTCGTGGGAATCGATAATCATGGGAAGACAATACTATTTGGGTGTGCTCTGCTTCGAAATGAGAAAACAAGTTCTTTTCGATGGTTGATGAAGGTAATTGCTACTACTTGGATCTCTTTATCTATTGCTTTTTTTTTTTCCATACAGTTTTCCAATTTTGTTAATTACTCAATTATTGTCATGCAGACTTTTGTATCTTTAATGAAGAAGCATCCCAAGACCATCCTAACCGATCAATACCCATGGATGACTGAAGCAATTGCCAATGAACTTCCAACCACAAAACATAGTTTTTGCATATGGCACATTACTAGCAAGTTTAGCGGTTGGTTCACGGCAATTCTTCAAGATCAATATCAAAGTTGGTGTGCTGATTTTTACAAGCTATATCGCGTACACATACCTAAAGAGTTTGAGCATGGGTGGCCTCACATGGTTGCGAAGTACCATTTGCATGACAACAAGCATGTCGTTGGTTGTATGAAATTAAGCATTTTTGGGTGCCGGCTTACCTTCACAATTATTTTTTTGGAGGAATGACAACCATAGGAAGATCAGAGAGTATAAATGCGTGCATAAAGCAATTCATCAGCTCTCATACAAATTTGGAAAAATTTAT
>CM037155.1:15560116-15694791 GCA_020921065.1 Vaccinium darrowii
GATTGGTGATTCTGCAGTGACATGTGATTCTGCAGCGAGATGTAGAGTCTACTACGTCAACTTGATGAAGGAGGGGCTACCTGTACTAACAGGCCATAAAGAACCATTTGTCGACGGCAAGACCATATTGTGGTGTGTTTCGTACTCTCTCTCTGTGTCAAGACCCCATTAGGCCATTGTCATATAATTACTCTCCATGAATAGATAACTACAAACCAATTCTCGCTACCAGAGCAAATCATACATACATTTCATCCATTAACTCTTCTTCCTGATTCATCAACAATTTCCAACCCCCATTTCCCCATATCAACTCCCTTCACTTCTCGATAGGCCCAAAAAACGTCACCCCACCGCAACTACACCAACTCAGGAACATCACCCCGCCGCAACTACACCAATGCAGGTATTGATTCATGGGTCTTATTTTGCACATACTTTCTATTATGTTCTATAATTGCGAATTACTATATATATATATACACACACACACACACACACTCATGATCCAGTCAAGGATCCGGATTGAAGGAAAAAGGGTGTTTTTGAGGTTTTAAAAATTGTTTTTGCATAATCCAAACCATCCAATGTGTTTAAAACATGTTTTAACTTGTCCTTGTGAGAAATCATTAAAAAAAAAATGATCGGAAAGGACTTGATCCAAGCAGGTTTTTCACAAAAACTGTGCATATACAGTTTTCTGAAAAACTACTCGGATCAAGCCCCTCCCGGTTTTTTTTATGATTTCTCGCCCGGGGCCTGTAAAAACATGTTTTAAACACATTGGACGGTTCGGATCATGAAAATTTGATCCAGAACTATGAGTCCCGGAATTAGGGATCTCGGACTAGATAAGGAATATATATATATATATATATATATATATATATATATATATAGGTGGATTTTCTAGTCCAAACCTCCCGAAAATAAGAAAAAAATGAGTTTTTTTGTGTTGCAAATTATTTTTGGAAAATCCGAGCCGTCCAATGTGTTCAGAAGGTGTTTTTAAGGGTCCACGCGAGAAATCTTCAAAAACAAAATACCGGGAAGGGCTTGATCCAAGCAGTTTTCGCAAAAACTGTAAATATAAAATTTTTGCGAAAACTGCTTGGATCAAGCCCTTCCCGGTATTTTTTTTGAAGATTTCTGGCGTGGACCCTTGAAAACACCTTCTGAACACATTGGACGGATCGGATCGTCAAAAAAAATTTCGGATCATGGAGGTCCGGAAGTCCAGAGTCCGGAGGAGAAGCTTACCCTATATATATATATATATATATATATATATGAATTCGTCATACTTTAATTTTTCATGCCTTTGTATGCCTTCCCTTCATAGAACGGGAAAATGTCCAATTATTTACCCATAAAATCCTCCTAACTATTTTTACGTTTGGTTTTGTTGTTTGAGGTTTTTCCGCCATCCTTTTCAACAAAGTGTTTAGGATCCGTTATAAAAGTCGAAGACAAGATTGGCTGAAAAATCCTAGATCACCTAGGTTTTATAATTTGCTAGGTTATTTTATCTCAATAAAAATAATAACATAAATCAGGATATGAACCAATCGCAAACAAAAAGCAATTAAACGATGAACACCGGATATACGTGGAAAACCCCAAAACGGGTAAAAACCACGGGAAGGAATCAAACACTATAAAACCATTGTGTAGTTACAAGTAATCTTACTCTACGATTTGAATCACTCACAATCGCTCCAAGATGTACTTGCCGACTCCTCGTTCACCACACCCAGTATTTGATTGCCGCTGCCTCGAATCCTCGAGCCTTCCAAATGTTCTTCCGGAAATCCACCGGAAAACAACTTGAACTTGACTATTGATGATTGATGTAAAAACCTCTTGAAGCTTTGATTAAAGTTCCATCGATCTTGTGCTTCAAGATTCACTGTCGATACTCTAGGGTTTTGTGGCTTTAAAAACAAGCGGCTCTAATCTTTCTTTTTCAGCCGACCTCCATGCCCTAGATCAAAAAAAACGTGACTTATTTATAGAGTGTTGCCAATCCGATCAATCACATTGCAAGCTGATTGATCGGGTCATTGTAGATCTGATTTTTGAAGCTGCCGATTAACAACCCGATTGATCCTCTTATCAGTCACTATGCTCTGAAAAACGTACGCCCTGTGCAACCTGCGGCTTGTGCTATAATCAGAGGTACTCGATTGAGAAGCCGATTGATCGCATGATTGATCTTTCCGTTCCGAACGCCAACAACCGACTAAAAACACTAACACTCAAATTACATTACAAAGAGATTCCTTCCACTCTAATCCTATACAGACTTCGAATTAGAAAATTACAACTCGATAATAAATATGTGTTTTGTCATATGGAATTGCCAAAAACAAGACGACTCCGGAATTTGGTCCTTACAATCTCCCCCTTTGGCACTTCCATGACAAAACACACTACAATGAAAAACTCGCCTATAAAATAAATTCAAAAGACAAACTGAGATCGAGTTGTAGAGAAGCTGCAAATAAAACTCAACATCCCACCAAATTAGAGCAATAGGTAACCTACTCCCCCTGTCAACATTCTCCCCCTTTTTGACATGGAGTGACAAAGGGCAAATAGGATAAATGAAAAAGTAATAAATGCGAGTGGAAGAGCACTAAACAATTAATGACCAATAAAAGCAAGCAATTAAGAAATTTATGAGAGGAGTGAATACTAGCATAAATGTGCATTAAACACGAATCGATGACAAAGGCGTGTGGGTGACAAATCAGTAGCCCTCAAGATTATCAAACACAAACGAGGTTTCTCATATAAGCTCGGGTTGTCAAACTAACTCCCCCTCATGAAGTCAATCTACGCAAAAGACGATAAGACAGAAAAATGAAATAGAACACTGAAACTCCCCCTCAATCAATAAATATATATTAATTTTGCCAGGGTATTCTACGCCCCCTCAAACAATGAATATTAATTTTTTATCACAGCATTTTTATAGCAAAAGTAACACTAAAAATATGAGTAAATAGAAGAAAAAAAATCACGTGTGACACACCTGCTCTTATCACTATCGTTAATAACCATGAACACACACATCAAGACAAAAACTTGAAGAAATATCGTGAAACACACTTCAGAGACATCAGACTAAGAATGCAACACACAACATGGCCGAATGATAAAGTGTGTGTGAATCACAAAGATCATATCAAGCTCAACTCATTAAGTACATCGGCTCTCATGTATACTAAGAGTTTCAAAAGAACTCCCCCTCAAAAAGTCAAACCGAGCTAGGTCCTCAATGTGATTAACGAATGAGCAAGCTAAATACTCCCCCTCAAAGTCACATCCTCCTTTTTTCTTTTTTCTTTTTTTTTTAGTTTTTAGAGAGCAGCACAAACACTAAAATTCTCTTTTACCCCACTGCCGTTTGACGCGAATATTGGGAGTAAGAGTACCTCATACCCAATGCCCGGTTACTAAGCGAATGGTCCAATAATACCTTCACAAGGTCTATCCATCTTTTGACGCGAACACTCAGAGGGAGAGTACCTCACCCCAATTGCCCGGTTACTCAATGAACGCCCGGATAGGTAAACAATATAATACTAACAAATTGGCTATCGCAGAGATTAATTTAAAAACCACAAGGGAATAGTAGCTATAGGTCAATCTCAAGGGGATGAACACAAGAAAACGGCTAGATACATGAGACTAACGTGAATAAGGAGCAATCTATAATTTTTGTGAGGTAGTGGAGAACATACGGCAATGAAGCATGCAATACTCATCATCTAAATGCATCGAAGAGTGAGAGATCACAATATATGCTCATGCTCTATCAAGAATGTCCGTACTCATGATAATAGATGATAGTAACTCGACATAGAATGAAGCCACAAAATGAATCTTTTTGAAATTTTAGAAATATGAATGTTTTTGGTATTATCTTAAGGACATATTAGAAAGCTAAAAATTAGCAACAACAAAGATTATTAAGCTCAGCTCAAACTCTCCCAGTAAAAGATGACGATCCCTTTTTTTTTTATAGAAAAAGTGAGGAAATAAACTAAGCAGCAACATAATAACAATAGAAAATAACACAAAGCATAGCTCCAGGTTCAAGATAGACAATAAAATTAATCTAGACTACGAATGCAAGATCAAGCCCTCAAAATGTGAGGTCAACTCCTCCTGATGATCCAATATCATCAAGAGGATTAGAGGGCAAATCGACATTAGTTTTCAAGTCTGTTCTTCTCACACTACGCCAAATATAGGCATTTCCGGCATTTTTAGTCCCGGCATTATAATAAATGCCACAAAAAGACACTATTACCGGCATTTCAATAAATGCCGTGAAAAATTTACTTTTACCGGCATTTGTTTAAAATAATGCCGGAAAAAGTCAAATTTCCCGCCAAAATATTACCGGCATTTTTGTTAATGCCGGAAAAAATACTTTTACCGGCATTTTTATGCAAATGCCGGTAAAAGTCTAATTTTTAAAAAAAAATCCGACCGTATAATATATATATTTTTCATTGTGCATTTTTGAACAACATGTGGGCTAGCTCAGTTGGTAAACACGCGCGCGCGCGAAGCATAGGTCTTGGGTTCGAATCTTGGGGGAAGCATTTCTCCCCAAATTTTCACGCCACGCGGGTGCCACGCGGACGACACGCAAGCACCACTTGGGCGACATGTGGCTGCCACATGGGTGACACGCAAGCAACACGTGGCTGCCATGCGGGCGCCACGTGGCATGCGCCATGTGGCATTTTGTTTATAAAAAAAACAATAGGCTTTACCGGCATTTACACAAATGCCGCAAATAGTGTCGAGTATTGCCGGCATTTTTGAAGACTTTTCCCGGCATTTGTGGCATTACCGACACGTGTGTAGACGGCATTTGTAATAAATGCCGGTAATACTCTTTTCCGGCATTTTTAGTGGTATTTCTGGCATTTGACAAATGCCGTTAAAGGCGAAATTTCTTGCAGTGTCATCCAAATAAGTCTAGTTTTGACCTTTTTATTTTTCTCAACAGCTTTGGGCGCATGTTTAGCTATCACATTGGTAATCTTTCTATAAAGAATCACACTACGCCTAGTTTTTTGACTTTCATCATAATCATAACAATAAAATTTGTATCTACCCTTGTTGTTATTGGCATGATGATAATGGGAAGGAGCATTAGGGTACCCATGAAGCTTAAAGCATTTTGGCCGAATATGACCTTTCACTCCACAAAAATAACAAGTGGGTACGAATTTGACATGTTTACGCACACTTATTTTTTTAGGTGCATCAGAAATACAAGGAGTGTGCAATTTCTGGCAATGAGGTCTAATATGACCTCTAACACCACAATGATGACAAGCAGGTATGTATTTAGAAAAATTTACCTCACCATGCTTGGTGGTGGCATGTTCACCCATTGCAGTTTGTGTATTTGCCTTCGAAAAATTTGGCTTTATGTGCGCCTGTTTGACATTGTTCTCTTTGATACGCCACTTGGTTTTATTGGCCACAGGAGGAATGGGAGCACTGCTACTTGGCTTAATAAAATCCGTCTTTCCTTTCACTTTATGTGTTGAATCTTTTCCTGTATATCCAAGCCCTTCTCTGTTCGAAGATACCTTTTGAACACCTAAAACTTCATTCAAGACTTGTGTACCTGTGTTCAATTTCTTAAAAGTAGCGTTGGCCTTGTCAAGCTCAACTTGCAATTTTGCTACTTTTGATTCAAGAAGCTTGTTAGTCTCAAAAAGACTATGCACATCATTTTCAAGATTCATATTTTTGCATTTAAACATATTAAGTTCATGCAAGGCATCAATTTTCTCTTTCTCACATTGCTTTAGCTTGGTGGCTAACCATAAATCATGTTTTTTCTTAAAAGAACGTTTAAAGTTTTTCATAGTCATAGCCATAGCTTCGATATCATATTTATCCTCTCCATCACTAATTTGGTTAGTTTCAACACCACAAAAAATATTACTTGCACTATCGCAATCAGATTTAGCATAAAAAAATATTGATGAAGCACATGCAACGTATTTGGAGCTATCAAAAATAGGAGGTTTGAATATAAAATTGCTTTCATTTGATGAATCCATGCTAGCAAATTATAAAAAAACAAGGATCCGCTCGTGAAAAAAAATTCACAAAATCAATATGAGCGACCCGCTTTGATACCAAATGAAAAATCCTAGATCACCTAGGTTTTATAATTTGCTAGGTTATTTTATCTCAATAAAAATAATAACATAAATCAGGATATGAACCAATCTCAAACAAAAAGCAATTAAACGATGAACACCGGATATACGTGGAAAACTCCAAAACGGGTAAAAACCACGGGAAGGAATCAAACACTATAAAACCATTGTGTAGTTACAAGTAATCTTACTCTACGATTTGAATCACTCACAATCGCTCCAAGATGTACTTGCCGACTCCTCGTTCACCACACCCAGTATTTGATTGCCGCTGCCTCGAATCCTCGAGCCTTCCAAATGTTCTTCCGGAAATCCACCGGAAAACAACTTGAACTTGACTATTGATGATTGATGTAAAAACCTCTTGAAGCTTTGATTAAAGTTCCATCGATCTTGTGCTTCAAGATTCACTGTCGATACTCTAGGGTTTTGTGGCTTTAAAAACAAGCGGCTCTAATCTTTCTTTTTCAGCCGACCTCCATGCCCTAGATCAAAAAAAACGTGACTTATTTATAGAGTGTTGCCAATCCGATCAATCACATTGCAAGCTGATTGATCGGGTCATTGTAGATCTGATTTTTGAAGCTGCCGATTAACAACCCGATTGATCCTCTTATCAGTCACTATGCTCTGAAAAACGTACGCCCTGTGCAACCTGCGGCTTGTGCTATAATCAGAGGTACTCGATTGAGAAGCCGATTGATCGCATGATTGATCTTTCCGTTCCGAACGCCAACAACCGACTAAAAACACTAACACTCAAATTACATTACAAAGAGATTCCTTCCACTCTAATCCTATACAGACTTCGAATTAGAAAATTACAACTCGATAATAAATATGTGTTTTGTCATATGGAATTGCCAAAAACAAGACGACTCCGGAATTTGGTCCTTACATTGGCATTGCTGAATCATAAGACTCCAAAAACAATCCACAGCTACAACCAACCAGCCAACCAACCTCCTCAAGTGGAGTTTCATCAAAGGAAATTCTCGTCCTCGATGACAACCTCTCGAGGTTATTGGTGCAGCTCGAAGACATTGCTAAAGGACTTCAACAGACATCAATGACAATCGACTGAACATCGCACTTCTATACGATGAAGTGATGAAAGTGCTTGACTTTGATGAACCAACGCTACTGAGGGCATTCAACTATCTAGTCATAAGTGAGAATGATGGAAACGGGTTCTTAGCGAAGACTGAAAAATACAGGACTGGGTGTTCAAAGGTTTTTAATTTCCTGATGATGACGATGAGGATATGGATATTGATCACTATATTCTATTACTTACCATTACACGTCTTGATCTTAAAAATTAAATGGGACTCATTGGAATGTAGAAGCATCTAATACTATCTTGTACAATCTTATAGAAATGGCAATGTTTACTTTGCTGTGATATATATTTTAATTTCGGAAGTGCTAATGACGTCATAGTCTACCCATTAAGAGTACAAAAAAAGTACACTTTAAAATTACATTTGTACTTTAAAGTGCATCTTTAAATGTACTTTAACGTACGAGTGTACTTTTAAAATGTACATTTTTGTAAAAGTGGGACCCAAAAAAGTGATCTTTTTGTACCATTAACGTTAGCATGACCCTTGTACTAGTAATTTTTAGCACCCAAATGCATAAAAGAATAAGGCCGCTACCACTTCAGCTAGCACACCACCTGCCCCTTTCATATTTTTCATACTTAAGCTCTTTATATTCATTGAAACCTTTCTTTACGGGTTCTTTCTCAAATATTTCGGAATGATAATTCAAAACATTTAAGGGCAAAATTCTCTTTACCTACCTATGGTTTGCCCGATAGAGTTACAGATGACTTCCCTCATATTTATAAATGACCGATTCACCTCCTTACGGTTTCAGACTAAAGTGCAACACTAACTCCGTTAACAAAAAATGCCAAAGTATTGTCCTGTTGTTTCATGGTCTTGGTTGATCTCTTGCCAATTAACCATGTGCTTTTCTTGGTCGAGTGACAAATGAATGTCAAGCGTGTAGGGCCAACCTCGTTAGGATGTTGCACTCTTGTTGTGATGCCTTTTTCGCTCGTCCCTTTAATCTCTTATATTTCTACATTTGATTAATAAAATCTTTCCCCGTTCAAAAAAAAAAAAAAACAAAAATTGCTAAATGACTCTGGTAGTCTTGTACTTTTTACATATATCTTCTCTCCCCTCTCTGTCTCTTTCATTGCATATATATGTATATCTATATTTCTCTCTCCCCTCTCTCTGCATAGAAAATCGATATATTGACAAATTACTCTATTTCATTTTTAGTTTTCTTTTTTTATTGTAACAATTTTCAAAACCAATTAAATTTCAGTCAACTTTTTACCAAAACTCTTGACTTTTAATTATTTTCACAAACAATGCTAATTTTTTTGTGTATTGTTCATAAAAAAGAAAAAACAAATAAACGAGCTTTTGTTTCTATTTTGTGATCTTTTAAATTGTAAGTAATGAGAGAAAATCAAAGAAAATTGGTTCATATGGCTGGTGGAAACGGGAAAAAAAGTTACCATGGGCTTGAGCAGATCCTCAAGCAATTCACGTGCTTGCATTAAACTCGCATCAAACTCGCATCAGCTATCTCAGTTAGCAATTCAGCCTAGTACAAGCCCTTTTGGTTTCTTGAAATTAGGTCCTTGTTCAATGCTTTTTCTGATACATGGTGTCCAATTTATTAATATAATCTTCGTAACTATTTTCTACGTTATAGTTTTGCTGTTTGCTCCGGGTCTTTTTTGCCATCATTTTCGATGACAAGTCTTCCGGATCTGTTCACGTCAATGTAGAACAGAAGATTGCAGAATCACACTTCCGTGAACATTTCATAGCTCCGAAAGAGGAAGTTGAGAAACATGCAAGCTGCCCCTTCAGCGGAGTTTCATCACAAGGAATTCCCATCCAAGATGTTAAATTCTTTGAGTTATAATTGGAGTGTAGGGGTCCGGTGTACCGCGCACCAGTAGCGGTGCATAGATGTACCAAAAACAAACAAGATACCTGTGAAAGGATTGCCGAGAGGCAACCTAAGAGGGACTCCTCGGATGAATGATACAATATGAAGAGATCCACCCGATAAAAGCAGAGTGGGGGTTCGGCCCACCCTCTCAGATATTCTCCGAGACACTCACTATGCTATACTCCCTCCATCCCAATTTAAATGTCCTCTACGGGAGACCATGCAAGTTTGACCTTAAAAAATAAAATACTTTCGGAACTACTTTTAAATTTTTTTTTGTATCGTTCAAAAGATCTCAAAGATTACTTTTGAATGGTGTAAAAATTTTTGAAAAAAAAATATCTAGAAATATATTTTCTTTTAAAGTCAAAATGGCAAGACTTTACGTAAAGGAAATTTAAAATGGGACAGAGAGAGTATTACTATCGACCTTGTGGGATCGATGATGAAAGGGCTCGGCATAGAGCCAAGGAATTGAGCAGTACCATTAAACCGACTCAAAAGTATCGAACATATGCCGAAAGGTCGTAGCCAGGTGCTGACTCAACAAAGGCTTTAATGCTGCATGTGCATGTAACAAGCCATGATCATGACAAGTAACGTCACCCGAGCGGTTACGACACGTGTCAGGACTTTACTGGAAGCATGTGCTCGCAGTATATTCTCTCGGTCTCATCATCGTGACGTCAACTGAACGATTAAGTCACATGACAGGCACAATCGTACTTGGAGGGCAAGTCAAGGCTCACCTATAAAGAGAAACCGCCATCAGAAGATGAAGGTACGCACAACTTTGTCAAAAACTCTAGATCTATACTTCATCTCCTTCCTCTACTAACTTGACCGTCAGAGTACCGTTCTGGAATCTACGGTCTAGTCCGGTGCTAACGGTGTGTTGAGTGTGCAGGTCTTTGTGCCCTTGAGTGAAGGACGAAGATCAACTTCCACCATCACTGTCGGGAAGAACTACCTGAAAAAGAGAGCTCCACATGGAGCAACTCAAAGAAATCACTACAGGACTCGAACGCATTAACGAAAATCGACTTAACATCACTCTTCTAGACGACTTCACTTCAACACCAGTGGTAATGTCTTCTTTAAGATCCCTTATGAAAAAACCAATTAATTCTTTCCCTGGAAATCCACTGCTCTTGCCGGTCAATAGCTTGAATTTTGTTTCATATTCTTTGACAATGCTCCATTGTTTAAGGCTGGCTAATTCATCGACTGTTGTGAATTGAATTAGTTCCCCATTTTCGTGATAGTTGTGTACTTGTGTTGAAGGATATTGATTGGTTCAGATGCAGAACACGAAGGAGCAAACATCTTTGGAACTTGATCGTATTTGCTCTTTAATTAGGACTAAGACCAAATACTTGATTTCAACTTTCACCTCTGATTGCTTCTCTGAATCCTCTCTCAAGCTACATATGGCTTCTTCGATTTGCTTGATGTCTTGAGTTTTGGTTTCGTCCGCCATAGTAATCGATTCTTTGCCCCTGCCGAGGAGAGAAGGCTCTGATAACATTGATATATAGGAAGGGTCACAGAAATGGCAAGAAAAGAAATGGAAACAAGAAGGAATTTTATGGATAGGATCATAGGAAACAATGAAACAATACAGCAAGGGATCCTTTCGTCCCATTCATCACACTACATAATTAATTGACTCGATACCCCAACTCTCCTCTCCTCCTCCCTTTATAACGGAAAACTAGATACACCAACTAAGGCCTTGTTTGATAACACAGATTCAGCACTTAAAACTGAATGAATTAAGTAATAAGTGATTAAGTAGGTTTGATAACTACATTTTAAATTACTTAAAAAATTAAGTGCCTCTTAAAACGTAAGCTTAAAGTTAATAAAAATTAAGTAGCTTTGAGCTACTTAATTTCTGCTGAATTTGTGTGTTTTCATTACCACCACTCTGCTACTCTACCACCATTACCACCACCACCACTACTCACGCCACTACCACCACTCCGCCACTGTCACAACCACCAATTCCTACCACCACCAAATACCACCACCAATTACCACCACCATTGCCACCACTACATGCCACCACCACCACTACTCCCACCAACACCCTACCGCTACCGCCCCGATGCCACCACTCCACTACTACCGCCACCACCACTCCACCACTACCACCACCACTACCACCACCACTACTCCCACGAACACTCCACCGCTGCCACCTCAATGCCACCACTCCACCACTACCACCACCACCACCATCTCAACCACCACCGCCGCCGCCACTACCACTAATACTACAGATATCACCACTACTCTGCTACTTCCATCACCACTCCACCACTACGACGCTACCTACATTACCACCACCACCACCACCATCCCGTCACCACTACCACCGCCACTCCCACCACCATCCCACCACCACTACCAACCACCACTCACACAACTACATTGCTACTCCCGCCACAACTACCACCACCACCACAACCACTACACCACCACCACCACACTCTCATCACAACTACAACCACCATTACACCACTATCATTTCTCCACAACAACTACTCCACCATCACCTGCCTCATCTACCGCCACCACCATTCTACCACTCCAACCACTAGATGCCACCACTCCACAACCACTACCACCAACACCATTACTCCCCCAGCACTCCCACTATCACTCTACCGCCACTGCAACTACCACAACACCCATCAATATTCCACCACCACCACCACCAACCACAACTCCACCACTCCATTCTCAAATCATCTTGTCAATATATTCTTTTTTAGTTGGATAACTATACTTTTTATTTATTTATTGATTTGATTTTTGCATTCCAGTATGGAATTATAAAAGGCAAAGTAGAAAAGTTAATGAATTTAATACTTCATCTTCTTGTACACATCAAACAGCTTATTTTTTAGTGCTTAAAATTCAGTTCCTATCAAACAGCTTATCAGCTTAACAGATTCAGTATTAAGTTTTCAGTACTTAATTTTCAGTTTTTAGTTTTCAGCTTTTAGCTGTATCAAACAGCCCCTAACTGCCTAACTTATCTTCTTAATTCACTCTGTTATCTTCTTAATTCACTCTGTTCATGCGACATGTCCCCTAGCTCAAGCTCCGCTCTTTATTGTATTCCTTGATCCAGAGGTATAATACAGTGCGTATCAAATAAATTTCCCAGTTATCATGGTTAAAGAAAATACGGAATGAACGACTTCCCTTATGATGCACCACATCGAATGATCGGAAACTTTTCCAAGATCCAATTTCATATGCATAATCTTCCTTCTTTCCCTTTCTCAAGTCTAAACCATGGACCACTTTTGGCACAAAGGTAACATTTTCCATTTCAGTCTCAAATAGTTCACAATGATAATTTGAAATCGCCAATATTAGGTCTTATAAAGAATTTATTTCCAAAAAGAAAAATTAAATTTGACCAAGATTGATAGTCTCGTGAGCAAATCCCTAATCAAAGCAAATCCAAAGTTTGGAGGCTGCAGACCTTTGCGATTGTAGATTTCACAATCTTTTCCTTGGATTTCATTCTGATTTCATTTTCACAGGTTAGGTTAGTACGTCAATACGATGTTAAGTAAATCTATCCGCTCACAACACACTACTCCACATTGCATAGCCCAAAGATAACAGATTTGAACCTTGGAGGAAGAAAAGGAACTTTTGAAGTATAGGACGTCAAGAAGACTTCAAAATTGTAACCATATATTTAAGCCAACAAGTTGGGTTAATTATGACGGACGCAATGCTATTCAAATTGATTATGTGTCAATACCAAAATTTGGCTTCTCAAATGTTCAAGTCCCCACCTCAGGCAACTCGGTGATGACTTACATTCTCGCAAGCTGTGGTACTAAGGAGTTAAGCTTGATGGACTCCGTGGATCTTTGGGAACAAGCACCAACTAGCAAAAGCCCTCAAACTCCCAGGCCGACACAGGCATTTGTAGGCTGGGACATCAATTCCCAGGCCGGTAGACAAAACCTCTGCTAGCAAAAGCCCTCCATCGCCCTATGCCCAAAAAGCCCAAACACACTCAATCCCAAAACCCTAAGTTCTTTGGGTTTTACTACAAAATACCACAAATTCTTTGATATTCGAGCCCAATCAAATGATTTCCGCTACTGAGGATCTGAGGTAGCCAATCTTACCAAAGCCTCATGGCTATCGTTTTTTTTTTTTTTTTATTAAGTATTTCGTCTATGTTGTCATATTTCATATACTCTATGTTTTTCTCGTGTAAGGAGGAAGCTCGGCCGGCACATCATTGTGTCGGCCGAGACATCGTACCCCAAGCAAGCTACCGGCAGACAGATTGATTTGTCTGGCCAACAAATTGCTTTGCTGGGTAGTGCTCACCCTTGTTTCCCATTTCCCATGGATTTCAATTATTGTTGTTGGCCATAAATACTAAATGCTAATAACCAATTTTGCGCAAGTCAAATAAAGCAATTAAAAAGCCTTGTGTCAAGTAGAGTAGAGGCCAACCATTGGGTTGGGCAAAGATGGGTGCCTCACCGGCCAGTACCTCGGTTTTGAATCCAACAGAATCTTTCTCCGGTTTCTTGGTTTCTAAAATCAGTTTCTTGGTTTCTAAAATCAAGTAGTGACTCTAAAACCTAAACAAGTGTCACGCCATGGGCACATCCGAAACATTACACGTGTTCAAATGAGTTTGCATATTAGTCGTCCTGTGTGGCGAGATATGCAAGAAGGGGTATCCACAATATGTATCAAGTCTAGTTAATGTTTCGTGGGATAGTAGGTACTTTCCTCGTTGTTGATCGTGGTTTAATTTGATTGTTAGAATCCAAAAAGCTGAGTGTAAGTTAGGATGGAATCAGTACGATCATTTGATTTTTTTTTTTTTTTTTTTTTTGAGCTCCAAAAAACTGCCCACTATCATTTGATTGAAAGCAAGTTTCAAGTTTTCATATTTTAGTTTCTTTTGTTTTAAGTGCCATTTATGATCTCAAATGCTTACATTCAAGAACCTATTTGCCCACTCATTTGTTTCCTTTTGGATTTCATTTTTACGGGTTAGTTTACTGAATCTTTGGTTTCAATGCTAGAAACTTCATGGGACAACAAGGATAGCATAAAGGTAGCTTTTTTTTTTTTACTTTGTTTTGGTCTTTGGATCAATAGTTCTATGGGCCTTTTTTCCTTTTTGATCACAAAAATTAGTTTAAGAAAATGTTCATCCGTTTTGTTTTATTTTTAAAAAAAATTTATTTTACAAAACGAGACGTTAGAAGAGGTGGGTTCATTTTCTTTTTTTTTTTTTATCGAAAAGAGAAGATATATTAAAGAAACTCGATAAGGGTACATCGAGAAGGGGGAGGGGGAGGGGACATCCAACCGAGGTTGAATGAAAGAAAAAAGAAAGGAAAAAGAAACACCCAAAACCTCTAAGCAGCCTAAGCGAAAAACAAACACCACTAGAGTCAAAGGAATCAAAACCAAAACAAACACCCAAAGGAATCAAAACCAAAACAAACACCACTAGAGCCACACGAAGATCAGCCCCTCTATACCCTCTACACTTGCTCACGCCAACCCAAACAACCTGTTTCAACAATTACCACGCCAAAAATACAGCTGCAACCTACCATCAAAATTCAGAAGGAAACTTTTCTCTCAATAGATTACCTCCCATTGCTTAATCTATTGAGAGAATGCTTTGAACTCATCTTCGATCATATCTTCTAGGACTATTTCATCCTCTGGACGAATGGATACTCCAAGGTTTTTCCCGGTGGTCAAAGTTGCTATATAATCTGCTTCCAACATTTTCTCTCTGCTGTTGACAGCCTTTGGAGACGTTTGCGAGGGCCTAGATTCAAATTGCATGTTTTCTCCCAAAGAAAAGGATCCATCAATGAAAGGAGGCTCATCATTTCTTCTTATTTTCTGTGGGCCCTGCTTTAACCTCCTCGACCTCCTCAACTTGTCCTCTTTTTTATCCAAACTATACATCTTGGAAAAAAGAGTAGCTTTCAAAGGATTATGCCTCCGTAAGGAAAAAGATTTCTTTCGACTACCTTGTTTGCTTCTTTTTTTCCTCTTTTGACGCTTGAGTTCCACATAATTTATGAGAGGGTCAGCAGAAATGAGATCTAAGGATTGGCATTCATCGCTATAGTCTGATTGAAAATCTGGATCCCAATTTGCTGTTGAGGAGGTGGGCTCATTGGCAAAGTGCAATATGAGCTAATATTAATGCCAGTTTATCACGATTGATTTCAGATGATTGATTTCTGATAAGGTTGCTCTATGCCTTTTGACACGGGCATTCGCTACTAATATATATATGTGGAGGATCAAGTAGGGGATCCCTTACTTTGCTACGATGTGGACCTCTCCTGTCCCAGACATATTTTGATAATCCGAACCTTTCAATGTATTTGTAATATGTTTTTAAGGGTCCCCGTATGGAATCGACAAAAAATACAACCATAAAGGGTTTGATCCAAGCAGTTTTTCGTAAAACTGTGTGTGTGTGTGTATATATATATATATATATATATATATATATGTTTGTGTGTGTGTGTGTGTGTGTGTGCGCGCGCGCGTGTGCGTGTAGTGTTAATGCGCAAAATTAGTTTTCTCTATGCCTTTTACAAAAGAATGATTGAATTATCATTATGGGCGATAATTTAACAAAACCAATACCGATTACAACTACACAAATTGTAGACGTCACAAAGAAAAACACTCATGTTCAAATAGCAACTTTTCTTTGAGATAAATTATAAAACGAACGACTCATAATTTTTTCAAGGGAAAATATGATTTTAAGCTAAAGTATTTATTAATAAATATACCTTTTTAATTTGTTTGTATGTTTACCAATGTCCCAAAAAATATTTTTATATCAATATAATTTTTAAATTTACAAAATAAACAATTTAGATAAATGTTTTGAGACAATTGTGATCTTCAAAATCACGTTTGAAAGGGTCTCCAGATAAATATATGGTTTTGGGGTGATTTTCTCCCTAATTTTTTGGGCAAATAGGGAGACCAATTCCCATAGAAAAATTCTTTCCCACATAATAGGGCCTAACAAAGAATAGAATAACAATTTTGGTGCCCCCCCCAAAAAAAAATATCTCTCTCTCTCTCTCTCTCTCTCTCTCTCTCTCTCTCTCTCTCTCTCTCTCTCTCTCTATTCAATCAAACTATAAATCTTAAAAACTAATTCCCGTGCTATAATCCATAACCAAAATTTCCATGACATGAGGCTCTCTTTTTTTTTGCTTAATCTAGCATCAATTATGGAGGAAAAGATAATATGGTTTTTCATCAACCTTTACATACTAGGCTCTAGCATCGCACCAAGAAATGAAGCTCAATCATTCCGAAGGGATGTGATATGCAAGATGAAGAACAGTACGTCCTCTCTCTCTCTCTCTCTCTCTCTCTCTCTCTCTCTCTCTCTCTTTCTCTCTCTCCCCCCCCCCCGCCCCCCCTGCCTAAGTCATGTACTGTAAATCTCACCAGTTGATTCTCGTGTTATAAACAATAATCTAAACTCCCATGGCCTAAGGTTTCCACTTCTATAACGTGGCTATATATATGTATGTATTGTTCTTCCACTGTCACTACAAGAATTACACTATTGATAACTATTTATCGGTGACTACTAGCATTTTGGTCACCGAAAACCAAGCTATTAGTGACCAAAATTTATTTAGTCACCAACAGTATAATTATTAGTTACTAAAATAGACCGGGGTCTCTGATTGTTTGGCTCTATGAGGTGGTAATATAATGGGTGAGTAAATTTTGGTGACTAAAAATATAGTTTTAGTCAGTACTTATTTTATGTCACAAAAAAGGTTTAAAGAGTGCACAAACATGTTGGGGGTAGATAATGGGTGTAGGTTCAAATTTTATTGAGACCACATTATGGGTCATGGTTTTTAGAAGTGCACCGTTACGCGTTAATTGTCATTTTCCAGTTTTTCCCTTTTTCTATTTTCTCCTAGCTCTTTTAAATGCTTTAAAATACATCCCAACAACCTGATACATGCATATAGTTTTATTTCCTTTCCCTCTTTTACCCCAACCTAGCAGTGGAAGAGATAATGTGTAAAACACCACTGATTTTTTGCCCATCGGTGCAATATTTGCCCAAATCAATACTGATTACTGTAGCCGCAAGGTTTTTGCCTTTTTCTTTGTGCTCACATTTGTTGTGGGTTTAAATTTATATTGTCTTGGTTGATATGACTCATTAAGCACAGTCACCTTTATAGCTTTGTATCTTACAAAGTACTAGTAGTAGTTGTGAGTATAATAAAGAAGGTTTTAATTCATGTTTAAAACCTTGCTTATTGAGTTGATCTTTCTTTATCAACAGTAAAAACATCAGGAAGAATCAAACTGATGGCAAGAGCAAGCTAGTTTGAAGCAAACTGATGGCACTTCTGGTGTGGATTCTTGTCGTCGGGTTGCTCTCCAAAACTCCCTCTCCAGAACTCCACATCCCCCGGTCTCAGCCCCGGGCTTATTTATGTACATATATGCATCTCTCTTTATCTCTTCTTTTTTTTTTTTGAAACATCTCTCTTTATCTCTCAATCTTTCAAATTTTCAACAACTTTCAGAAAAAATCTCCCATCCCTCAGTTATGCAATGAATGCCAACAGTTTTTACTAGCCACAATTTTGGTGGTGAAACACCATAAACCTAAATACATATCATTCCAGCCTGGAATGAAAATTTCAACTCAATGTCTTTACAATTTACTAGTTACAAACAAATGCAGCAAATAAACCATATATTAAGTAAATAATTAGTAAACCAAATGATCTTGTTTATTTTCATTAATTGGTGGGGCATGTTTTGGGTTAGACCAGGTAATACTTATAACCTGATGTCTTGGTGGCTGTCTGTTAAGCTTAAAAATGTTGAAAAGGCTATTTGGAATATCTATTTCTTTGCGGATCTATGGTCGTTATTGCTAGAAAGAAATCTAATCATATTCCAAGGGATTGATCTGGACTTGGAAAAGCTGGTGGATAAAATACAAACTAGAGTGGCGTTTTGGACAAACGCGAATTTTGATCTAAAGACATACTCCGTTGAGACTTCAAAAGATGCTTGCATGGTGTTAGGAAAAGCAAGGCAATGAAGATTCATGTTTCATAAGGATTTTGTGTAACAGAGATTATCTTTCTTTTCTGGTTGCATCTCCTGAATATTGCCTCACCATATTTTGGTTCTATAGCTTTTGTTAGTAGTCTGATTTATGATGTCTGTTGGATTAAATGCGACCATTTGTGATCTTTGGAACTGATGTATTTTCGGTTTATTTTGTATGACTAGCATCTTGCCATCCTTTTTCTGTTTCGGGTATTGAGCGGCATATGATTGTCCTCTCCTCGGGTGCCAACCTAGTTGGGATGCGTGGTTTGATTGTGATGCCTTGTGCTCTCTTCCATTTAATCATTGTAATCGTTCCGCTTGCAATGATTAATAAAATTCTTTTCTTATCAAAAAAAGCTATGCCCACAGTCTGCTGCTTAAAACATCTCTGATGAGGGCTAAAAGGCTTAAAAATCTCTGATGAGGGACCAGTGTTGACCCATTTGCAGTTTGCAGATGACACTCTAGTATTTTGTGAAGCAAATCTGGATGAGATAAACACCATTAGTAGCCTACTTTCTGGATTTGAATTGATCTCTGGATTAAAAATCAATTACCACAAGAGTGTAATTTGTGGGGTTGGTATTGATGATATAACTCTGAACAATTTTGCCAATGCTTTTGGTTGCAAAGCCCAATCCCAATCAAGTATCTTGGTTTGCCACTGGGGGTGAGTCCTAGGTTGAAAGCAACTTGGAAACCTGTAATTGACAAGATCCAGGCAAGACTACCATCTTGGAAAAGAAGAGTTCTATCCTTTGGTGGTAGACTTACTCTTATAAAATCAGTCCTTAACAGCCTTCCTATATATTATCTATCCCTGTTTAAGATTCCAGAAGGTGTGGCCAAAGTTATTGAAGGTATCCAGGCTAGATTCTTGTGGGGTGGTGCTGATCTGAAAAGAAAAATTCACTTGGTTTGCTGGGATAAAAATCAAACAGGATAAATACTGTGGAGGTCTTGGTGTTAGAGGTATCAAAGAAATGAATGAAGCTTTGTTGTTGAAGTGGTGGTGTAGATTTGGTACTGAAAAAACCTCTCTTTGGAGAAGAATTATCTGTGCTAAGTATGGCATGGACTCATCTCTTTGGCTTCCAAATGTGGATATGAACAGAAAAGTCTCAGCAGTTTGGAATGATATCATCCAAATTCAAAACAGAAAGCGAGTGGTTTTTTCAAAGTTCATGGATAATCTCAGTCTGTCCATGAGGGATGGCACTTCTATTCTTTTCTGGACAGACAATTGGGTCAATGGGCAGAGTTTGAGCAATCTCTTTCCTAGAATTTTCAGTATTGTTTCAATCAAAGATGAATCACTTCTGAGGTCATGCAAAGAAAAGAGGAACTATTCAATTGGGACTTCCAATTCAGGAGAAACCTTTTCTTATGGGAAGCTGAAGAATTTGGTGGAATGATTAATATACTAGAGGGGATGCACATCAATCTTCAATCTAGTAATGATCAACTTGTTTGGAAAGCATGCAATTCAAAATCTTATTATGTATCCTCTATGTATAAGTTATCCCTCAATCCTATCTCGCAATCTGAACTTATTGAGAGGAAAACCTTTCATTGCATTTGGCACAATGTTGCACCATACAGGGTGCAATGCTTTATTTGGTTAGTAAAATTAGGCAAGCTAAAAAACAAGTGACTTTCTCCTAAAAATTGGGGTGATTCAGCAAGATCAAGGCTACTGCAAATTCTGTGGTGAGATTGTAGAATCTATGGATCACTCATTATTACTTTGCAGACCAGCTTGGTGGATTTGGTGTGAGATCCTTAATTGGTGGGGTATATCCAATGGGTGATCCCTTCATCAATCTCAGATTTATTTTCTTGGTGGTCAAATACCAAGTTTAAATCCAAGGTCAAATACCAAGTTTAAATCCAAGGTCAAAAACATACTAGGGGGTGTTCCACTAACAAAAAACTGTTTTTTCCAAAAACCGAGACAGGTTATTCTCTCACAATACATCACATAAAAAATCGTGAAAAACCAGTTTTTTCAAAAAACCACCTTAGTGGAACGCCCCCTAAAGCCTACCTACTAACGTAGGCTTTGATTGAAGGGTTATTTATGGGACACCTCTTGTAAGTTAACGTTTTTCATCAAACACCCCCTGTAAGAAAAAAAAAAAAAAAAAACCTACGACGAACCCCCTTTATCTTCCAAAACTTTACCCCAAGACCCCTTCCGTCACCCTTCCGTCTCGAATCTCAAAGCTCCGGGTCATATTTTGATGATCCAACCCATTCAAGTTGTTTAAAACATGGTTTTAAGGGTACTTGCGAGAAATCGGCTCAAAATATGATCGGGAAGTGCTTGATCCAAACAATTTTTTATGATCCAAACAATTTTTCGTACATGAAAAATTGTTTGGATCAAGCACTTCCTGATCATATTTTGAGCCAATTTCAAGTAAACTTAAAACCATGTTTTAAACAAATCGAACGGTTTGGATGATAAAAAAACTAATGGTTCTAGACGGTTTTAGACGGAAGGGGTCTTGGGGTAAAGTTTTAGAAGATAGAGGGGGTTTGTCGTAGTTTTTTTTTTTTTTTTTTTTTTGCAGGGGTGTTTGATGAAAAATGTTAACTTACAAGGAGTGTCTCGGTTAAATGGTTAAATAACCCTTTGACCTTTTTAATTCAAATAATAAAAAATAAAAGATTTATGCATCTGTTGAGCACTGGTTATACATTGGTGTCGCCAATGTGACTTGAACTCACAAGGAAAAGACAAAACGCCTTTCACACAAGGAATATATAATGAGATATATAGAGATATTCTGACATTCATTAAATGATTGAATAAAATTGCAAGACAAGTGGTATTAAAGAATGGAAATTCTTGGATATACTAAGTCTCCATAAAGGAGATATACTAACATCAGTCGCATAATCCTTGAGTATGACCTTCGCTCATGCTCTCAATTCTCGTTATATGATTACACTCTATATGGTCGCCTGCTAATTAAGTAGAGAGAAAAAGGGAGAAACAAAAGGATGAAAAAACTCAGGTTCTAGTCATTCCATTACATGGTCACATAAACCCAATGCTACAATTCTCCAAGCACTTGACTTCAAAAGGCCTGAAGGTCACATTTGTACTCACCTCCAAAGCCATTAGCACCAACATCCAAGTCCAAGCCAACTCGGTGAAGATTGCGTGTATTTCCGATGGTTCCGGACAAGGCGACAAAGCCAAAGACATTGTCACCTCCATCGAGCACTTCCAAGCTGCAGCGTCTCAGAGCTTAGCCGAACTCATCGAAAAACAAAACAGCTCCGACCACCCTGCTAAAGTATGTGGGACAATAAAGTGTTACTACCCTTGGACATGTCCCATTAGGAACATTTTCAGCGAGACGTGACCTTTGATGTGGAGACATGCACTTGGAGTCTTATACAAATAGGAAAGTGATTTTGGCACTCCCAAGTTGATTTGGACACTTCAAAACAGGAGTGGCAAAATTGATTTCGTAAAAAAAAAACCTCACTTCCATAGGGCAAAACCATCAAATTACTCAAGAGCACTTTTAGCATTTTTTTGTGTATAACAATATGGGGTCTTTCATCGATCTCACCAGATTATGTACGTAGGGAAACAAATATGACTTTAGGACAAAGACTTATCAATCTTGTTAACCCTGTATTATGAACGGTCAAGATGTGTTCGTGCACGTGGCATACAAGAGTGTTCGTACCCATAGCAGGACTGTTACTCTATCTTAAACGTCTCCTTATCATGCATCAATTTTGCTATGAATTCCCAACAAGGTACTCGTGTATGACTCCGTTATGCCATGGGCTCTAGAAGTAGCACAACGCTTCGGCCTCCGTGGAGCTTCATTCTTTACACAATCCTGTGCTGTTATTGCCATCTACTATCATTTTTACGAAGGGAATTTAAAAGTTCCTCCCGGAAGTGTTACAATTTCGTTGCCTTCGATGCCACTGCTGGAGACAAATGATCTTCCGTCTTTCATTGGTGACGTGGGCTCGTACCAAGTTCTGCTGAGCGTAATTATCAACCAGTTCTCAACTTTTAAGAAGGCAGATTGGCTCTTTTTCAACACCTTTGACAAGTTGGAAGAAAAGGCATGTTCCTTGTGGCATCCGAAAAAGCAGCTCCATCGATCCTTGAATGGATTGGAAAATTTGAAGCCATTTTCTTCATATTATGTTTTAACCATATTGTTATCCATGTTGCAAACTTTCCGTAGTGAACTGGATGGCAAGTCAATGGCCTTCTATGACAATAGGGCCAACAATTCCATCAATGTATTTGGACAGGAGAATGGAGAATGACAAAGACTATGGCCTCAACCTCTTCAATTCCAGTGCAGAAGCTTGCATTAAATGGCTAGACAAAATGGAAAAAGGTTCGGTCATTTACGCATCGTTTGGGACCTTGGCAAGCTTAAGCGAAAATCAGATGGAGGAAATTGCATGTGGCCTGAAAAACAGCGGCCGCTACTTCTTGTGGGTGGTAAGGGATTCTGAAGAGAAAAAGCTTCCCCGTGGTTTCATGGAAGAAACATCAAAGAAAGGACCACCTTTGTTTTTTTTTTCTTTTTTCTTTTTTTTCATAGTTACTGTTGTCTTCAGTTTAGGGAAAAAAATCCATATATGACGGATTTTGACCAAATTGTCCATATTTACTGCTTTTTAACCTCCTAATGTGTTCATGATGTGTTCTCAAACGTGTCGTTGAGTGTCCAAAATGTTTCACTTAGCAAAATGTAATGAAAATTGGACATTTATTTTGCTGCGTCCAACACTTATTCAGATTGTGTCGTGTCCGTGTCCTCAGTAATGTGTCAATGGTTCTTAGACAGCATGCCAAGTTCTAATTTTCTGGATACTTGAGCAAGACTTTTGACACTCATGGTGTTGTGACAAACTGTGAAGGGTCTTGCTATTGTGTGCCAGTAGACACAAAAAAACCAATAAAAAAAAAAACACTCACACACAAAAGAACAAAAAAAACCCACTCTCAAGTGCACTTTTTAATACATTTACACCCATTTTTCATAGGCTACTTTCTTTCATCACTTGAACTTTTCTAGCTTATTGTTTTATATTAATTTCTTGGTTATTTTTGGTTCATAGTGTTATATGTGGCAGATAGTTTTGGATAAATTAATTGACATTTATCCAACAACAGGTCTAATTGTCAACTGGTGTTCTCAACTCGAAGTCCTGGCTCACCAAGCAGTGGGGTGTTTCATGACTCACTGCGGATGGAACTCAACGCTTGAGGCTCTGAGCACGGGGGTTCCTGTGGTGGCTGTGTCACAGTGGACGGATCAAGATACTAATGCTAGGTTTATTGTGGATGTGTGGAATGTAGGGTTGAGGGTAAAGGCCAATGACAAGGGTATTATTACTAGAGGAGATAGAAGAGAGTATAAAAGAAGTTATGGAGGGAGGAATAGGGAATGAGCTTAGGAATGCTGTTTGTTGGAAAGAATTGGTCAAAAGAGTCAGTTGATGAAGGTGGAAGCTCTGCTAAGAACATTGATCAATTTGTTTCTGAAATTGTCCAACTAAACAGGACCTGAGACATTCAAATTCAAGTACCCCTCGGTCCCACTTTACACTCCTGAGCATCTCAAACATTGGTCATATTTTCTATTTTCTTATGATTGGCAATCAAACCTTCAACATAAAATCAAACTTATTTGTATTTGTTTGTGGTTAAGTTCAGAGTATTGTCAATTTCTTATCAAGCCAGTAGCCACACCCCATCCTAGCCAAAGTTTACCAAAAATAAGAAAATAAAGAACAACTCCTGATCATCGAATAGGACAGCAAACAAGTGCTTATCATACCCTTATGGAGCAAATCCTTTGTCAATTTCTTATCAAGCCAAGATTCAGCTTACTTGAGCTCATTCATTGACTGAACAAGCCGAGTCAAGCCTTATCGAGCCAAGCTCACAAACAGCTCAATTCGTTATCACAAAATGGTAGCGAACAAAACAGCAAATCGTACATAGGCAAATCTCCATGCAGTCATTTCCTATATTGAACGCAGCTCATAAAAGAATGTAGAACTAGGATGCAATAGTATGATTTTAGCACTCCCCTTTTTACCAATGGCACTCCCCCTTGTCTTTTTGTGTGTGAATTTACAAATCAGTCCGTGCATTTTCTGAAAATTTATAGCATTAAAGGGTATATAAGTAAATTCACACGACTAAAAAGATAAAAGGGGGTGTGCCACTGGTAAAATGGGGACTGCTAAAATCATATCATGAATATACAAAATGAATGACTGTTACAGAGGCCGCCCAAAAAAATTCTGTAAATTCTGTTACACCAGACATCCGATACCGCTTGGACAAATTTCAAGTTCATCTTCTTCAATTGGTGTGCAGCGGTGAGAAGTTCCCTTTGTAAGAGAGGAAAAAATGCATAAATAGGAAGAATCTCAATGGGCGATGAAGTGTATACGCATGAGCAACAGAATGCTAGGAAAAATTAATCGAGAATGCTTGGTAAAATGAGGCTCAACTACTCAAGACTAATTCATAACAAGTAGCAAACAAAATAATAATAGTATCCATTTACCTAAATACCCCGTGACATAGAGGCCCACATAGTAGTATACTTTTCTCCCAATTCCAATCAAGAATTCTTCAAAATGTGTCTTGTAGTACGAATCAAGAGAAAGACTTGAAAGTTCTTGAATTGCCAAGAGATCCCCATCATCAAGGGCATCCCTCAACCTCAAGAAATGAGGATTGTAGGATGCTATTAACTATCTAAAATTCTCTTACAGCCTTGCTATCCTCGGACAGCCTTGTAATACTAAAAGGAAATGACTCACATAGGGGAGCTCCATGTGTCAGCATCCCAAGAAATCTGTGACCTGTAGGCTTTTCTAAGCCTCGATCGTCACAGATCCTTCCTTACTCCAGGTCTAAACTATTGACTCTATCATTAGCATAACAAATAAGTAACAAAATCACTTAACGCATTAACAAAATGAAGTAGTTTACACTAAATTGTGCCGCATTCTATCCTCGCCTATCCTCGCCTGATCTGTCCCACAACTCTTCTAAAGCTAGACTCATTTGAATTAAAAAATCACCAATTATAAAACAATATATCTTTAAGTACACACAAACTACCTAAATAAGCAGTAGAACTATCATACTGAAATAGAATGTGAGTGAGTGACAGTTCTAGTTCGTGTGTACTTAAAGATATATTGTCTAATGACTGGTATTTTTTGTTTCAAATGAGTCGAGCTTTAGAAGAGTTGTGCAAATCAGGCGAGGACAAAATGCGGCACAATTTTGTGTAAACTACTTCATATTGTTAATGCATTACGTGATATTGTTACTTATTTGTTGTGCTAATGATAGAGTCAATAGTTTAGACCTGAAGTAAGAAAGGATCTGTGACGATCGAAGCTTAGAAAAGCCTACAAGTCACAGATTTCTTGGGATGCTGACACATGGAGCTCCCTTGTGTGAGTCATTTCCTTTTAGCATTACAAGGCTACCTAAGGACAACAAGGCTATAAGGGAATTTAGACAGTTAATGGCATCCAACAATCCTCATTTCTTGAGGTTGAAGGATGCCCTTGATGATGGGGATCTTTTGGCAATTCAGGAACCCTCGAGTCTTTCTCTTGATTCGTACTACAAGACACATTCTGAAGATTTCTTGATAGGGATTGGGAGAAAAGTTACTACTATGCGAGCCTCTATGTCAGGGGGTATTCAAGTAAATGGATACTATTATTATTTTGTTTGCTAGTTGTTATGAATCAGTTATGAGTAGTTGAGCCTCATTTTACCAAGCATTCTAGATTCCTTTTTCCTAGCATTATGTTGCTTATGCGTCTACCCTTCGTCACCCATTGAGATTCTTCCTACTTATTCATTTTTTCCCCTCTTAAACAGGGAACTCCTCACTGTTGCACACCAATTGAAGCAGATGAACTTGAAATTTGGCCCAACAGCATTAGATGTCTCGTTGCACGTTGGAGCTAGTGGGAACATCTTAGTAAAAATTAATCCATTGTTATATGCTCCTTCCCTGCGTCACCCAAAGAAGGATTGGCAATGTATGTATTCAATATATCATTAGACTGCTTTCTTTTTTCCCCACAACCGATTGTGTTTTTTTTCTTTGGTTTTTGGTTTTTTTTTTTTTTTATCATTGCCAAAGATAAGGGGGCTTCATGTCTTGTTTCAGGAGATGATAAAGCAGGAACTTCCCATTATGAAGGTTCCCATAACAGTACGCTTCAAATCTTTGGAAAAGTCAATCGAAGCATTGTTTCCCGGGAACAGGGTACTTCCATTCACATCAAGGGATGGTGCAGAAACCTGTAAGGTAAAACGTAAGAAAAACATGATTCCAGAATTACAGGGATTCTAATTCAAGGGAAAAAAAAAAAAAAAAGGAATGAAAAGGCAAAAATCAGTATAGAAACGTACTCAATAATAACAAAGAGAGAAAAAAAGATTACTTAACTATGTATGTTTCTCTTCTGCTCTTTACTTCGCACAACATATAATAAATTTAAGAACCCTAATCATTGATACAAAAAAGAGCATATCTTTTTGTTACTATGCATTATGCAACTAGGTTCCTTAGCAGACAGCAAAATTCTTATAACGTACAATTCTTGGCCGTTTGGGGAAAAGTGAATGAGATTTGGTCCATATGTGGTTTGGCGTTTATGTTCTCGTACTTATTTGGAAATTGGATAAGGAGTAGAGAAAAGAACACAGTTTCTTTTGTATCTTATTTCGCTAGGCTACACAAGAAAAGGAAGGAAAGTGCCACTCAGAGCAAGGCCCCTTCAAAAAGGCACAGTGGGCTCAAAAAGAATGTACCTAAGTGGGCATAGTCGGGGCTCAAAAAGAATGCACCTAAGCGAGTAGGTGTCAGTGACTTTCATTCATTTATAAGCATTATATAAATACACGGGGCATGACCTAGGCATATACAAGAAAGGGAGAATAACCACACTAGTATCCTAAAATCTGGCCATTAAATACTCCTAAGTGAGTAGGAAGAACGAGTACCCATCCCATAATAGAGACGGCAGTGGCACAAACACCCCTTGCCACTACAAAAGAGCGACCTGTAACCAGAGGAGAACACAAACTTCAATAGACGAAAATAACACCAAAGCCATGTTGGTGTCATGTAAGCCCCACGCCACTACGGGAACAGCTAGAAGATCTAAACAAAGTAACCTAACCAAACCATGAAGAGCCTAGTGTCCCAATGAACTTGGCTGGCTACATGACTCCTTTTTTTCCGTTCTCCTCTATCAAGGGTTGTGTGTTCATTCAAGTTTAATATATTCATATTATTTTCTACCACACCAGCCCCAGTCAATGTAGGTCTTTCCCTCCACCCTAGCATTTCAATCAATGGTGATGTTATCACATTTCCTGACAATAGCATCTATCGGTGCTTGTTCTATGTAACAAGTCAGTGAGTCACCTTAGTCTATTTTCTCTTAAATTAGCTTCAATTGATACAACCCCTATCAGTTTCACCTATGGTTTCGATTCTAATTATATCTCTTCTAGTTTTACCCGTCCATCTTACCATCCCCAATTTAGTTGCGCTCATTTTATTAGCATATTATCTCTTAGTTATGAAACATATGTGCCATATAGCACTGTCAAACTAATACCTATTTGTAAAAAACTTCTTTTGACTTTGAACATATACACCAATCAAACAATATGCAATTAAGCCAACCTACTTAAATTCTATGGGTAACATCCTCCAAAATCTCTCCATCTTTGTAAAAAATCGAACATAAATAACGAAAACGTTCCCTGTTCGTTCTCAAGATTTTGAATCTTCAATTCTTTGTTATTAGTACCTCCCACTCAGTACCACTAGATTTACTGCTTATTTTGAAACCTTTTGACTCCAATACTTCCTTCAAAATATCTAACTTAGCCTTAACACCTATCTTAGTGTTATCTACTAGGACAATATCATTGGATAAAAACAAACACCGTGGAACCTCATGCTGAAATCTGAATGTATCTAGCCAATTCATAGCTAACCAAGTAAAAAAGATTAAGACTCAAAGCTAACCCATTATGTAATCCTACAGCCATGGCAAATTCAGATGTTTCTTGTGCACAGACCTAGATGTAGTCACAGTCCCATCATAAACATCCTTTATCACAATTTATAGATCCCTTTGTCATGCCCTTTCATCTCCAACTCTCGCCGTATAACATTTCTGGGCACCCAACCATAAAACATTTGTGTCTATAAACACCACAAACGTCTTTTCTTCTCTCTATAATTTTCTATTAGTCTCCTTACAAATGAATTGCTTCTATAGTTGATCTACTTGGCATAAATCTGATGTGATTCTCCAGCAATGTTGTAATCATTCCCAAGCGATGCTCAATCACTCTCTCCCATAACTGTATGACATTAACTTTCCTACATAGTTCTCTCAGCTATAAACTTTTGTTCTCTGCCACATAAAGGTATACTACATACTAAAATGCTCTTCCTCCACTCATGGGTATTGTGCTAGTCCTAACAATCTTATTAAATTCCTTTGTGAGCCAGATCACCCTGCCTCACCTAAGAATTTGCACACATCAATAGGCATACAATCTGGTCCTAATGCCTTATCTGCTCTTATTCTTGTCAGTACACACTCCACCGAAAACGTCTTCTACAGTAGAACAAGTGTTCTCTAATTTGAAGACTAGAGTCTAGCATAGTTCTCTCCTATGCTTTCAAAATGTATTTTCTTTTAACAGTTTCTCATAGTAGGATTTCCACGTCTCCTTAATATCCTCGCATAAATGACCTCACCCCCCCTTTAAACCTCACTTTTTTGTTACACTTTACTTGAGGTTAAGAGATCTAAACAGAAACAAAATCCATGCACAAACCACAAGCCTTGGAAGAAACAAAGTAACTAACAAACCAAGAAGATAAAATCTTCCAAGATCCATTCGCAAGTTTCCCAAGGTTTGCACCCCAAGCTTGAGCTTAGTGGGTTTGTGCTTACGCTTGTTAACGAGGGGCTTCTTCACGTCATCGGCGGGGTAGAACTTGGCCGCCATTTTTGGCCTTGATTGCCCACAGACCTCTTTTGTGGTACATCTGAGACCGATAGTACTTACCCACTCCGGGGATCAGATCTGGGTTTCTGCTCACACTTACCTTCTTCCGGGCCATTGCAGACGTCTACTCCTCTCTCTCTGTCTCTCTCTCTCGAAAATGGGAAGAGGGGTTGCAAGTGTGGCAGATGTACAGGATAAATATATACGGCTGTATTGAAACCCTAGAGTAGTAAACCCTAAATTAGGTTTCTTGGTGAATTTCAATGACGCCCCCCATGTTTACCTCAAAGACAGATATGCCCCTCTTGTATGAGAAATGAATATAAGTTCCCCTTTTGTTTCAATGTTTACTTTGCCTCCCTTTTGTCCTGTCCTTCCCCTTTACGAGAGGCAAAAACAAAGGATTGCCATAAACAAAAGCGAATAGTGAATAAAATTTTCAACACCAAACAATAGGTCAAGATTTAGAAGAAAGTCCTAATGTGCTAAATAATTTTTATACTGCTCACACATAGATTGTGGTATTAATCTCTCAAAATTAGTTAAGGTAAGTGTATATTAGCTCGGACATATAATTATTAAAGAAAAATTAGTCCTGCCAGTCTTCATTCTTCACTTTCTTCCAAGAGAGCTAATGAGAGCAAAATGTGGAGCTTGAAACCTTTCAAGTTCAGTAGGTTTATTGGTGTTTCTATCAAAGTTTTTTTCTTTGGAAAACAATAATTCTCCAAAAAATGACCGGCCAAAAAAAATTTGACTGGAAATTTGATGGAATTGGTCAAAAGTGGCTTAGATATATTGACAAATTCATCATTTTTATAATAAAATATAATAAAGTGCTTGGTTCTCGTTTTTTTACTCAACAAAAAAATGTGCCTTTAAAACTTTTTATATTTTTTAATTAAAAAATCTTTCAATGGGAAAAAAAAAATCATTTTGATTCAAAATTTGTAGGTTCGATAGTTTTTTCCATCACATTTTATCGTCAGAAATAGTGACTTTTAAAAAATAAGCCACTTTTAGCTCATTCCATCACGCGTTTGAATAGACAACTATCGACTAGCGGTGTCGGTGTAACGCACATGAAAAGAAACCATATGGATTTTATTGTTATTTTACATACATGAGGGGTATCCAATATTAAAGCAAACCTCAGGGGGAGTCAATGAAATTTACCCTAGCTTTTTTGTTGGGCTGGGTCGTTAAAAGCCCTAAATATGGGCCTAGTACGTGGGCTGTTGCTATTGTTGTCCTAAGCCAGACCACAAAAAATTCACTATGGGAGAGGGAATATAGTCGAATGTTAGAAATTCGAGTTTGTTTATTTTCTAATTTCTAAAAAATGGTTGCTTTTTAATTGGCATTGTTTGTAATATCTTTATTTTTCTGTGCTTGCAGTTTGATTGGTCATATGCTGTCCGGAATAATATTATATCGTACAAAATAAGTTAGAATTAATATAAGTTCGAATTAATGTATCGTAATATGAAAACATAGATGTACAACATTTATCGAGAAACATACTCAATGAAAGACATTTCGTAAACCAATCCTTAAAACTCGTTCGTCTTTTTTTTTTTTTTTTTTGTGTCAAAACGAAAGCAAGAAAACAGAAACTAAGAACATTCAAAAGTCACTCCTCTCAAGTCCATCTCGAGGAGTGGAATAGCACCAATTGGTGGACTATTATGTGACACCATCTTATCGTCTTGGTCCGCTCCCACATTTGCAAGGAAGCCTGCCCCCTTGTTTCCTTCCTGAAGAACATGCTTCAATGAGCTTCTCATGACAGCCTTAAGAGCCTTGCACTCCTCAATTAGGATAGGGTGAGGAGAGTTTGCCGGATGATCTTCATTAATAAGAGCAATTGCTATTGTTGAGTCAGATTCTCTGTCGACTTCCCTCATGTCCTCGCTTTTAATGAGTTCCAAACCCCTCCTGAAGAGCCTCCATAATTCAGCTTCAAGGCTCGTGCAATCTTTGAATCTTCCAAAAAAATCCCAAAATCCAGTGTCCTCTCCCTTCTTTGAAAACTCCTCCAAAACCCACTTGGCCTGGGTTTCCTCTGCTGCTACCATCAGTGTTGAGCTTGTATTTCTCTTTTCCTGGAAAGGACCAAGATACAATTCTTATTGGCCTTGATAAATCAAAGTTTGGAGTGCAAGAAAAGTCTCCAAACTTGATTTATCATATTCGAGTCAATTTCAGATGAGTTTTTTTATATTTTTATCAAATTGATTAGAAACTGTCATATCGATTGGTGCTTTGATAAATTTAAATAAATTGCAAAATACTAATTAAAAAACTTAATTATCCAGCTGAATTTGAAGCAGCCTCTCAAAGCTACTTGGTTGAGCTCATTGGGTATACGAAATCAACATCGGTTGGGCCTCTCTTTTGTCCCTAGCTAGGGCTGGGTTGAAGTCCACTGACGATGAAGATATAAAAACAGTCCAAGCCTCAGTAGTCCAGTGGCTCATTTATGGTGGGCCTAACAGGTCAGTCCAAATCTCAATTTGGGTCTGGCTCGGGTTTTTTTTTTTCCCCCAATAGAGAGAAAATTTTTGTTTTTTTTTTTTTCCACGGAAATGAGAAGAATATATTAATGAATGTCCAACGGCACTTACAAAAACGGAATTCATTATAAAGATCTTGGACAAAGCCAAACTAATCATCTTAATAGAGAACAAGAAACGCACAAGGCAATCGATGTGTTTCACCCTAACCCAGACATGGCTTGACGCAAACAGCGGCACTTACAAGATTCATACCTAGAATCAACATCTCTGAAGAGACTTAGTGCTAGTTAAAAATAAAAGACAAAGAATACCCAGACGATCGGATGGACTCCAACCAAACATGCTCGCACCAATAAACTCCCAAAACTACAGATCTTCAAAACCACCATGAGTTGCCCTACCAGCAATATCACGTCGGGTAAGAACACTCTTAGCACAGATACCATTGTAAAGCAATCACGTCTGAAAGTATCCGATCTGTAGACAAAAAAATTCGTCCAAAGACGAAACTAATAACTCTCACAAAGCGAGAGACATAACCCTCTCAGATCTGACGACAAGTTGTTGATCTGGAGAGGCAAAAGAAAAAGAAAGAACGAACGAAGAAAATAAATATTACCATGGCCCTCTCCTCCCACCACCATGGGTATTGAAACCTTGGGGTGGGAGGGGAAGGAGGAAGAGTAATACTAGTGGTGGCTAGGGTTTTCGAAGAAGAGAGAGAGAATCCAAGAAATTTTTTGTTAATCCAACTGTGTTATCGCTATTACATGGGGAAAGACACCAGCTACAAAGACCTAAGGAAAGCTAAGTTGTCTTGGGTTGACACGATGAAATTAAACATTTTTGCCCCTTATATCTATCTAATTAATTTATAAATATAGATTATGAATAGTAGCAGCCCGTCCCCTAGCGCTTATAAAGTGAGCAACTCTTTATATTATTTGCTTAAAAATTAAAATCAGTTGTAAAACTACTTGTGATATAGCTTTTTATAAGTTGTAAAAAAAATTGAACATGTTTGTTTAAATAAGCTGTCAAATAGTTTTTTTATAAGCTAAATGTCTAGATTACCATTCAAATTTTAGTAAACATAACTTATTCACTCTAGGATTCTTTTGTCCATTCATGTTATAACAACTTAAAGTGAGAAAAAAAGCTTCAAATTAGAGTTCAAAATAACAGTATAATTTTTTTGGATCATAAAAGTTTTAAAAGCCAAATAAATGATTATGAAGTACTTAGCAAACAGGGCTATCATGCATGCGTCGTTGCACCCAACAAACAAATTTCGAAACATGTATATTCACGATGAAACGTGTCTATTCACGATCAACCTTAGAAAGGATATTAATCTGCATATGTGTCGAGTGCTAATAGTCCACATAAATGTGAATTTAACGCATTTATTCAATTTAACTTGTGCAAATTCACATACAATTTTTTTAGTGCAAATGCATTTAACATTTTCAAATACATCTATATCTTCATCTGAGAATGCAAATATGTTATACAAAGCATTTTCGATTTCATATGGGTCATACAATCAGCATATATATGCTACTGTATCCCTTAACATTTCATATTGGCAAACTTGTACGGTCCTTTTGATCAAAGGGCAAAGCCACATTGTGACAAGTGAGATCACTTGACTCTTCCTATATCAGATATTCGATCCAACCACTGTATAATCATCGTAGGTCCGCGACAGCCGTGCCCGCCATAGTATTACCATCCGGGCTCTTTCTCTCCACAGTGCAGGTAGTAATAAGAAAAAGAGAGATAACCCAAAATTGTTTCAGGAAATAAATCTAATTTTGTTTAGGGTGTTAAGCATATTCCTTGGTAAACCAGAGAGACATTCAATGAGCAAAGCAATCAATGCAAACCCCGCAGAAATAGCTTTTTCGACTCTCCCACCACCACTCCGGATCCGTTGTCCTCATTTAGTGTCCTACCCCTCACTTGCTACCATGTGGCACACTAAAAATGCCTTTTTTTTTTTTTTTAACGGGAAAACCCATTACCATTAGAATACCTTTTTCTCCATTAATATTATACCTTTTGTTAACCAAAGGGCCCCAGCCTTTTCATTCATTTTTGGAAAAAACAAATGCCCTAATATACCTTTCTTTGTTAACCAAAGGGCCCAGCCATGCGTTTTAGGATAAGTGTGTGAACTTTAGTCATCCACTTTAAATGATTAGCTTATATGCTTATTGATGTTTGATCAAAATATTTATTTGCAAACACCCATGCGTTTGATGACCACTACAAGTTGAACGATAATAATAATTTTTGTTGTCCGGTAATGCTTTGGAGCAAGTTTTCTCCTCTTTTTTTCTTTATCAACAAAGCAAAATGGTGCTTGGAGTGAAAATGAAAATGAAATTGGTTTTTGCTCAGAACATGTGTTTAGAACTCTTGATTTGCCCAGAACACGTGTTTGAATTAAAAAAAATTAGAACACGTCTATAGGAAATGAAATCATCTTTGATGAGAAAAAAAATTAAAGAGTTTTTAGTGTGCCACATGGCAACAAGTAGTTCAAATACTCTCAGAGGGAAACAGGGGGGTGCTGCGCAGCCCCGTGCTGCGCAGCGTGCTGTGCGGGCCTATTTCGGTGCCGCGCCGGTACCGTTCCGACGATCGGAGACGTCCACCACGTAGAGCTCGTCGAGTACTATAAGTGTACAAAAAATTAACTCAATACGATATCGTTAAGTGCCTCATCGGGACACAAATATGTTGAAAAAAATGGTTTCAATGGTTTTCATTTAATGTTTCAAGACATGTGTGTTCCAATTTTTTTCAACTTATTTGTGTTCCGATGAGGCACTTAACGATATCCGATCGACTTGATTTTTGGTACATTCGTAGTACTCGACGAGCTCTACACGGTGGATGTCTCCGATCATCGAAACAGTGCCGGAATGGAGCCGAAATGGCCCTCACAGCACGCTGCGCAGCACGGTGCTGCGCAGCACCTCCCCGGTTCCCTCTCAGAGGTTACTAGGAACGACTGCTTCAGATACTACTAAACCATTGCCAGCCCATAATCTGTGTTCCATGGCGAATATTCCCATTATTATGGCACGCGCAAATGGATACCCTATTTGGTGTGTTTTTTAAATATATGTTCTGTGTGTTTTTCAAATATATGTTCTGTTGGTAACTTGGTACACATTATTTCAAACCACATTGTGAACAATCTTCACTGTTTAGGTGTTCACAAGGCAGCAAGCAATACTATTTGTCACTGGGCTCAAGGAAATATGGGAGGATAATGCACTTATTAAATGGCTCATGTGCACCAGTGGTTAATGTGTGATTTTAAAGGTTCGGCTACCCGGGACGCTTCCGCTTCTAATTTTGTGAGTCCCTACTTTGTATACTTTGTAGTATGGTGTCATAATGTGAATTTGACAGACAATAGGGAGAGTGATTCCTGTAGCGAAATGTCGTGTGTTTCGTAGCGGACAACTATAGGAAATCCAGTGACTTCTATTTTCTTACTGCCAGAGACTGCTAGAGTAGAGGTGTGGCATAGCAGCTACCGGCAGGTTTTACTGCTGGCGAAGATTATTGTCATGGGTGACACTTTTGCCCTTCATTTATCTTTCCATTAGCCTTTTGTGCATTGAAAAATGACTACTTGAGTAAAGAGCATGCCCTAAGTAGCATAATTCTCCTGGTGTCTTGCTCCCAAGGTGTGGATTTACGGATTCAGACCAAATTAAATGTTAATTCAGGAATTCCAAATTTTGAGCGCTCAAATTCATAATTTGGAAAGGGTTTACTACTGCCTTGAGAGTTTCTCTCTCTAAAAGTTAGAATACCCTAGGGTTCCTCCCTTTTTCCTGCCGGCAGCCGCCCCCACCCCATCCGGTCTTCTCCCACACCTTCTCCTCCTTTGTTTTCGTCCCTTGTTCTCCACTCTTCCATCTCCAGATCTCTCCTACACCTCCGTTTTTCCCCAGTTTTTTCGTGATTTTTGAGGGGTGGGGCTGCCGCCCTTTTCACCCCACCCCTCCCCTCCTCCCCACCCTTCGTCGGACACCCACCATCTTCCCATGGCCGGACTCGTGGCCTTTTCCTCTTCTTCCCACCGCCTCAGGCTAGATCCGCTTTCTCCCCTCCGCTATCCCCACCTCCCCTCCACCTCCCTCCCACCAACTTTCGTTCTCCCTCCCCTCCGCCTCCCTCCTCCATCATCCCCTCCTACTGCCACAACCCCCACCCACAGCCTCCCTTCTCTATGATCCTTACCTCTCGGACCCGACAATGGGTAGATCTTGGGTGTTTAGGCCCCCTTCCGGTTAATAAAGCTTCCGGATGCCACGGGCGGCGGCTATGGAAGCTTGTTTTGTCCGGGGAAGTGACTATTCATTGAACTCGGTTGAACTCGATGTGACGCGTTGGAACTCGGTGGGACGACTCAATGGCTCTCGGTTGTGTACCAGTTCTTCTGGACTTTTGTTTTTCGGTGGTTCATGGTGCAACTCGGTGCTAACCTATGGGTCGGCTCAGTGAGCCCTGGTTATACTAGTTTTATTGGGTTTGTTTAGTCAGTTTTTTTGGATTTTGTTTAATCAGTTCTATTGGGTTTGTTTAGTCAGTTCTATTGGGTTTCTCCCGCGATTACTTTGCGCTTTATTAATTTGGATTGAGCTAGGAATCATGTTTGTTTCTCTACCACTTTCATTTGGAATGGATTCATCATTCCGTCCCCTAGGTGTCGGGTCTACTTCGGCAGGTGTGTCTACGAGTCGGTGGCCCAGTCAGCCTAATGCCGTTCTCTTTTTACTTGTTAGTGGTTTGGGCTTCATCCTTATTTTTCGTTGTAATCGGTGCCGGATGGCGTTTTTATGATATCTTGACTTGTTTCAAAAAAAATCATAATTTGGAAACTTAAATTTTATTCAAAGCTCGATTGGTCAACTAACTTCATGTCCCGCTTGATCTGGTGCCAACTGGACAGCACCGCAGGTCTGGATTCTGTATCGTAACACCAATTTAAAAAAAAAAAACTTATGGGAGATGTAGTTCAAAAATCATGAGGCTCAAAGCCTTTAACCACCAAACAAATGGATGAAACTAACGAGCAAGCCACTAAGAGTCATTAAAAAGGTATTATACCAGGAAAATTTCCAGATTGGTAAGTATAAACGTATTAAATTAGACAACAAAGCTGAGATAGTTTCACCACATTGTCCATGGTCGATTGAACCAGCAAGGTTCACGGTCGGTTCAGCCTGGTTTAGGCAGTCGTTCATTCTAAAAGATTCTCTTGGGTAGGGGTGAGCAAGAACCCGTTCAACCCGCCCAACCCGCCCGACCCGACCCGACCCGCATGAATTCGGTCGGTTTGAAACCAAGTAATCGGTCGGTTACGGGTTGAGATTTCTCAAAAAATCGGTTTTCGGGTCGGGTGACGGGTTCAAACTTCACAAAACCGATTAACCCGACCCGACCCGACTGTGATATCTTTATACAATATTTTGCTTTATTAATGGTGCTGTCGATGTACCCATCTTTCCAAGACCTGTCCATTTCAAAGTTAAGTTTCCAATACAAAAACAATTACCTATAGCGTAAAACAATTGCACAGGGTGCAATAAAGGTCAGACTCTATCTCTGACTCTATCTCTTCCCTATGTGCAATAAAGACCGGTGTACTCATTACACTTCTACTCTATCTATTCCCCATGTGCTGTACCAACCACCCACTCCTATTACTTTCCACTCTCCTTTCACTTTGACCGAATACATTACCCCTCCCTCCCTCTCTCTCTCTCTCTCTCTCCCCTCTCTGATAAACTTCTCAAAGTGCAAGAGTAGTGGTGCTCTCTCCCTCCCTCCCTCCCTCCCCTCTCTGATAAACTTCTCAAAGTGCAAGAGTAGTGGTGCTCTCTCTCTCTCTCTCTCTCTCTCTAAATCCTCTGAACACCAACAAAGATCAGACGGGCTCAAGACCAGCAAGCCAGAACCGCGCATAATATTTTTTTTCCTTCTCCCTAATCTCCTTCTCAAGGCTTCCCATATGAAGGCTGCTTGTCCTCCTCCTCGTTCTCTATTCATAACCTACCCAAAATCTCGAGATATGTATATTTTTTATGAGATTTACATTTTTTTTAATGTTTTGGTAGACCCGACCGACCCGACCGACCCGACCCGACAAAACCGTAGAGGTTGTTCGGGCGGTTTTTCCATGCCCATCGGTCGGATTCGGGTCCAGAAATTTTCAACCCGCCCAGTTCGGGTCGGGTGTCGGGTCGGCATCAAACCCGACCCGAACCGACCCGTGCTCACCCCTACTCTTGGGTAATGTTGAATGAAACCTGGACCGGTTGAACCGGCCATCTGGTCTGAATTTTAAAATGGGGTTTCTAAAGAATAAAGATAGGCCCTATTTTTTAGGTTTGGACTCAAAATAGTCCCGACACAAATATTTCCCTTTTTAAAACAGTCCTGATATCCAAAGAGCCTAAACCCAAAGTCACTATATCCTAAAGGCCTAAAATTGAACCCTATACCGCCCAATTACCCCCTTCTTTCTCCCCTGTTTCTCTCTCATCTCCGGAGAACCAGAATATTCGCACGACAATGATGAAGATCACATCCTCTCTCTCCTCATGACAATCACGGAAGATTACTGTTCAGAAACCATTTCTTCATTCTTGTAAAGATGAAGGAAGCCCGTTTGGAGCTCCAGATGTCTGTCATCAAATACAGAATGGCATATGCTTCACTTCCATATGTATAGACTTCAATATATGCATAAAATGTAAAGCACTTCACACTTCCAATTAGTAGGAGCTTACAATGATACAAATGCCTTCAAAACATCAAAAATGAAATCATTCTTTCTGACTTAAAAATGATCTTCCATTTCAATTGGTTTTAATGCACAAAACCTTCCTCATCAAATTAACAAATTAAGGCCACAGAACTACAAGTAAAATAACAAGTTAGTTGCTTCCTTTGATTAATGAGCTGCATAAAACATTAGTCAACATTGAACAAACAAATAACAAAATTCCAAAATCAAATGATCAAAAGTCTACACCAAATTGGTTTCCCAAATAATCTGTTCAATATATTGTACTTCTAGATAAGCCAGTGACTTCCACGTTAATTATCTCCAAGTCAATGTAAGTCAATAATAGATGCTCATGACCCATGGTATACAAAGAAGGTAAACATTCATATGCTCCAACGTCTTTATGTACCACTTGCAACAAATGAATCCGCGATTATTTTGGGATTCCAATTAGGAAGTTAATCCAACTCAAAAGGTTAATATGCCAACCTTGAGGTAAGATTGATGACAGTGCACATTTCCACATGGAAGTATTACCTACAAAGAACACGATAAAACATTAAAAACACTAAAACAAAGTGGTCAAAAAGAACAAAGATATAAATTCATACGATTTTTTGTAGGTCTCGTACCATGATAATGATTAGCCTCAAATCCTCGTTTCACATTCAATTAAATGTGAAACAGATTCGAACTAATCCCGTAATTTTGGTTCATAAAAAGAATGAACAAATCCCGCTCGTAGCTCAAACACTGTGCAAAAAGGGGGAAAACTATGTAACAAATTCATAGGCCATGTAAAACTTCTGCAATCAAACTTAAATCTACTATACCAACCGCAGATTTGAAGTTTTCAAATGACCGAGTATGGTGCATCAAGTTTCTCACTTCTCTAACCAAGCCATCCTTTGTTGTTTTTTTTTTTTCCTCGGCCAATTTTATTGCGTGTTGTTCCATTTCTTTGGAATATCCCATTTGCATTGACTAATCCCATCCCCTGTCCACGGCGAAAGTTAGCGATACCACTCATCTTGCAATGCAAAAGCCAATTGTTTCAAACTGTCTAGCTGTTCCACAGATTAAGTGTCCAACTTTTCCATCACTTCAGGATTTGCATGTTTGGGTGGATAGATAGTTATATGCATATTATTTATGAATGATTCTTCATGTCCCCTCAGATTCGAAGGTCAAGGTCCTACTCATGAATCATTCATAAATAATATGCATATAACTATCTATCCACCCAAACATGAAGATCCTGAAGTGGTGGAAAAGTTGGACACTTAAGCTGTGGAAAAGCTAGACAGTTTGAAACAATTGGCTTTTGCATTGCAAGATGAGTGGTATCGCTAACCTTCGCCGTGGAAAGAGGATGGGATTAGTCAATGCAAATGGGATATTCCAGAGAAATGGAACAGCACGCAAGAAAACTGGCCGAGGAAAAAAAAAACAACAACAACAAAGGATGGCTTGGTTAGAGAAGTGAGAAACTTGATGCACCATACTCGGTCATTTGAAAACTTCAAATCTGCGGTTGGTAGACTTAAGTTTGATTGCTTAAGTTATACATGGCCTATGAATTTGTTTAATAGTTTCTTCCCCTTTTTGCAAGGTGTTTGGGACTATAGACGGGATTTGTTCATTCCTTTTAAAGTTTTATGAACCAAACTTACGGGATTAGCTCAAATCTGTTTCACTTATTGAATATGAAACGAGGATTTGAGGCTAATCATTATCATGGTGCGAGACCTACAAAGAATCATATGAATTTGTACCTTTGTTCCTATTGATCACTTTGTTTTTGTGTTTTCAATGTTTTTTCGTGTTCTTTGTAGGTACCTAAAGAAGTTCTCCCTAGCTCATTGAAGGTTGGATATCACTATGGTGCTAGCATGTCTGGACCATGTGAAGAAGCCAAAACAAAAAAGTAGATCACTCCCTGAAATTTGAAGCTGTCATTCGATGCGCTATTTGTATGAGGTTTGGGGTTAGGTGGGTCAACTCGCCCTTCTTTCTTTCCTGCTTGAGGATGAAGCTCGAAACACACCCAAAACCACTGAGCCTGAACATATTGTAAGGTCATCAAAACAAACTAAGAGGTGACCAACCCCTTAGGGTCCGTTGAGCCGGATATGGACCAATATAGAAGCAGCAGCAACGGCAACGAAGATGGCGAGAAAACTGCAGCGAAGCTGGTCTGCGGGAGATGAAGTGGCTAGAGGCAACTAAGAGGTGGGTGCCAGACAAGCCAAGCAGACCCTAGTCTGCAATCAAACCATTGATGACAAACAGAAAAAATAAGAATGATACATCAGTTAGGAAAAAATAAAAGCGAAACATTATTAGTGTGCAGTAGGATTAGAGCCTGCACAACCCGCATGATTTCTAATCATACGTGAGAAGAAGTGGTTGTTGGTTTTGCAAAACTGAAATGATAGGAGGAGGTATTCAAACTTAAGAAGTGATTGGAAGTAATTGACATCCAATATCATCACTAAACCCTACAAAATTTGCAAAGATAAGTTCACTCTAAACTTCTTTTTTTTTCTAAACCATAGCTGATAGAGCTAAGCTCATGTTCCACACGATACAAGTTCGTTCGAGCTCAATTTGTTACATTAAAAACCAAGGTTGAAACTATTTTGAAGCTTTCAAACAGTGCTTGAAGAATCTACTACTAGGCTCTGTATCAGCCTGTATTGTTCGGAAAATCAACCTACTCAAGCTCGGTTCGTGATTGGCTCTATTAAAACTCATGTGAGACTGGATCACCTTATAACAACCCAAACCTGAACACATTCTAAGAGAATGTTAAGTTTCAAAACCAAGCTCGAATAACCCACCACTCATCTCGTTCGGCAGCCATAGACACAAGCACAACCTTGGAGCAATAGATTTTTCAGAAATCAAATCCAATTTTTGAATGTTATCTCCATAGTGGATGACTTCTCATAGGAAAAAGAAGTCAGAGAAACAAAAGTCTTCGTGAACCAATTATTCAAACAAATTACTGAAAAAAAGTTTTTTGAAACACCAAATAAACAAAGGTACATCGAGATCAATTTGTTACATTAAAAAACCAAGGTGAACCTAATTTTGAAGCTCATTAAGCTTTCAAAAAGAGCTTGCAAAATCTACTACTTGGTTCTCTATAAGCCTGTATTGTTCGGAAAATCAACCTATTACAACTCATGTCGGTCACCCAACAAACATCCCAAACCTGAACACATTCTAAAATATCAATAAGTTTTGAAACCAATTAGCTTGAACAACCCGCTGCTCAGCTCATTAGGCAGCCCCAGGAACAAGCACAAACTTGGTGCAAATGATTTTTTAGGAATCAATTCCATTTTTTTTCCTGTTTTCTCCATAGCGGATTATTTTCTAGGAAAAAGAAGTCAGCGAAGCAAAGGTTTTGAATCAATTATTCAAACAATTTACTGAAAACCAAGTTCTCAAAACTAATTTTTCAAACACCAAATAAACAGAGGTAGGAGAATCAATTTTCATTCGGGGAATTTGCACTTATACCCCGGTACTTTGACGAGTTGTAGAGACACCTTGAACTTCATTTTTAGTCACTTACACCAGTTTCAACTAAAGTTCAACTGTTAAGAAATCTGTTAAGATCGACGGAAAAGAGAAGGGCGGTAGCTTTTCCAACATAACGATTTATATAATGCCTAAAATACCGTGGAAGCCATCTATAATCCTTATGGACCTCCATTTTAGCAAAAAAAACAGAGCATCAAAAACTCTCTAACCCCCACCAGCCAAACCACCTCCAATCCTCACTGTTACCACCAATCACTGCCAAACACCACCACCGCCTACCACCAATCATCACTGCCACCGCCTATCACCCTAACAATCCCACAAAGCCACCAAAACCACAAATCACAAACCCACAATTTCGAAACCCTAAGTCGCAAATTCGAAAACTCCTAAAATTCAAAATTTCAGAAACCCCAACCCAAAATTCGAGTTGAAATCAATGGGACTGCAAGCCCTTACCTTAAATCTCGGCCGGAGATCGAGAAATCACCGCTACGCCTGTCGTCGGCCAAAAATAGCAGAGGATGCTATTTCGAAACCCCCAATTTCTGAAACCCTAGAAAGCGCAGAAAGAGAGGGGGATGTCAGCGAGAGAATAGGAGTATGACTGTATGAGTCGGTGTGGGAAAGAGAGAGAGGTTGGATCGGGTGTGGGAGAGAGAGACGGCCAAAGTGAGAAAGAGGGAAGGGTGTTTACCCATTCGGCAGAGGAGAAGAAAGAAAGGAGATCGAGTATGTTTCAGATGTGTTGCGATTTTCTGCTGATATTTTATATGTGTCAGTTTTTGCGTACCTTGATTAATTTTAGGAGATCAATTCTACTGTCTACTAGTGGGTGCCTCATTTAAAGTTAGAGCAAAGCGCTATATAGACTGACCCCAAAGAAATTGATAGCACCTAAGAAATTTTGAACCTGAAACCTTAAGAGAAAGCAGATCCTAAATCTCATGCCTTGACTACCAAGCCAACCCTCGGGTTCGTTCTTGAATGTTTTTGTCCAGTGAAGTATTGTTCCAGCCTGTTTTGACACAAGGTATGTGTCAAATTCATGCATTATTGACCATTTTTAGAATGTTTTTATCCATCGAAGTACTGTTTCGACCCGTTTAGAATGTTTTGCCCATGGAAATACCGTTCCGGCCCGTTTTGACACGAGGTATGTGTCAAATTCATGCATTATGGACCATTCTTAGAATGTTTTGTCCATCGAAGTACCATACCGGCCTGTTTTGACATAGGGGTATGTGTTGGTATTTCTTGGGAGCGAAATTTGAAACTAAAATACTAGAGCTACACACACTCAACCACGCACTTTCTCACATGTGGTGGGTCCCACCGGTGTGTGTGGTTGAGTGTGTGTGTGGCTCTATCACTATTCAATTTGAAACCCAGTAAATGGACGTTTAAGACTTTCCTCAGGGGTGTCTATGTAATACGGTCAAAATGCAAGAGGTGTAAGTGCTAATTTCCCAAATTATCAATTTTGATGGGTTTTATTGCGTGTGGGGGAGATGCTTGCCTGGGTCAAGAGTAGGGGTGCACACCGGTCCGGTAGCCTGTCCAACCCAGCTCGATTTTTACTTATTTAGGGTTCTTTTCCTTTAAGGAGAAACAAGCATTTCACACCATAATAATAATAATAATAATAATAAAACTATTCGCATGAAATTTTTTGGATAATTTTTTTACACCAATTCAAGGATCCCATTAAGAAGAAAAAATAGTCTAATTTTTTGCCCAAAAAAACTCATCAATAAATAAATACTAAGGTACAACTATCCATTATTTGTGAGACCCTTGCATTATGCACGCAAAAAAGAGATAATATACTTATTATTATGGGACAACTATCCATTATCTGTGAGAACCGGGCTTTATGCATGCAAAATAAAAAACCGTATTTATGCGTTTTTTTTAAAAAAATAGACTAATTTTTTTCTTAATGGGATCTTTCAATTGATGAAAAAAAAAAATTCCAACAAATTTCATGCTAATAGTTTATTTTTGGGTGAGAAAGGCTTGGTTCTCCTAAAATGTTGTGCATAAAGTGACGCTACACCACCCCTACCTAAGCAGGAAAATATTATTTTAAACCATTATTGCCTCTAATACAAAAAATAAAATAAAACAGATAACGCGGTTTGATAAAATATGTAAAAAAAAAAAAACAGAGAGAGAGAGAGAGAGAGAAGAAAAATGAGTCTAGTAGAGCTTTAGATTTAGAGAAAGGCAAAGAAACCTAAAAAAAAGTAAAAAAAAAATAAAACTATCAATGCAAGTAGTGGGCTTAGGTGATTATTCATACTCTCGTTTTTATTATCAAAATGTGAAAATATATATTATGGAAACTAAAATATTAAAAATATAGTGATTTTGTTTCAAAGAAAAGAAAGTTCAAAGAAAAATATAACTCAAATTCAAAATTTTTATGACTTTTGAAATTTTTATGCAATATAATCTCAAACAAGAAAAAAAAAAAGTCAAGTTCAAATTTAAGAACATTAACATCATTTCACTAACAAAATTAACAGTATTAGGCATAATGTAATGGCATGGGAGATAAGTGACAATTACTTTGCCAAGCAAGGGAGGACAGTGAAATTTCAGAAAGCAGAGGGGAGGTCAGTGTATTTATCAGAAATCTCAGGGGAGGTCAGCGAAATTTACGCTTTTAAGATTTTATTTGATATTTATAAGGACAAGGAAATAAGTGCAACTTAAGTTTTTTTTTTTTTTCATACAGTCTGAATGACCCCATCAAAAGGAAAAGACAATTAAAAGAATCAAATTAATGATTTTACAAGTTTGTTACCAAAATTCAATAAATTTCATCATGCGAAGCAGCATAAATGCTAGAATGGGAGAATTTCACACGGACAGATAATCGGAAACACCAAAAAAAAAAAAAAAAACAAATTATACATTCTATAAAGGCGAAACTATGGGGGAGGTATTGCTAGAAAGTCAGCGGGAGGTCAGTAGTATAATATAGCCTGTCGAAAATAGAAATTTTCAATCCAATAAACACAATTGAAAAAAAAAAAATTGGATTCAGTTTTCCTCAGAAGTTGGGCTAGGCTGAACACAAGTGGATTAACTTTCGAGCATCTCCAACAGACTCGACATAATTCTCAACAAATTATCTAGGAAATGTGTCATACACTGACTGATATAGCTAGCTGAAAAATACCACATTTACCCAACAGACTAGCCACTTGGCTCAAAAAAAAAAAAAAAAAAAACACCTGACTCTTCTTCTACCCAGTGCCGCACGTGGACTTCAACCGCGAAAGTGGATCTCACTCTCCCACACGCGCGTACCTTCACTGGTGCATGCGAGCTTTGTCCAGCTTCTCCGATGATGAATCTTAGACCATTGACATCACCTCGACGAGGCCTTCAACCTTCTGCTGTCAAATCAATTTTATGATCACTACTCTGTGATTCGCTTTTTCCGGCCAAGAGGAGAGAGAGAGGTCCTAGCGAGCTCGCCTTCTCTCGCCAAACCTTGCCGCCTGTGGCGAGGTATTGTAGCTACGGACGAAATGGCGAGGTAAGAAGCGGAGCTGCTGGGAGTCGAATTTGTGGGTTCAACTCGCCACTTTGCCGGAAATCTCTAGCTACAAGGTTGCTGGAGATGGTCTTAAAAGGGCCGAAAAGTTCGATTTTTTTTTTTACAGCATTTGGTGTACACCAAATGCACACCACGTTATGTGGAGTCCATTTTGCGGTCACATATAAATGATCGGAACCACTCAATTTATTAAAAATGTATTTTTAAGGACCCCTATAAAAAATTAGCTCGATTGGATATCGATAAAGACTTGATTGGTTCTGTGCTCAATTTTCTGACATGAAATTGAGGAAAAAATCGATGAAGCTTTTATCTATGTCTGACTGAGCTGATTTTTTCAGAGATCCTTAAAATATATTTTAAATAAATTGAGCAGTTTCGACAATTGTGCGAAATCCCAAGAGGGGCTCCAGACACCGCAGTGTATATTTGGTTTGCACCAAATGGTGTACCCACATAAAACTACAACCCTCGAGATGCTTTTTTTTGTCTCTTTTCTTTTTATTTCTTTTTATCTTAGTACTCTCTGTTCACGGGCTTTAGATTTCCGAATCTCTGATAATTGATGTGCGCTTGACCGCATTATCCTCGGTTTTATTTTCTTCTGTTTTTTACTATTTTTTTTAAATAGGAGTGTTATATTTTCTGAGTGTGTAATAGCATCTCCAACAAATTAGCTAAGATTAAACGCCCCTCCAACATATTAGCTAAAGGGTTAGTCACTTTTCACATTGTGGATAGTTAGCAATATTTTGCTAGCAAATAGTATTCACTAGTAATAAGGATGGATCTAGGAATTCATCGTAGTGGGAGCACCAATTTTTACTAAGCTTAAGCATGAATTTAAAGCCTATCACAACAATACAAAACTAGTTTTACCGTATGCAATAAGACTTACAATATATATGCTTCTAAAGGTTTCTATACATAAGAAAAAGAAAAAAAAAACGCACAATAAACAAAATATCCCTTGCATCTCAAAAATGTACATATCAAGTTGATTGTGAAGCCCCATAAGCTCAACCAGAGAAAATTTATTAGAATAAAACTCAGCAAGACGAAGCAACTTTTTCTTGTCAAAACTAGAAAACAAGTTGCGTAGATCCAAACATGCCACGCAAAGTACAACTCACTATTTGCCTCAGTAAAACGAGAATTTAATTCTTGAAGTTGCACGCCAATAACAGTATAGAATACCTCCACTCGGTAATAATGTCCATATGAGTGAAGCGGAATACGACAGCGCTACTCAAGAAGCCAGATTGTTTGATATGTAGATGTGCTACATGTGCATATACAACAACATCTTCTTTTTGTTAACGTAAAAAAAATAATAATAAATAAATAAAATAAATAAAAAAAACCCGTGAAGATGAGTGGGGCCACATACCCCCTACCCCTGTGCAAATCCGTCCTTGACTAGTAATACGATAGTTTAATGCCTCTCTCTCTCTCTCTTTTACGTCTCAAAAGTGTTGTTTGAGTGCTTGGCCACAAAAGGGTTAGGTTAGCTAAAGTTAAAATGTACACTATTCAACTATTAAGAATGCTTATCTTGATTTTCAAATGTGTTGTAACCTTTTGCAGAAGCAGGGTAATGGGAATAAAATTGTGCAGGTTTGGGAGAGTGTGGGTGACCAAAAGGTGGTGTTGAAGAAGACTTTCAGTGATCAAACGCATGGGAATACTGTGAGAATTATGGTTGATGGAGCTTGGCGGAAAACTACTTTGCAGGGTGCTGTAGCTTGGTGCGTGGATGGGCAGATGATGTTCAAAGGCTCAAGTATGGAAAGAGTAGCTGCAAGCTCGGCATTCATGGTGGAGGCTTTAGCGGTTCTCAAGGCATTGGTTTGGGCTAGGAAGATGAACTTGGATTTTGTGGATATTGTTACAGATTGTCTTCTTGTAGTGAAGGGCCTAAGTAATATAGGTAGTGCTGATGTTTTAGTCCAATCAATTTTGTATGAAATCTTGGAGATTTCTAGTTGCTTTTCTTATGTGTGTGTTGTTAAGGTTCCAAGACAGATGGTTGAGGTTGCTCATGCCTTGGCCAAGGATTGTAATCGCTGATTTAATGATATGCTAATTATGTTGTTTGTTGCTCAAAAAAAAAATATATATATAGCTTTTTCATTTTACTAAGAGCATCAACATTAGTCTAGTAAAAAATGCCTAGCCAAAAGTGCCCATTTTGGCTTTTGACTAACCAATTTTCACTCCCCCTCTTTACCAGCTTATCTATGTGTGCTAGTCAATTTCTAATAATAATATACTCTCTTCGTTCCAAATTGCTTGTCACTTATACTATTTTGGAATGTTCTAAATTGTTAGTCCCATTTGAAAAGTCGAAACAATATTTACTCAATCTTCCAAAATAACCCTTTTACCAACAACACTAATTTCATTCAAAAGTTGAAATATAAGGGCATTATTGGAAATTAATGAATCTATTTAATGTGAATGCATTTATTGAATGCAGTTATTGACTTATTGCATGTCAACTTAAAAAGTTATAATTCCAAAAAGTGGAGTAGGTTTTTTTTTTGGTTAAAATGTGCCCCTCAGGCACATTATAAAGTTCATTAAATGAGTCCAATTAAATCCATTTTTATAAAAAGCAGTAAAAGTAATTGATATACTTAGATTTCCCATGTAAAAAGTAGTAAAAAAGTTTGTGCCTATTATTTAGGACTTAAATTTCCCATGCAAACAAATGTTTAATTAGACTCATTAATGAACCATATTATGGGCTTGAGGGCACATTTTAACAAAATCCTAAGAATATTGATATTCTCTCTCCCTTTTGGAGGATGACTAGTCTCCTAAAGATGATATAATGACGGCTGGAGATGCTCTAACCAAATATGAATAGATATTTATTCAGCTATTAAATGAACCAAGCAGATCGAGCTCAACTCGTCCAGCTGTTAAATGAACCAAACAGTGATATTTACTCGCGTTCAATTCGTTGAAAGCTCGTTTGATCAGATCAACTTGTTGAATAAACAAACATACATAACTCAAAACTAGGGCTGCACAAAAAAACCAGTGAACCGTGAATCCGGTCCGGATCGAATCGATCCGCACGTTTTGGATTTTAACCGTGGATTAATGGTCCGGACACGGATTGAAAAATTAGTAAACCGTGACTCGCGGTCCGGACACGGATTTTGATTTCGAAACCGTGGATTAACCGATCTGGACCGTGAGATTTTTATTATATATAAAATTTTAAAATATATATACACACACACACACACACACATAATTTTACACAAACTTCTACTACACAGACTAGGGAGTAAACTGTGATCTCTTTCAAAACTTAGGGGTTAAACTGTTACACTAACTTCTACTATATGTACTTGTTATCTATTTCTGGGGTAAATTGTGATCTCTTTCAAAACTAGGTTGATAATCGTGTTTGGATATGTATTTTTATTGATGACCCATGGAAGCAGTCTAATATTGCCCATCTGGAGTAAATAAACTCAGGATTTGTGACAACATATACTAGATTCAATTAGTAGTTGTGTATTTGTGTTTACACCATTAGTGTGAGATTCCAACGAAGGCCTCTTCTCTAATTAGTTGTGTTTATGCCATTAGGTAAAATTTCAATTATATAACTTTGTTACTTGTTTATATATAACATGTAATCCGTGGATAAAACCGAAACCGATCCGTGACTCGCGGATCGGATTGGAACCGAACCGTGAGACTTTTGGTCCGGACACGGATTGTATTTTCTAAAAACCGTGACTCGTGGATTAGGATTGGATTCATGCCAATCCGATCCGATCCGGACCGTGTACACCCCTACTCAAAACACATTTGTTATGCTCGTTAAGTATTCAAACCAATCTTCTACAACCTATATATGGTACTGTTAATCTGTCTTTCTGAGTCTTAGCCCTATGGAGAATGAAACCCTTTCCAAGAGAATTACTATGTTCCAATTATTGAAAGTTTGAAACATCAGAAAGTTGGGCGAGGTAGGCATAGGGCGATTTTGTACACCCTTCTACATTGTACTTTTAAGAAACCTGGTTATTTTAACAAAATTGACAAACATGAATTAAAAGAGGTTTAGGATTATTATATATTTCTGTCCTTCTCCCAATTTCACTAATTAATGCAAGGCACCGATTTTGCAACAACCCAGTTACAAGAGTACCAGCGGACTCAAGAATATTTCCACTGCAACTGTTATTTACGACGCTTTTCTCACATGGGATGGGACCTACACATACATGTGACCCACATCATGTGAGAAGCCGTTGTAAATAACAGTTGCATTGAAAATATTTCCTGAGTCTTAGTATGTTGACTTTGAGACTTAGAGATGGGCCCTGACAAGGAAAACGCAAAATTGTTCAATCTCCACCGCAAAATTCTGTAGAACCCAATACTAATGTATAGACTCCATAAGAATATGTGGTCAAAAAGAGTGTTGAGGCCGTGTGCTCTGAATTATTACTCGAAACCAACCAGAGTTGGCGATATAATGTGGTCACTTGAAGGGACAACACAATTACGCCAACACCGAGCTTGGTTGGTTTTGTAAGAAACATAAGTTAATGACAAATGACAAATTAGAAGTTCTAAAACGCATAAGATACTATTCAGTTCACACTTTTATTCATTAAAGCCAAAAAACACTCCAACGCATCCCAGCAAGAAACTCTTCCTAACACAGTTCAAGATAAAAGTATACTAGTCATAGTTTTCTGAAGCACCGAAAAACAAAAAGTAGTATGCTAGACCATAATACTCACAAAACTCGAGGCGACTGAGTTCTCATTCACGAGCAACCAACACCACCTGTTTCCCAATATTGCGACCGGAGAAAAGCCCAATAAGAGCCTTTGGTGCATTCTCTAGGCCTTCAGCTATGTCTTCTACATACGTAATTTTTCCTTCTCGAATGAGGGGCAGGACCATGTCAAGATACTTTGGGTACATAGAATAGTAATCGACAACCAGGAATCCTTCCATTCGGAGTCGTTTTGTGATGAGGCAGAACAAGTTGCGTGCACCTTCAGGTTCTTCAAGGTTGTACTGCGAGATCATCCCGCACACGGGAATGCGACCGTGGAGTCTCATGTTCAGAAGTACGGCATCAAGCATCTTTCCTCCAACATTCTCGAAGTAGATATCGATGCCATCAGGTAAGCACCTGGGAAACAAATTGCAGAGGCATAGAGAATGTTAGGTATCCTGGTTTAGAGCATCTCCAATCCACAACAGCAAAAGAGGCATCCTAACGCCAAATATTGGAACACTACATTACCTAAAATGCAAGAATGTAACAACCTTGCTCCAAAGCAGAAAAATGATATATCTAAAATTCGCTTCCAAAAGAGCCAAATACAAAGTGCATTTTGGGGGTTCTAGTGAGAGATAAAGAGCGAGGACTAGGGAAATGTTAAAAGGCCACCAAATGAAATGGAAAACATGGCCCATTGTTTGCCCATCTATTTAGACATACATTGGACGCTTAAAAGGTGGACGAGGACCATTTTCCACATTTGGCATGTGGTTTAGCTATTCCTCAGAGTTGCTCTAATAAGGCATGAAATCAGGGCCGGCCCAAGGTATTTGGGTGCCCTAGGCCTAATTAAAAAAATTGTGCCCTAAAAATTTTCGTGTTCCTCAACCAAACTTTCTACGTTTTTGTTACTACAATATCCCCGTCAAAAAGGTATTAATACAAGCTAAATTTAACAACGATGTAGAGCATCTAGAGATCTTGTGCCTTTTTTGAAAAAAGATTTGGGTCAAAACTCCTTTGCCATGCAAATGCCAAACCCTAGTTTTACCCAAATCTGTTGTTTTTCAAGTTTCCTCTAAAAAATTTGGGTCAAAATGGCTCATTTAACTACTTATAATAAGTAAGAAATTTGATCTGTTGGAATTAATATTATGACTTTATTTGTTGGAAAAACAATGAAATTTGATCAACTTTTTGGTTACTTGGGAAAACTCAAGAACTTGTGTCAATTTAGAAATCTCAAATACAATCGCACTCGAAACTCTAACAAGAAGATTAGAAAATTACTACCTAATTACTTTTTCTTTAAGCAAATAATAAACTAAACTTAATCATTTCGTTTAGAACTGTCTTGATTTTTTACAAAACTACAAATAAAAACTGTAACAAGCAGAAAATGATTTTCTTTTAAATTAGTTTTAGCTTTGGGCCTTTTTTTAAATTTTGGGCCACAATAGTTTTTGGGCCTTTTTTAAATTTTGGGCCACAATGTTGGGCTATTTTGTCACTTCTAATGGATTTTTTCCCTTTATTTTGGTCCAAAAAGTGTTCTAGTCAAGCCCATTGGTATAAAATGGTAGGGTGCCCCAAAAAGTGGTCATTTTTTGGGTGCCCTAGGCCCAGGCCTGCCCTGCATGAAATGTACCAAAAGTTTATTGCGGAAATACGACAAAGCCAACTAAGGGCTGTGTTTAAGGCGCCATATATATGGTGTAAGGTCGAGTAAATAGGGTGACTGTGGACTCCCGATCAATTACTGTCCTTGAATCAGGTTGATAAAATCAACAGTCCTACCCAACAATGTACTCAGGCTCTAAAACTCCATTGCTATCACATCTTTCTTGGAAGGATTGAAGGAAATATGGAACACTCACCTTTTGAGAGCTTTATCCAAGTCGTGTTCCTCTTTATAGTTGAAAGCTTCATCAAACCCGAATTTGTTCTTTAGAAGATCAACCTGTAGTTGAAAAATGGTTGAAGCAAGAACAATGGTGAAATGGAAATGCAGAAGAGAGAGTCAATAACAATTAATCATATACTATTGCAATTTCAAATATGTTACGATTCATAAACAGAATAGTTGTAGTATTTGTCTATCTGTGAGAGAGAGAGAGAGAGAGAGAGAGAGAGAGATGCAATGCATTATTCTCTGAAAAGATCCTAATCACCAACAAAACAGTTCTTCTGGCTGACTAGTAAAAGAGAAAATGTTCAAAGCAACAAAAATCATGATCTACTTGAAATTTGCAACCGAAATACTGGTAAAGTACTATCAAACAAAGCTAAGGTATAAGACATTTGCATTAAGCAATAAGTCAAGACACGAACTGATGAATGGTAATTTAGCAAAAATAGCAGAATAGACGTGTGGAAGGCACTCGCCTTTTCTTTGGATCCAGCAGTTCCAACAACATAACAGTTCTTTAACTTTGCAAATTGGCCAACAAGCTGACCAACAGCTCCAGACGCAGCTGAAACGAACACATACTCTCCTTCCTTAGGAGAGCCTACCTCATAAAAACCAGCGTAGGCTGTCATACCAGGCATGCCTACAAGGTTTAAACTCAAGGCAATGAGGATCCAATGCAGCCAAAAGTATAAAGAAGTTTATAAGGAAACCAGTGCAGCAATCTTATAGGGCAAAAACATGTGGTAACAAAGATCTTGAATATTCCAAGCCACAAGTACACACTGATCACGAGTTCCCTTTCAACTGTCTGTCTGAATTTTCAGAAAGAGTTGGTGCACAGGGCTTTGCACAAGTAATGCTACTTTATCAACCTTTCTGTTAATCTGTTTAATAAAACTGAAAACTGTAATTACACGCCACACCAGTTACTAAATAAATATCCTTCCAGCCACCGAAAATTCCAAGTTGGACCTCCTCATGTTAAAAGTGAGGTCACAAGCTCTGTTACTTTGGATAGATATCATAATTCACAAGTAAGTGAGCAATAAATTTTCTCTTGGCAGGAAGGTAACTACAATTACGGATCAGGGAGGTAAGAAAGGATAGATTAGTGTATAAAAGTAGCCTAATATGTAGAAATGGCCAATCGATGAATAAGAACAGCTTAGCAAAAAGGAGGATTGTCTGCAATTTTCGGCATCTATTCATTAGCACAAGCATTATCCGCCTTACCTGTCACATAGAGTAGTTATCCGCATTATTTACCATGTACTAGAAATGCCTAGCCCAAGTTATCTCCTTAGATCTCATATTTTAGTATCATTGACCTACTTTAAGTTAACAAATAACTAAATGAAAACAAAAATATATATACATTTTCCAACTCCATATTCCGCTACATCTTCAAGTAGTTAGGTTCCACAAAGACCAAAATGAATGCATTCTTATTGTACCTGAAGCAATTTGAAGGAAATAAATGGAATGAACTTACCAAGGATTCCAGTATAATAAGAAAGAGGAACATCTGTGTGTTCAATTTTAAAGAGCGTCTCTGGTTCTATAATGAGACTATACTCTTCCCATCCAGTACTTCCCCAAACAAAGTCACCTTTCTTGAAATTTGGGTGTCCAGAATCAACAACTCTCGAAACTCCATAACCATATATAGGCTGCACAACATCAACAGGACCAGTCACTGATGTAGGAAGATGCAAGAGCATCAGCTAGATATATATTGGCAAGAAATTTCAAACAAAATTGGATATAAAATAATCATGATGATACCCTAAGCTTTTAAACATAATCAGACTAATGTGCAAACCGGAATTCTTTAATCACATTGTCGTGAAAGTATGAGAATCTCCTCAACTTTCGATAGCTCATACATGTTCTAATGTTTAACTACCATTCAATTACCAATTAAAGTTTTTCGATCTAACTCATCAAACAAAATAAAAACGACAAAAAAAGGGCAAAAAGCATAGTGATCGCAATCATGTTTTACTAGATCAGTGCAGAAATTTCAACCAGCTATCTACTCCTACAGGGTATTACCTCAATTCATCAGACCACTGTAGATCTTCCACACGGAATCTCAACAAACCATAAGGGTCTGTTTGGATAGTTCTGGATTCCAAATGAAGGAATTTTTCCTCAATGATCAAATTTACATTCAATTTTGAACCAACTATGAGAGAGTTTGCTGTACATGACTTGTGAAGAAGGATTAAAGGCAGAAGTGATGCAAAATGTATTGGGATATCCTTGCATAACTATGATCCCTTGTGAGCCATTCAAATCACGCATATTAAAATAGTCAGTGTTGAGATTCATATGTAAACGACCCGATTTATATTTGAACTATTTTCATGGTTGCATGATAATGTCATAACACTCCGTTTGAAATCCATATCCATCCTACAGTCAAATTCGTTTTAAATAGCACCCCACATAAGAATTGACAATCCAAGTGTATCTACACTCTACATCTGCATACATGACTCATGTTACATAATACTGTAGTAGAGTCTAAAGAAGCCAAACAATGCTACAAACACATCTAATTTTACACTTCGGACGCTATACAACAATGTCCTACTGAGACCTTGAGAAGCCTCCAAACACCCATATGGGCCATATATAACTTTTTAAAATTTTCAGAAAGCTTAATTTCATGAATTCATAAGTCCCCACCGCAACCCACTCTCCCCATCGAGGCTTTCCCACCTCCTAGAAGTCAGTTCAAAATACAATGCAGGTACTTAAACAGGATAACATGACAAGCAAAACAAACTTTCCGGCCAACAAAAAAACTTTTCAAGTCAATTCTATTGGCTCTCTCAATGAGTAAATTTACCTTTGAAAAGTCCATTTCTTTTTCATCGAAATGAAAGATCAAAAAGATTAGCACCAGGCCTATATACAATTATATCAGGATTCTTATGTGTGTAAATAAGAATTTATTAAAAGATTGAATATACAAGATTTTCTAAATATTTTACAACAGATTCATATAAACCACAAGTCAAGTCATTGCACGGAAGTCAACCAACACTTATGTACACAAGTATTTTTCTAAGAAGCCATCAAAAGGCCATACCTATTTTTCTACTGTTGAAAGTCGCATAGAATTGGAACTTCTTGTGAACCCATATCTCCTCTCTCCCAATCTGCCATTCATATTCTCCTCCTAAATTTATTAACTAACCCCCACTTGTTTTCTCAAACAATTATAATATTAATATCCCCCTATGTTTGACCAATTGATAACCACACGTGCACCCCCAATATTGTTTTCTCCTCCTAAGAGATTTAGGCCACATAATTCCTAAATTGCTATTTTTAGTATTTTTCTTCATCCTTTCTGAATTTTTGGTAGATTCACATTGAATTTTTGGTAGATTGATCGTTCATCCCAAGGGAAGCCTAAAAAGCTTGAAACAGCTGCCTGCTATACAAAATGAGCTTTTTTCAAATTCCTTTTTCTATATTTTTGTGATACCTCTCGTTGAGCCGAACAACTGCTCCTAAACTTTTCAGACTAAACAAAAAAATCGCAAAAAGCAAATAATAGCTTTATAAAATATTAGGTCAAATGACACCTTAGCCATACAAGACTTGTGAGACTAGTGGAAGACGGATTCCACTAGCAAATTATATTTATAGTATTGGGATCCTTGTATATGTCCCTTCGTGAACCATTTCAAACCACTTACATATTAAAAGGTTATTGACAAGATTTCATATGTAAGACATCAGATTACATGAAATAGTGATTGGATTCAAGGGGGCGATTTCAGGGGAACCTAATCTCCATTCTCCTAAACTATTTTTGGTCTTTCCTGAATTTTTGTTACACTCGCTCCCGACGAGACATCCAAAAGTGGGAAAAAAAAAAAAAAAAAGAGACACCAAAAGCAGAAAAAAATACCAAAAAGTTGTCTTTTTTTTGTATTAAGTGTGAATTTTTTTCAATGTCAGACCACATTTTTTACCTTCCCGGTTCCTTCGGGCAAATTAATTCCAAAAAATGACTAAAAAACTGAATAAAAACTACTGAAAAGTAAAAAATACCGAAAAATTTACTAGACGGAAGTTTAAGCAGAATGGAGACAATCACACTAGTAATGCAAGGGTTTTGCAGTCCAATCAATCCACAAATTTATACCATAGACACTAGAGTTTTTGAATGAGAATTACCGAACCAGGAGTGAAAGACGCAATGTAGCTGTCTGTCGCGTTCCTCATGCGGCCACGCATGTAAGGGTCGCAAGACAAGTAGAGATTTTTCACCAGAACCGATTTCGAACCTTCTGGTACGTTGAGTCGAATCTTACTCGTTCGCAACTCGAAATCTGACTCTTTTGGGATACCACTGACCACGTAGTCCCTCAAGATCACCTGCTTGTTGCTCACCTCCATAGAAAACACCCTCTCGCTCTAGACTAGATTCCCCTCTCTCTCTCTCTCTCTCTCTTAAAATGAGAATGTGGAGAATGAGGCGATGATCTCGATGGGAAACGGGGTCTGTGGGGGTGAATTTAAAGGGGTGTGTGGACGCATGTGAATTATAGAGCGTGTCAAGGTGGAAAATGGAGGGTGAAACACGACAGAGGAAGGGGGAATCGTTTTGGGTTTTGGGTTTTACTGCAAACAGATTTTTTCAAAATGGGTTGTGTGATCACATCGGGTGTGTAGTGAGCATTGCCAAACCGATCACTTTCATGGTGAAATGAATTAAAGACTCAGAGAGGGGGAGACGGAAATGGAGCATTCAATTATGACTCACACTGAAAACTTATCCAGAAAATTCGAGGTGGACGTCTTATCCAGAAAATTTACTGACGAGATGAATCAGATATTCAGATGATACATACGAGATAGGGGTGAAAAAAAAACCGACCAGACGCGAACCGATCGAAAAACTGAAAATTCAGTTTGGTGTTCGGTCGGTCCATCCTGAAAAAAAAAAACTGAAAAAACTGAACCGAAATACCGAAATACATCTCGGTTCGGTTTCGGTTTCCCGAAATTTTTGTCAGACCGAACCGAAATACCCAAAAATCATGCCGATTTGGACCGAATTACTCCGAAACCACCCTTATTTGAACCCCTATCTCGGTTTCCTGAAATTTACCCCGCAAAAAATAACAAATCACAACCATTCATCTCAATTTTAACGATGGACCGAAAAAACCGAACCACCCCGAACCGATTAGTCCATTGTTTTTTTCGGTTGGTATCGGTTCCCCCGCAAAATCACCCCGAACCGATCGGTTCGGTCCCGAACACCCCGAAAACCGAACCGAACCGACCGATTTTCACCCCTAATACGAGAGAGAATGGTTGATTCTAAGGGTAAATTAGCAAAACCACCCCCAAAGGCTAATGAGGTTTTAATAAATTATAGATTGTTCCCTCACATTCGAAAGATTACGAATTATCCTGTGTTGCAGTGTTGGACAACAAATTACCGTCTTGTTATGATGTACTCCCTCAGTCCCATTTTGAGAGTCTTCTAGAGAAATCGAGCTTTTTAAGAAGTCAAAATTAACGTTGTCAAAATTAACCTTCAAAACTATGAACTTAGTTAATTGTATTAAAATTATTTGTAACTTTCAATATATAACTCAAAACCTATACTATGGATCTTGTTTTGTTTGATAGATATCAATTAATTTTATTATACAAAATTTTCAAAAGTGGTATAAAGTAAAAGATAATGGACAAAGCAATTAGAAATTCAAGATGAAAAAAGTATTTATTAAGGTAATACTGCAAGTTTGATAGATATTTTTAGAAAGGAGACCTTTATTTTGGGACATCCCAAAATAGAAAGATAAAAACTTAAATGGGACAAAGGGAGTAGTCATTAAAAAATCCGACAAAATCTATATAATATTGTCAAATCCTAAGTACAATTAACCAAACTGTTCTTTTGTAGTTTGTGAAGGGATGTAGATATGTAAAAATAGCTTTTCATAAGCTACAAAATAACAAATTATTCCATAGTAATTACCATTTTGATGATGTCAGATACATCCCGTCGAATTCCTAACAGCTACATCACCATAGGGGTGTAATTTGTTACGTGACATGGGATAATTTTGCAATTTTTCCAAACATGAAAGGCCATAATTTCTAGAAACCTCAGGGATGGTTTTGACAATTTAGAGGGCAATTTGTAACGTCTAGAAACCTCAAGGATGGTTTTGATAATTTATCCCTGATTTCTTTATACTCCAGGTCCAATCTCATAGTCCAAGTTATCACTTTTTACTATTTTAAAAAGATTGTCCCACTTTAAAACTAAATGAGTAATAGTAAATGAAGTTTTTTTTTTTTTTTTTTTTATCCTTCTATGTAGGTACGAATTGTAAGAAAAATTAACGGTGGAATGGGAAAATTGGCGGGACTAGATGATAAGGGAATAGCTAATTCTATTTCTAGTAACAAAATTGTGTCTGTATTTTTTAAAAGGAGTCAATAGTATTCCATTTAGATAAATGTCCGAGGGCAATATAAATTTAATCATGAAAATGGGCTTGAACCGAAACTAACAAAATCTAGACGCGAGCACGTACACGAAAAATGAAAGGGAATAAAAATGGGTTAAAGTTTTGCCATGTGAGCGAGCGAGCAAAAATGATATGTGCGAGAAGAATTTTCAGGGAATCACGCAGGGAAAGCCCTGTGAGGCCCAGTACAGATCCCGCATGGCTGATCCGAGCTACTCAAAACATTTTAAAATTACATTTTGAGTTGTTTGTGCGAAACCAACTCGATTCGATATGTGTTCGATCCAAACTTCCATTTTTCTTTTTTCAACTGGGTCATTCAAAAATGAAAGTTTGGATCGAGTATCTCAATATAACGGATGGAGCTGGTTTCTCACAAGCCCATTCGAAATATGATTTCAAAATTTTTGAACGACTCAGATCATCCGTTTGAAATCTGTAATAGGCCCCACAGAACCTTCACTACGTGGTTCCTTCTAAATTCTTCCCCGCATATGGCATTGTTTATGTTTTAGGGAGTGAGGCGGGGGTTGCTGGCGTTGAACGGACAAAAGTGGGTTCGTTAACAGTTTGCCACGTGTACGTACTGAATCGGAAAACGAAAGGGAATTTTTGCAACATAGATTTCTTTCAAATGCATATTCAAATAACTTTTGCTAACCAAGAAAACTAATATCAACGAGAGTACGGTATTTACACAGGAAAATTAAGAGTAGTTTTTCTTTAAAAAAAAAAAACTGCAAGTTAGGACTGCGTGCACCTCCACTAATTCAAGGCTTTAAAGTTAGCGATGGAGCAAACCCTCCAAAGGCCCGAAAGTTTGGAATATTTGGCCTCCATGATATTCGAACATACATATCATGGAGAACAAACACTTATTACTTTTTGATGCCCACTTGCCCAAATCCCTTGAAACTAAAACTACTAAAAGAAACATGCTAAATAGATTCCGAATTACCAAAAAAAAAAAAAAAAAACCTAAAAGAAACATGTTAAAACAAGTGGCACGCGGTTAAAGTTCTTTTTTTTTTTTGCATTCGTCATTCTTAATTTATTACATGGTTAAAGTTTTCTAAACCAAATTAGTAGTCGTAAAATAAAGTTTCAATAAATTACCTTGCCCAAAAATAAAAAGGTTCTTATAAAGTTAACACCCTTACTTTTTATAATTGTACAGTATTTATCTTGTTCAACCTCTAGCTCATCTATCCTAGTAATAGTTACCATCCAAGTGACCGAATCTGTGCAAAGCTGCTCGTGTCTGTCCAAGCAAGTAATGTCTTTCGTGCCATCGGTTTCCGAGACAGAATAGAATTCTTCTTCTTCGACCGCCCTTCTTTGTAACAAAAACTTGCCATTAGAAATTAAGGGAGGCCTGCGGGGGTTGGTGAAGGCAGAAGAGGCGGTGGCCTCGCGCCCCCAGATCTAAACCCTAGAAGAAGAAAGTGAGAGAGAAGGCAGAGAGTATTTCTTGATCCCTCACTATCAATATTGACATGTCATTAACGAGTAAACTGGGTACACTGTTTTAATGTTTTACCTGGTCAAATTGTGCAGAAAAAATTAAGCCCAAACTCCCCCTGTCACTGCTTTGCAAAGGTAACTAAAGGCGATCATCTTATTTTGTGGCCATCTTACGAGTAGAAAATAGAGGGGTACAAACCTTGTTGTCGGCGAGGTAGCGTTGTAGTGGTGGTTTATACACTGTATAACAATAGCCCTTCGGCAAACAAAACAGAAATACAAGAAGATGGAACTATGATCAATTACGAGCAACAAACAGAATTCTCTCTTCTACAGCGGCGATTGCGTGATAAGCCTCTTCCACCTCCCAAGCTTCTCTCTTCCCTGAAAACACAAATTTACAACTTAGATCAAACATTAGACATCATCAATGCATAATCAACAATGCAGTTTTAAGGCATCGGACTATTTTCCTTTCCCCCCCTTCTTCCTCCAGATTTTCAATACAAATGCTACCCACCCTCTACTTTTCATCACATGTTTCTCCCACAGGCAAGTTTCCCTCATGTCTCGCTCACCAACTAAGCCTAATAACTCTCACTTCGCCAACAATGTATTCAAACTCTCATTTATCCGTCCCAAAATGGATGCACACTCCTCAAAAAATCATCAATATATTGCAATCTATAATACTTTTTTTGATTTCAAAAACTTTGTTTAATAAAACTAAGCAAGATTTATCAAACAAGATTGATATTGCATATATAATTCATTATAGGTTAAAAAATATAATTGATTTTTTGAGAGGTGTGAATAGTATTTTTGGGACATCCATTTTGGGACGGAGGTATTTGACATCTCTACCGGATCTGCCACTTCGTTGGATGAACTCAAATACTAAATGTGCATAGAAACCATTTGATATAAACTTTAAGTTAAATTCAGGGCCAAAAATACAATTTTTGCTGGGAGTTCAAGGCCCTTTTGTTTTCATAATATGAGCATAGACTAATCAATAGATTAAGTTGTATTTTCTATTCTTAAGATGGTTCTAAAGGGTTCATGAGTGTTCCTTTTTCTTAGACTAGTTGATTTCTTTTGCTGTTTCTCCATTCAAGCTCATTTTGAAGTTTATTTCTCAAGGATGCATGGCATCAGAAAAGTATTCACTAGGCCCAGAAGAATCTGGAACAAAAGTAGCCATGCTGAGGTGGTGTGCCTGCCTGATAGAAGTCCAGAAAAATAAGCAAATATGCAATGGGATTTGAGACATGCTTATCACTTGCCTAACTTTTCTCCAAACATCGTGAAATTTTTCAAATTTTTGGCATACCCTATGTGTTGGGCTAACAGCTGAGACACTGTTCTGAATAAATAGTAGAATTGCTTATTACAGTCTGTTCATGGTAAGTTTTCCATCAACCAGAAGAAGGGAAAAATAAAATTCAATTTCATATAGTAATGTGTTTAAATTATCCATCTGTCTTCATACTAAATTTTGTCAGGAATAAAGTGAATCTTGATGACTTGAAGAGAAAATACCACCCAATTATCAGAGCTTTTGGATCCAACAGACTTTCACTAAATAGGATAAATGTTTAGAGAGAGTCTAAAGAGGGGTAACATCAAAGACAGGTTCTACTATAGGCAGTTTTATCAGTATCTGATTTAATTAGATGCTGAATTCATGAATTGATTCACATACCTTGCGAGCTCCAATAGCCAAGTCATTGTCCACGATGGATACGGCTTTAAACCCCAAGGGGTGCAGAACCTCTTCATAACTACACCGGCAAAAATCAATTACGATTGTTCCAAAAGAATATTACTGGAATGCTTGAAAAACTTTGATAACAAAAAGGGCAGAGTAGTACTCAGCAATTGATACTTTGTATGGTGGTCCACCGTCATGATCGCTAATCTGCCAACAAAGTAATTCAACCGAACCATGCCTACTTGAAACTTGTTTAACCAAAAGTAGTCTAGAACTAGGAGAACTGAAATTTTAAAACCTTTATGGAGTGTCAAACCTCAAAATTTGGGGATATGGGTACTTATGTGTCAAAATTACAAAAACAAAAGAAATGTGCTTGGTGAACAAAGTTGCCTCTCATCAAAATAGTTACTTGCCATGCTATACAATATGAAGATATGTTTGCTCATGAGAGAGAGAGAGAGAGAGAGAGAGAGAGAGACCGGAAACATTAGCGTTATGAGCTCTCCATCTGGTTTTAGAAGAGATTCCATTCTGCTTGCCCAAGCTGATCTCATACCAGGGTCAATTGCACAAAAGAACCTGCATAATTTTTCATTCAACCTAGTATACGAAGAGGTTTGGGGAACACAAATATCAAACCTAAATAACTGCTAACTTACGTGTAGTCAAAAATCAGATCAAATAACTCAGTGGAATGCCAGGTAAAGAAGTCTTCCTTTAAGAAGGTGAAATAATCAGCATTTGGCAATGACGATGATAACTGCATTCAAGATTGGTGCAGAAAATACAAGTGAGTATTTCAAAGAAGAACCTGAACTACTGTTAAACACAAGAAATGCCACAATTCCGAAATAGCTAATTCTCATTCTCTCAACTCCATTGTCTGATGGTCTTCCACATTGCTCAGTCGAATTCAAATTTTTGGCCTTTGTGCCTAGTGGTAAGATGGCAAGCCATCAATTTTCTCAACCCTCTTTATGAGATTAAAAGGTGGCATATTCTGGTATTTAGGACGTTGCTAGAGCAGAACTACCATCCAAGTACACCATTTAGTGATGGGCACATTACTTATCAAAGCTCAAGAAACCAAGGACACTGCAGCGATAAACTGAGAAGTGAGGACAATGGTACTTTTGGCAATACACAACAACAATAACATAACCCATTTAGTCCCCAATAATTGGGGGAATGGGCGGGGATGGATAGGAGACAGACCTAACCTTTGGCAATAAATGCACAAAGTGGTATAATTGAGTCATCGGGATGGAAACTAAATAAGGTGGTATAACTGAGTCAACGGCTCAGAAATAGGAATTCTAGCTGTTATAATTGCTACTTGAACCACAAACCGATATGTCAGAGATTCAGACACTTTAGAAGTAAATTTGCTTTTAAAAACCCAGGCAAATGTCCTAGACACAGTGAAACTTAGATGGTTAGAAATGTTCAGCAAGGAGAGAAAAGTCAGCCCAAAAAGGTGAGCGCCCTTGCGCTAGCCTTGCAGAAGCAACTAGACATACTTGAAAACGTATTTTTCAGAGGAAGATTTCACTTTTATCAGGCTTTGTAAGCCGGAACAGAAATCAAATTGAGTGGCGCTTTAGATACCTATGACTAAAGAGCCTTAGTAACATAGAGTGGAATGTGATCAGAGCTCACCTCTATTGCTTTCTTTATTGCTTTGTCGGATAAGTCCACTCCAACAACATAGCGCTCAGGGCATGCCATTGCAACCACGTCATAACCCTATCACATATGAAGGACATAGCTGAGCCCAAGATACTGTAGGGAAATATAAACAGAAAAATTTCTATCAGCAACAATGAGTAGGCGAGGAAAACTAGAGACAATCAAGGGATGTTCACTCTGTTTGGTTGAGAGTTTTGGGAATAATATTTTGAGAAATATTTTTGAGATAGTGTTTGGATGGATTTTTAGAAAAAGTAATAATTAGAGAGATGTGTAATAATTGCAGAGATATAGAGAGAGAAATGAGAATTAATGATTGGAGAAAGGAGTATGAGTAGAGAGAGAAATGTAATTAATGATTGGAGAGATGAGAGATGGAGAAAGAATCTTTTTGGAAAAAATTTTAGAAATGTGAAGTGAACAAAGTGGTTGTTATTCTAGCACATGTGAACGGACATTTACATAAAATTCCTAGATATAGATTTATTTAAAAACTATTTCCTCCAAAGCCATGGGCATTCAAAATGGAAAGGGCATTTTGTCAAACACGTTAGACGCATTTCCTCTAATACAGAATTTGGGTTTTCCGTGGCCGGAATATTTTGTGCATTTGTGCACCCAAAAAAGGTCAGCAATCTTGGAATTTGAACCGCGTAAGCAAATTCTAACTTGTGATCAAGTATTGATTACTGAGCTGGGTTCACATTGCTGCGTATTTTTATATGTCGGTTATGTGTATGGTTCTATTATTTTGTGAAGAGCCAGATATCTGCAATTCCTTTCTTACTGGAAAGTGGAAACTACTGCCCTGTACCCGTTACGGCTATCATAAAGGTCATATAAGTCATTCCATATATCTTGTTGATGTCTCTTACCATTACCCATATCTTAAATAGCAGTTCACCACTGAGAAGACTTAAAAATGCAGCAAGATGTGAAAGAACTTACGCTGCCACATCCAGGGACCATAGTTCTACCTTTGGGAAGAGCACCAGTCTGGTGAAGATGTACAATTACTGGCGTTGGCTGTCCCAAATCCCATGGGGTCACGTCTTGTTCCCAACATTTTTCCCAACCACCTGAGAAAGAATTAATGGACTATATTTACCAGTGGCAAGTGAAATAATAAATATAGTTACAGTGTTCTATGTTCTAAGTTTTATGTCAACAAAATACTAACAATGACTAATGCAGAAAGTGCTGAATTTGCTCATAACTCTCATATCAGATCAAATCGTAAAGAAACCAAATCTTTCTTTGCTATTCTTTCTCTGTTTTCTCAGTATATTAAATCAAGAATTTATTATCATCAAAGATGACAGCCACTCTTTACCTTCTTCCCACAGAAAATATTAGATTTCTCTGCCCACTCCCCTCTCTGCATAAGAAATAAACAAAATAGAGCTCTCAATTCTCTACTATGCCTAACATATAAAAAATTTCAGGAACAAGCAAATCGTAATGCTCTTTTCTTTTCGCCTATTTCCCGTTATCATTTTAAATTAATTATCAATCATATTCGGATATTCCACTATTACCAACTTTAATACAAACCTAACTTAACCGGAGATTCAAAAATCTAATCCACTTTATTCTTTCTCTTCCCACTCAATGTGGAATTTGTTGACCCACGGGTAATGAATTTATCAGCTACTTCCACAAGCTGTTCTCAGATACTTGGAAAATCCACTAGCAACTCGAAAATCTAAGCCTGTCCAAGTTTAACCTAATTAAAGCTACTAAATCCTATCATTTGGCTGCATTTGGATACTTTCAAAATGAATCTTTGATGAATCACAGTGTACGGGCTACTTATGCACGCCTCAACTCTGCCTTAGGGTACCAATACCATGGTGTACTAGCGGGTCCCATTTAAATGGGTATATTCCAGATGGACTGACCCACAAGAGTTGATAGCATTTCGAACCTCAGACCCACTAGACCTAGGAGGAAGCAAACAGAAATTCACAGGCTCTATAAAAGACTGGATTCAAAAGCGGTAAAAACACAACTGAATCAACTACACTAACAACGAAGGAGGCTTGGGAGCAGAACATCGAGAAATAATTACCAGAATGGTCGGATCGTACAAGGAGTTGCATTTTGTTGACATCGGGATTCAAATTGATCAGCTCTTGCTGTGACTGTGACTGTGGCGGTCCGTTTTCCATTTTCTGGTTCGATTCCGTAGACTCACGAATGGCTTTTCGATCACTATTACTGCTGGTTGCGTCGGCGGTGGGAATTGCTACTGTGTTGCAGGTGCGGAGGAATCGGGACGGCGGCAACGAATGATTATGTGGACGACTATAACCGGAGACGATATTGATGAATCTGGAATTGATGCTACTCCAGTTATGGATTGATAATACTCCTGCGAATCGCATGAATAATCCCTCGACGGGCCAAAGCTGAGGATTTGCCTCGGCCACGTAAACAGCTCCCTGAGCTCAGTGCTATTACGATTCGGATACAACTTGAATGCTTAAGGGGTCGGAGTCGGACCCAACTCCCAAGCCACATTTTTTCTCATTAAAAATCAAAATTGAATAATGAGGTATCCAAACAACCTCCTATTTAGGTCTCCGGTTCAACTCTAAATCTTTTTTTTTTTTTTGAATTGGGGTTCAACTCTTAGGGGGTGTTTGGGAGCCTCATTTTTAGCTTTTCATTTTTAATTTTTTGGCTTTTTGGATTATGGTTAGAATGTATTTTGAATCAGATAGGAGTGTTTAGGAGAAATTTGCAAAATACATTTTGCAACAGGAGTAGTGTTTGGGAGATATGTGCAACATGTATTTTGTAGGGCTTTTTGTTAATCAAAATTAAAAAAGTGAAAAATGAGAAGTCAAAAAGCTCTTTCCAACCTACTTTTGGCTTCTGCTTCCTAAACATGAAATTGAAAAACTCAATTTCGTAGAACATGTTCTACACAGAGGCTACCAAACAGCCAAAATCTGAAAATGAAAAAATGAGAAGCCAATAAAGAGGCTCCCAAACACCCTCTTAATCTGCTGGGGCCACCTACATAAGATTTTATACTTCTCATAGGGTATTGGCTAACTCGGTCGGTATGTGTGGCGAGGCATACATAAACCTTGTGATTAGTCGATATGTGTGCAAGGTGGCCCTTATCAGTTACCACCCATTTACCCCAAAAAACAAACCTCCTCCTATAATGAGAGAGAGAGAGAGAGAGAGAGAGAGATAATTATATAGTCTTTTCCGAATTATTCCCAATTTTTCAATTCATCCATCATCTACCAATTGAGCCATCATTATTTTTACTTTAAAAGATCGATTTTTTTTTTTGTTTAGCGTTGAATAAATATATATTTTTTTCATTGAATTGTCATCTCTCAATACACCCAACAACATGACCATTATATTCTTACGGGCTCAATATGCATCTGGAATCATCACATGTAAGATACATGTATTGATCCAAGTATGTTTCTAGAATTGTTATTCGAAAGCTAGTAAACACACAAAGAACTCTTGTAAGGCTGGGTGAGAAGATTATTTATGTAAAAGTTATCCCTGTCTTTATCGTAATGTATCTAAGGAAAAATTATAAGTTATTTAGAGGTACGTTTCGATCTTCGACCAATATAACTTTTTACATGAATAATTTTCTTAATTAGTGCTTGAAAATGAACGATTATGATTCAAGTCGTAATCAAATTTGGTTTAAAATGTGTTGGAAATACTTTAAAGATAATGGAACCGTTTACCTCAGAATCTGTAATAAGTGAACAGAAATATCACAGAAAGTTGGCTGCTATTTTTGGGTTGAGTCGCGGACTGAGTCGCTCTCTTTAAGACGTTTCGCGGCTCCGCCCTCTCTATGCAAGCAGTTCCAGTCACGTCGTCTCCAGGATAAAACAGCCCAGAATACAGCCTCTGTCTCGATCTTTTCTGCACGGAAAAAGATCGGAAATGCAAAACACAATCGACCTTTCTTGCTCTCTGAATTTCTGTAGTGAAAATGTTTTTTGATGTGTTTTAAAATGGCTGGAGTAAAGCTCCTTTTATAGGGTAAGACGAACAGAATTTTTCGGAAAGTAAAATTAATCACTTTGCTGTGATTGAAACAATTTACCAAAAAATAATTTGCACATGTTTTTAACAATTGTGTAACGGCAGTTTACACCCTGGTCAAAGTACGTTTTTTTCATTTTTTGCAACGGTATGGAAATGTTTCTGTCATGGATCATTTCCAAAACGGTTTGATTGATCAAAAAGAAAAAATCTTTCCGTAAATAATTTTTGCAAAACGTGTGCTCCGAATTCGGGGATTTGCACCCCTCCTGCTCGCGAGGTTCGCAACGCACACCCGGTTAACTGGTTTCCGGATCGATTTTCACAAATTGGCTTAGACCTTGGCCCAACCAGTGCGCGCGCGAGACCTCTCTTGGGGCCTAGCTCATCTATAGTCCATGGAGCCTCCACACATATAAGGAACACAAAAGTGTTCTAGCTAGCCAATGTGGGACAAGTGATTTTGAAGAAATCTTTTGAAAAAATACCCAACCCCAACAAAATGTCATCGGAGCCAAATTTCTTTTGTGGTCCAAATAGTACATGGATTTATAACCGCGTTATTGGTTGTACTACATTGAAATCAATTGGACAGTTGAAGCCGATACATAAGGGACGAATCAAAATAATATAGAATAGTCCAAGGATGCATAAGTTAATTACCTTTTTTTTTACTACCCTAGATGTTGATAATTTGAATGTGTCCTGTTGGCCCGCAATGCTCTCGTAAAGCGAGTTGTCCTATCCTAATTCTCACGTTCCTCCCAAGTCTCACGTTCCTTCCAAGTTTTCCAACTTTAGAACTGTCTAACTCTGACATGAGACCATAATGAACAAATAGGAGTATTTTTAGGCTTGTATAGTTTAGTTTTTGTTCTTGTTTCGGTTGGTTCCTCGTTGGTTTAGTTTTCTTTGCGATGTATATGGGATGATATCCCTATTATTGGGATTCTTTTGGTTGAGCTTTATAAAATCTTTGCACTTATCGAAAAAAAAAATATCCAATGAAATTTTAAGGTTTCTGGATTCCCCCCCGGTCGAGTAAGGGTTGGGGGGTAGCGACAGTGGTTGTATCGGCAGCTATGGTGGTAGATCGAGGTTTAGGTCTAATACCATGTTGTTTGAGAGAGAGATAGAGAGAAGTGGAGAGCTGTCTGACTCTGACATAAGACCATAGTGAACAAATATATAATATCCAATGAAATTTTAGGGTTTCTGGATTTTTTTTGGCCCCCTAGTTGAGTAAGGGTTGGTGGGTAGCGACAGTGGTTGAATCGGTGGCTATGGTGGTGGATCGAGGTTAAGCTCGATCTGATACCATATTGTTTGTGTGTGTGTGTGTGTGAGAGAGAGGGAGAGAGAAAAGTGTACAAGGTGTTAATCATAACACGAAACACTATTATGTATATTGTTCATAAATGATAACCCATTACATGACTTAACTAAACCTTGTATCTTGACTGTTTGAAACTTTACTAATAGTTTCCTGCACAATTAGCTGAAATTAATTCTCCTATCTTTTCCTGCTTTGCTCTTCTTCTTCTTCTTCTTCTTCTTCTTCTTCTTCTTCTTCTTCTTCTTCTTCTTTTTTTTGTTGGTAATTAACCGTTGTATTAAAAACCAGAAGAAGAATTCACAGAGGAACAAAAGCTAAGGCATGAGCCTGTACAATGCATGAACCAAAAAGAGACTAAAGCCTATACAATAGAAAAAGCCTAGAGAGGAATGTGCCAATTTTGGTAGAGCTGGGTGGATAAAGGGGTAGGTTTAATGTTCCTGCTTTGGAAAGCTTTGACCCTTACTTCAAATCTGACTTGCCCGATAATTGCTGAAGGAGACCTATGAATGCCTTTAAAAATTCAAAAATTCTTCTCTTGCCAAACAAAATAAATTAACAATAGCAGCAAAAGCAAGCCTCCTTATAGGTTAGAGAAATCCTTCCCTTTGAAATGAAAGGAGAACCAGGCAAGCTTTTGAGACCAAAGAGTAGGACCAAGGGGAATGCAACACAGATTTGCATTGGCTGCCCACACCTGGCTGAAGAAAGAACACTAAAAAAGAAGGTGATCCAGAGTTTCAGGAAAATTATCACAAAGAGGACAAGTAGAGCTACAAATGCCCCCCATTTGTGAAGTTTATCCCTTGTTCTTAAGCTGCCTCTAATAGCCAACCACAAAATAAAAAGGGTTAAATATCTACTTGCCCCTTAAACTATCAAATTTTTTTTTTACTCTCCCCTTCAACTACCAATTGAACTCCCTTCCCCCGTTAACTATCATTTTTTCGTTTAATAAGGACAAATCACATTTTTCATCCAATAGATGGATGGAAAAGTTAGTCCCAAGGCTATATTAGTCTTTTGGCTTAAATATCCACTTGCCCCTTAAACTATTACATTTTTTTACTTCCCCCTTCAACTATCAATTGAACTCTCTTCCCCCTTCAACTATCATTTTCTTCTTTACTAAGGACAATTTTTTTTCCTTTTCTATTAGTTCCATACAGCTCAAAAGGAGAGTCTTTTGGGTTAAATATCTACATTGAACTAGAATGAAAGCTTAATTGAACAATAATCTTAAGTCCAAAATCAAAGTGTTTGACTTCCCTAAACTCACTCCGAAAAACAATTATTAACAAAATTCTCAATTATCACAACTAGAAAAAAACACAACATAGGAAAAAACAAAGAAACCAAAAAAATGGCAATAACTGTCTTGTCATAGCAATACCGTAAAAAAAAGAGAAAAAAAAGACATCAATAGCCATCCATAGGTTCAGCCATAGCAGTAGAAGTAAAAAAATTGCATAACTGTCTTGCCATAGCAGTACCGCAAGGAGAAAAAAAAAGGCATAATAGCCATCCATAGGTTTAGTCATAACAATCATAGGCAAAAAAAGATATAAATATCTTACCATCAGTACCATAAGCAAAAAAAAAAGTAGCATCAAATAGCCATCCCAAAAGCAAAATGATAGGCGCGTGAAAAGCTTGCTTATCAGGCACCTAAGTAAGGTGATTTGGCATGTTAGACGTGCGTTTTAAGCTTTATTTTCTGTCTAATATGTGCACGAGGTGTTTGTGGGTGTTAAGTGTATTTTGCAGGAAAATCGAGGTTTTGGATGCAATTTTGCAACATTAGAAGTCATGCACGTCGATCAGGAGTTGGAGGCGAACGGGTTTTGCATGGAAGTGGTCGAAAACCGTCGGGAGCGCTACCCCAATTCCTTGGAGCGCTCAAATTGGGCACAAGAAGGTGCAAAAACTGAACAGAGAGTTCTTGAGCGCTACACCAAAATTGGTGTAGCGCTACCGGTTCAGTAAGGGCTACGGTCAACGAAGGTTCATCAGTCAACGCCGCACGATAGCTAAGCGGTAGCGCTACCAAGGAATGCCTGTAGCGCTACCGAGGTGGTTACGCGGCATATCAAACGGTGTCGTTCAGCATTACCAGGAGGAATACTTTCGATTTTCATTTGTTTTCCCTTAGAATTACTTAGATTAGTATATATACCTTTGTTTTTATCCAGATTAGGGTTCGAAAATATTCATTAGACTATATGCTTTGAAGTTTTCGGCTGCAGTTTCTGTTCTTCATTGTTCCAGATTTTCAGAATTTCACCTTCCAGTTTGGTGTTGCGAGTTAATAAACAAGTTCAGATTTTCTTTTGCAATTACGGTATTGTTATTTTTATTGTTTTCATATTTCATTCTCCAAGCATGCGTAGATCTAGGTTTAATTTGTTATCTGCAATCAATATAAGCATGAGTGAGTAGTCGCCTTGAGTGCGGCTGCGGGGTTAAGGCGCCCATGTTTATACTAATCAATCTTTCACCTCAGGGCCGAACTAATTCAAGTTTCGAGCAATTTTAGGAACTAGAAACTTTTCTAACAAACCAACCCAGGCATTACCGGAATTCGAATGCGCACGGAATCTGGTGACAGGTGGTGCGCATTTGTTAGGAAGCCTTTCTCGTATTCTAAAATCAGTAAAAGAATTAATTGTGGCCCGAGTAAATACTGGCTAGGCTAAGCGTGGACGCCGGATTCCCGTAGCTGTGCTCTTTTTTTTTAGTTAATTTGCATTCAAGCATTAAACTAGCTTAGCAATTAGTTAATACATCTCATAAAACCAAAGGGTGGCTACCTAAGAGCCAGTTCAAACTGCACTTTTACACTTTTGAGTCAAGCACTCCAGTCGTCTCTGTGGTTCGACTCCGGTACTTCCGGAATTATTGTGCTACACTGGTCAAGAGTCCTACGCTTGGGACGCGTCTTTATTAGTCTTATTTTCAGTCACCTGGTCGGTCAAGCAGAAAAGAAGGCATCAATAAAGATAAAAATTATGGGGCACCTCCCCTTGGAGTTGCATCTCCCTTTGTAGCACCTCCCCTTCTAGCTGGGGCCTTGGGAGCTCTTGTAACTATGGGTGTGGGCTGTGATGGCTGACTGAATGTTGGTTGCGTGATTACTTCATTGCATTGCTTTTCTTTGGACCTAGGTGCTTCCAAACCAGATGGGCAAGTCCTCACATTGTGCCCCTTTCCCCCAAATCTTCTACAGCTCAATTTCTTAAGATGCCTTTTCATTTTCTTGGTTCCATCCTCAACAGGTGGTGGCTCATCTACTTCCCTCTTTCTGCATTTCTTGGGCCTTCTAGACTTCCTAGTGCAATGTGGTGGCTGGATTGGTGGTTTATCAGTCTTCTCCCACATGTCCATTCCATTCATGGGGTACATCACATACTTGTAGGCGTTGACGTATGTTTGCTTTTGGTAGTAGTGATGCACAATGCCTTCAACTTTCTTTCTTGATTCCTTAAAGAAAGCAAGTGCATGTGCACAAGGGATACCTATCAAACATGTAATGACATTCATGTGCATAAGTAACTGAAAACATCCTCCTGTAACTGAAAACATCCTCCTATAACTGAAAAATGAAAACAAATTCATGTAACCGAAAATAAAAAAAAAGAATACCTGTCAAATCCCATCTTCTACAAGAGCATGTTTGGGCATTCATGTTAATGCAGAAAGTGTTCCAAAAAAACCCTTAACTTCAAATTGGTTGTCCCCAGTTATGACAATAACATACTCTTTGCATAGTGCAATGTTTTTGTCCAATAACTTCACTATCTTTGGACCTATTTGACCATGCCACTTCTCAACAAAAGTCCTCTTTTTCACTAAATTCCTTATCAAATAAATCCTAATCCTCTCTAGCATGGTTATTGTTGGTTTGTCCCTAGAATCTAGTATGGAAGAATTAAAAGACTCACATAAGTTGTTCAAAAGCATGTCACATTTGGGAGCCTCACTAAAATGAGATCTAGACCAGTGGTGGGCTTCATGCTTAGCAAGCCACTTGAATGCTGTGCCATCCTCTTTCTTGACTCTTCCATTATGCTTTTAAACCTCCCCATATAGGTAGCTCTAGCAAGACTCCACAATCTCTCTTTAATTGCTTGCCTTGTATGTCCAACTTTCTTCATATTGTTGTGTAGATGTCTAACACAGTGTCTGTGTTCCACGCAAGGCAACAAGTTCATGATTGCATTAATCAGCCCCTGCAATAAGTACAAAATAGTAGTCAATATAGTAACAAGTTGTGTTCAATAGAGTACAAGATTATAAAAAAAATTTACCTTTTGTTTATCTGAAATTATTGTGAATGTGGATTCATTTGGTATCTGAAGATCATTAATCAAATACTGCAAGAACCAATTCCAACATTCCTCATCTTCAACCTCAACCATTGCATAAGCCACTGGATATATCTGGTTATTCCATCTATGGCAATTGCTGCCAACAATTGCCCACCATGGGGGCCTTTCAAATGACAACCATCTAATCCAATGATAGGCCTACAACCCTCTATGAACCCCTTCTTTAATGCAGCCCAACAAATGTAAATCCTTTCAAACTTATCAGTGGTGATTCCATCCATATCTTTCTTAAAATGCATGTATACAGAGGTCCCTGGATTTGTTCTAACCATCTCCCCACAATAATCCCATAACTTCCCATATTGCTCAACATAAGAACCCTCCATTTTCTTTATTGCCTTTTTCCTAGCATTATATGTCATCGCAATTGATATTTTCACATTAAAATCCCTCATTACTTGTTCCACAATTTCAGTGACAGGCCATGAGGGCTTGATATTAAACTCCTTGAAATAAGTCCTTGCCAACCAGCTTGAGTTCAGTAGCTTATTAGTCCACACCCAGCCACAATGCTTGTGGTTAAGGTTTGATGTCTTAACCTGCAGCGTTATCCTATCCTCCTTTGTGATGCTTTTGGCTAGTATTTTCCATGGGCAAGGGGCAGCATAATGAGCTCTAACTCTGTCTGTGTCATTCTTTTCAAATGTGATTGCCTTTTCATTCAAAATTGCATGTTGCCTTATAGCTTCTACACATTGAGCCCTATTCTTAAAAACCATGTCATCCTCTATAATAGGTTGCACCTTCCCAACTATAGGCCTGCATTTCCTAAACTTTGGTTTGTCCTCCTTGTCTTCATCAGAACCTGAGTCACAACTCATGAAACCATCTGAGGAATCCCCCTCCTCAGAATCTGTTTCAGACAAAAAATCACGGGGGATATCACTTCGAGTAACCCTTTTCTGCCCCACACCAATCCATTCTATTTCTGTATCCACATTGGCATTAGACAAGGCATCATCGTCTTCACTGAGGTCATAATCACTGTTTATAAAGACCTCACAATCAGAATCAGATTCTGAATTAGAATCATTGTTAAGTTGTCTTCTTCTTCTAGTAGTGGGTGGTGGGTTTTGGCCAGAGGTGGGTGGTGGTTCATTGGTGGTAGGTGGTTCACTGGCGATAGGTGGTTCATTGGTGGAAGGTATGTGAGTTGCCAAATCCACAAAAGTAAAATATCCTGAGAAAATGTTCCACAATTCCATACCCAATTGGTGACATCAACATCCACAAATTTATTCTGTTCAATAACACTTTCAACTGAATACAACTCCAGCAACTCATTACTAAGGTATTGAACCATGTTTGTAACATCACCATCTGTTTGGATATTCTTAAAAGCCCATTTTCCGTCTGAATCACAAACCTTGTAGTACAAAGATAATTCTTCCACATAACCAACTTCTTTACACATTGCTTGCAACTCAGTCCTAGAAATCCTATCATTATTGCAATAATCAAAGTAGTTCACTGTACCATCGATGCAATACTCTACCACATCTTCCTTAACTAAATTTCCACCGTGATTCAACTTAATAGTAAAATACTCTGGTGTGGAATCTGCAAAATTATAACATAAACAAACAAGCAGAGAATTAAATAACCCATTTGTATTGGCCAAATAAGACCAACAAGAAAAAAAAAAAATCACTTTTGTATTGTTAGTATTGAACAAACAAAACCAAGACACACAAACATACAAAATGGGACCAATTGCAACGCAGTTTCTACTAAAAAAATTGAAAAGCCTAAACTAGTAGGGTCGTGAGCATAGATTCTTAGACCAAAACTAGGAATTAGCAGTTCCTCATTCACAATTGTATTTCCTATTGACACTTTTTAAATTTTCTTTTTTTCCCTGTCGTGGATGGCTACCAAAAATAAAATAAAATTAACATCAGACTTTTTGCTTAAAGAGAAAAAAGAAAAATCATAGAGGTGTGGACAATTTCAAGTGGGAACCTATTACAAAGTGAAATTTTTTCTTTAAAGTGGGAACTTTATTCAAAGTGGGAACCAATTGCAGTGAATTAATTCCTTTGTGGTGCAACCTAATACACAATTAATTTTACCCTTTACGTACTATTCATATAGGTGATTTTTCCCTTACTACCAACTAGAGACGCACACGGGATGCGCAAGTCGGCCATGTGACAAAAAAAAAAAAAAAATGGCACAAAAGCTAATGGCTTATTTTTTGATCGCGTGTGCATTACATTATTTTTATGGGTGATGTTTACAATTTGTTTGTTTGCCCCAAAAAAAAAAAAAAATGCGATGCTTATGCGATTAAAAAAATAAACCAGTAGCTTTTGGCAAATCTTTTTTGTCACATGTCGACTTGCACATGCACCGCGTGTGCCCCAGCCTCTAATTATATGAAAACCACCATTATCGCCATTATTAAATCAAACTGGTAAGATTATTATATATAAAGTAGGTCAATTGCAGTAGAAAATTACTCAATTCCAACCCCATCAATCTCGAAAAGTGGGTTTTTTTAAAAAAAAATAAAAATGTGTTGCTCGATATTTACAAGTCGGTTTTCCTCCAGTGGGAGCCCTCAAGATCCATGCCATCCTTAAAACCCTAGCTTTATTGATGAAAACCCTTCAGATCCGCAATGGAGTTGAAAAACGGTGACTGAACTAAAAAGCCCCAATTGATTTAAAAGCAAAAGGTCCCCAAGTTGCTAAACCAATTGGAAGGTTATAGGTTTGCTTTGACCAGCATGAGTTTGCTTTGCTAAACCAATTAGAAGGTCATAAGTTTGCTGTGGCAGCCATCAAGATCCCACAATGGAGTTGCCCGGCATAAGTTTGCTTTGAATCCCTTCAGAAATATTTGGTTGACCGGCATAAGTTTGCTTTGATCAATAAGTTAAAAAACCCTTAGTTGCTTTAAGTGTATGAAAATGTCTATATTACCCCTCTCTTTTTTCATTAGTTTAAAAAAAAAAAAAGTTAACGGTTTCCATAACAAATTTTGGATGGAAAACATGATTTGTCCTTAGTAAAAAAGAAAATGATAGTTGAAGGGGGAAGAGAGTTCAATTGGTAGTTGAAGGGGAAAGTAAAAAAAAATTTAATAGTTTAAGGGGCAAGTAGATATTTAACCCAAATAAAAACATGCCTCGGAATATTTTTTGAGAACCAAACAACCTTGTGCCAGCAGACTAGAGGATTGTGGATCCTGAATGCATTCCAAGCATGGGACACCTGATACTTGGATGTAGGAGAATGAGCCCAAATAACTGAGTTAGAGACGCCAGGATAGGGCAGAAAATAGGCAAGAGAGAGAAAGAAAAGGCCAATTCCATACTTCATTATATATAATGAAGAGGAGACTTTAGCTGCCATAGGAATACCAAAAACAGATTGAAAGTGATGGCCAAAGAAATCAAGAAGAGGCCCAGCTGGGTGCCAGTTATCATGCCAGAAATAAGTGGTACATCTATCACCAATGATGTACTTGATAAAAGGTCTCACTTTAGGCTTGAGCTGGAGTAACTTCCTCCAAGTCCAGGAGCAAGAGTATGTGATATTCATTGACCAAAGGCTTTGATTCTTGATGACATACCGGTAACTCCATTTGACCCATAGAGAATTCTGATGAGAACATATAGTCCGAAGATGTTTAGCCATTGTAGCATAATTCCAGTCCGTAATTCTCCAAATGCCAAGACCCCCATCATTTTTAGGACAACAGAGAGCTTCCCAAGCAACCTTGTGAGAGTGGTTAAACTTAGTAGAACCTAACCAAAGAAAGTTCCCAAGAAACCTTGTGAGAGTGGTTATGCTTTGCTCTTCTTTTTGTTCACCTTCTTGTTTTGTTTACATATTGTTATACCTCCAAGTCTCCGGAAAGGAAGATGGGTTAAACATCAAGGAGAGAAGTTGTTATGCGAGTTAAAATCACACATATGACTTCTATTCCATCTCAAAGTTGAATTTCAAGTTTGCAAAGTCATGTTCAAATCATGCTTGAGATTGTTGTTGTGATTGTGATCTGAGTGTACTCACGTCATGAACCCTTGCATTGCGAGTTAAAATCACACATATGACTTCTATTCCATCTCAAAGTTGAATTTCAAGTTTGCAAAGTCATGTTCAAATCATGCTTGAGATTGTTGTTGTGATTGTGATCAGAGTGTACTCATGTCATAAACCCTTGCATTAGAAATGCAGAGCAAGTGCTATTCCTTTTTAAATTTTCTTTGTGAATGTGCACACAGGCATACTAATTCAATTTGTCAAAAGTTTGGCAATATATTCTTGCAAGCTATGGTTTCTTTCTTTTGTTTTTGTTTTTCCTTAATTCCTCTCAAGGATAATACCTCTAGTTAAGAAGAATGATATTATCCACATCAATGGGTCATAGTAAGGCAAAGGGATGCAGCAGTCTGAAATTAAATTCGTTTGAGATAATGAAAATGTCAGCTTTTGAATTAAGGAATCGCAAAGAATAGATTCATGCAGCCATCCCAAGTAGTAGGAAAAGGCTTTTTGAGCTGGGTTGTGTTGCCTTGGGAAACTTGGAAGAGGAAAGAAGGAATAAACCAATGGTGGTTCTACGCTGATTTCAGAAGCAGAAAATTCCCCGGAAGTCATTTTGAGATTTTTAAGAATGTTGCTTGTTGAGGTAATGTTTACATATAAAATTAACAAATCCAATAATCAATTGACACGTAATCAAAATGCCAAATGTTGGCAATTGCTTGTTGATGAAGACACACTGGATTAAAGGGACATATTTGAGTAAATACGATGTCGTATGGTTTCTCAGATTTGAAAAGCAGTTATTGACAGTTACAAGTCAAGGATAAAATAAAATTGACTTCGAAGCCATGGTATTAACTGCTAAATGCATAAACTCCACGTGTAAACTTGTGAAACAGGCAAATTGGCAGTTAGAACACGTGGAGTGCCTATTGAAAGGCAGTTATTCTCCTTAACATATAATCATTTGAGTTTAGTTCAAGCAACCGTGCAGATTCAAAATCAAAGCTTCTGGAGGAAGAATTAGAAGAATTCAAATTCAGACGTGGAGGACGGAAGAAACTGCCAATTCGAAGAGTAGAAGTTAGAGTTCGAAGCAAGCCAAGTTCAAATTCATTGAGCGGGAAGTTCAAACTACAAGCAGCATCTATAAATAGGAGAAATTGAAGAATGAAAACCCCCGGACAAATCTTCAACAAACAGCTATCAAAAAACTGATGCTTGGTTTGTTCATTGGCAAAGTAGTTTAGGATCTCGAACTCAGTTCAAAGTAGTTTAGGAAGTAGATTAGGAAGTAGTTAGGATTAATCTCGATTGTTCTTGTAACAATCACCTGTTCGAAGTTCTTGTATTTGAAGTTGGAGACAATTTTGAAGTAAGTTTACCTTTGATTTATCAATCGAAGTATCTTGTTTCTTTGTTGTTCTTTGATTTCCTAAGTATATTGGTTTACATTTCTTCACTTGTTAAGAAAAATCCTCTTAGTTGAGGTAATTGAATCAATAAAACACAATCGCCTGATTAGATTTGGTTTTTCCAAAGTTAATTTGAGGGAGGAGATTGAAACTCTCTCTGGCACGCTCGCACACAATTATTTTTCATTGCAAAGAAGTAAAAGAACCAAACAGGTAGTCCATCCGATTATAATGGTCTTGAAAACCTACAAAGGTCATTACAGTTTTTCTTTACATTTTGATGAAAATGATTACATAATTTGTTGGTTACTGAATGTCGGGTTTATCTTCAGAATTTGACGGTGACCATAGCTTCTATGGATTTTGTCCGAATTATTCTCCATTCAACAGTGTCTAAGAAGGCAAAGAGGAATCCACAATGTCTTCTAGAAAGACCAAAGATGGCTCCAATTAGGATATCAACGCAAATAAATACTGAAACTTGTGATTTGCTGAGTTTGTAGCTATTCTGGTTTGTTCTCATGTTCTGAGATGAATTTCACTCTAAATATTCTCTGAGTTCTAATCTTTATTGCTTCTCTTGTTGATTTGTCCAAAATTTTGTTTGATTTTTCTCTTGATTGTTGATTTCCTGTAAAATGAGGCGGGAGATTCTAAGGTCTATGATCAATCGGTGCAAGTACACAGAAAACTTCATGATTTGCTGAATATCTTGTTATTTTGCGTGAAACAGTCAAGGAACCTGCTGCAAATTGCCAATTTGGATATTAGATATGACAGGCGTATTTCCTGTGAAGTTTCTGAATGATAAATCTGGCAGTTCCTCAGGTGTGCTTGTTGTCTTTCCAAATTCTACTTGGTAATGATACTGTATAACCATGAATTCATGGTCATATATCAAGAAGCTTATACTGATGGATGTTGAGTCACAAAGGCTAATTGACTCGATGGAGAAAGGCATGTTGAGATTATTGACCTGACACACATCTTACACTCCATGTTCTTACAATACAATTAATCTTTTTTTATTTCTTAATTATTTTAGGTGTTTATGATGTATTGCAAGAGAAATACCTGAAGACAATTTTGTCCCGTGTTATGTTTGCGATATTGTTTTATGACTTTTTCATAGTAGGAGGTGAGGGTCTCCCTTTACATGCTTGACTCTTCATTTGTCAGGCTCCAAAGGTCCAACACGCCGTTCTTATTTCAAAACACCCCAATGAGGATAACCTGCTATTTTTTTCATCCTCATACCAAATTCAAGCACAAGACTCAATCTTCTAGGGATTCGTATGGCACAACTCCGAGCCTCCGCCCTCGAGGGCTGACTCTTATTCACTGGGGGAAGAGAGGACCTGATTTCATCATGTTGTATAAAGTGAATACACAAGAATCTCGTGAACTGCCACGCGCGTGAAGAAATAGAAGAGTTTGTAATTGGACTCTTATCTAATGATTTCAACAAAGTTTTTTTGTCCATATCGATGAGGATTTTGTTCTCCACGTTAAATATTATGAAAGTGGATAGGGTATGTAGTTCACCAGGATGCAAGAAACACTTTGCATTGCATCCCATATTTCAGGGTTCATGTACAGAGACAGCTGCGTTTATAGGTTAGATACAGTTAGGATACACATGTTCGACCTAGGAGATGAAGGGGGAAATGGGTTGTATGAAATGATTAACCGAGGTATGCATGGATAATCACCACACGAAATAGCTGTTGGGTGCTTAATAGTGGAGGATGGAAATACTTTTTTGACCTATTGACACTCCAAGCACCTCTTGGATTGAACCAATTTAACCTGGACTTTGAAATGATGGAAATTGAGGAAGAGGAAATCGTCTCCCGAGGTACCATATGCATATATAGCATTCATAGGTGGGGATGTACAAGAAACAAACAAACTAGATATAGACTTCCAGCGGAGGCGAAATGGGACACAAGCAAAGTATTTTTCCACGATCAGTAGTTGGAAATGGGAAAAGAACACTGTGACTTCAATATTTGGAAACGAGAAAAGAACACTGTGACTTGACTTGACATGAATTTATCATGCAGAGGTAATTGCAATTTGTGCCTTAATAAGTTGTACCTGCAACTTAGATATAGTGTTCCATAACGAGGCACAAATTGCAATTACCTCTACATTATAAATTCTTGTCATGTCAAGACAAGTATAGTGTTCTTTGGCCGTTTCCAAACACTGACCGTACAAAAATACTTTGCTAGCATCCCATTCTACCTCCACTGGAAGTCTCTATCCAGTTCGTTTATCTCTTGTACGTCCCCGCCTATGAATGCTATATATGCATGTGGTACCTAGGGTGACGATTTCCTCTTCCTCAAGTTCCATCATTTCGAAGTCCAGGTTAAATTGGTTCAATCCGAGAGGTGCTTGAAGCATCAATAGGTCAAAAAAGTAATTTTCATCCTCCACTATTGAGCACCCTACATCTATTTCGCGTGGTGATTGTCCATGCATACCTCGGTTAATCACTTCATACAACCCATTTCCCCCATCATCCCCATCATCTTCTCGGTTGAACATGTGTATCCCAATTGTATCTAACCTGTAAATGCAGTTGTCTTCGTACATGAACCCCGAAATATGGGATGCAATGCAAAGTGTTTCTTGCATCCTGGTGAACCACATACCCTGTCCACTTTCATAACATTTAACATGGAGAACAAAATCCTCATCGATATGGACAAAGAAAACTTTGTTGAAATCAAAAGAGAAGAGTCAAATTTCAGACTCTTTTATTTCTTCACGTGGTAGTTCACGAAATTCTTCCATATCCACATTATGCATCATAATGAAATCAGGTCCTCTCTCCCCCCAGTGAATAAGAGTCAGCCCTCGAGGGCGGAGGCTCGGAGTTGTGCCATACGAATCCCTGGAAGACTGAGTCTTGTGATTGATTTTGTATGAGGATGAAAAAATAGCAGGTTATCCTCATCGGGGTGTTTTGAAATAAGAACGGCGTGTAGGACCTTGGGAGCCTGACAAATGAAGAGTCAAGCACATTAGGGGGGGCCCTCACCTCCCACTATGAAAAAGTCATAAAACAATATCGCAAACATAACATGGGACAAAATTGTCTTTAGGTATTTCTCTTGCAGTACAATATGCTCAAACTTTGGAGGCAAACCTCTTAAAACTTTTCAACGATTCTTTTATCCGTAAGGGTATCTTCATAACTTTTGGATTTGATTGACAATTTCATCAACTTAGGAAAAGAAGACTTGAACTGATTCATTTTCCTTTATTGCTAGATTATCAAAGTTTCTCAAGAGTATTTAGGCCCAGTTTTCCAAAAGATTTTAGCACCTGGGTGCTAAAATCATGATATTTCAAATGAAAAAATGAAGTGGTTCCGTGTATCGTTTTTCAATTTTTTTGGCACCAAATTAAAGTACTCGAGGTGTACTTTAATTTGGGCTGAAAAAATCGAAAAACGATACACGGAACCACTTTATTTTTTTATTAGAAATATCAGGTGCTAAAATCTTTTGGAAAACAGGGCCTTAAAGTTATATGTCCCAAAATTCTTGGAAAGATCGATTTACTTACCCCACGTTGAATATTGAGTAGAGCCAATGCATCTCTTTTCTTGTTGTCCTGGAACTTTTTCTTCTTTGCTTCTGTCTAACTTGCTTCTTCTTCGTCATTTTCCGGTGTCTCGTATCCGCTTTCAAAAAGATCCCACAAGTCTTGTGAGATGAATAGAGTCTTCATTAGAAAGCTCCAATGTTCATAGTTCTCTCTCTCAAATAATTTAGGGATGAGTGTTTGTGCATAGTTGAAAGTGGAGGGGTTGGCTTCCATGGTGGATGATAGGAGAGTAAGGAGGACAACGTTACATTTGGGGTTCCTACTTGATACCAAAATTAATTGTTGGGGTGCTAGATGAGATTAGGGAGAAACTGGGAGAAAGTTGTAGAAGCTGTTAAGAAAGGAGGGGACCATGAGTGGTGTAATAAAGGAGGCTTTATTTGAATGTTTCTCTAATTGCTTTTCAAGTTGATGGAAATGTTACAAAAGCCTCTATTTATAGAGCAAAACCACCGACTCATCCTTCTCTAGAATAGTCTAGGTTACAACGATGCACATGTGCTAATTACAAAAATCTACCCAAAAGTCTACACCCTTCTAGACACATTTAGACTAGATATTTTATTAAACCTTTCTAGATGCTTTAGATATTTTTGCTTAGATATTGTTTAACACATATTCTATCTAACTCTAGAAGATTACAAATTGTTTTTTTAAACTGCACCTATGCTTTATTTGAATGTTTCTCTAACTGCTTTTCAAGTTGCTGAAAATGTTACAAAAGCTTCATTTATAGAGCAAAACCACTGACTCATCCTTCTCTAGAATAGTCTAGGATGCCACATGATGCACATGTGCTAATCACAAAAATCTATCCAAAAGTCTACACCCTTCTAGACACGTTTAGACTAGATATTTTATTAAACCTTTCTAGATACTTTAGATATTTTTGCTTAGATTTTTTTTACACATATTCTACATAACTCTAGAAGATTAAAAATTATTTTTTAAAACTCCACCTATTATTAAGGCTGACATTCTCAGGAGTACTTGGGAAATTCTTCCAAGAACAGACTCTAACTTCGAGGTCGGTCCGAACAGTTGAGCAAACCCCTTGAATATCAGAATTGCTCCTACCGAAAATCCTAGCATTCTTTTTTAACCTAACGTGATAGAGCACATTAGCAAAAGCGATCTTTATAGAGTGGATCGGAAAGAATTACCATGGCATTATCTACATGCCCAACCAAGCTCATCACTCTAACCCCTTGGACTCCTTTGGATATTGAACCTGCCCTAAACGTTCCGACAAGAAAAGGACCTACCAGACTAAAGCATAATAGAGAGGCTAAAGACTAAAGCATCTCTTTAAATCATAACCAAGCCCAAGACACCAAAAAACCAAGGAACAAACAAAAAAGGACCTACCAGACCTAACCAAAAGACAACCAAAGACCTAGAAACCAAACTAGCTATCTTTTTAAATCGGCCAAGAAAGCATCTCTTTAAATCGGCCACAGATATCTTGTAGATATAATTAGCTTTCATCCATATGGCTTAGACGTTGAGGATGTGTTGAACTTGCAATCCCTGCTCCTCCATTTCAACTTCTAATAATTTTTTTTTCCAAAGCTCCCCCATCATTTTCGTGGAAGTAGATACCTATTTTGATGCTTGCCATGACAACATCCACAGGCTCTTTAATGATAACTGCATTTCTCCTCTCAATATCTTTAGTAGAAACTGAAGCATTATGATTACTAATTTCAGAATAAAGTGATTGGGAGGTACAGATGTGTCTCTCTTCCAATACTTCATTGATATTTGCATTGAGAATGTCAGAAATTAGTTTCCTTCTTCTAACTGTATCCTCTTTTGTTGTAAAACATGGAACTAAAATCGAAAGAACATGATGTTTCGACTATAGTGGTGTGTGTGTGTTATTTGGAGTGATTAGAGGGGTAAGTTGGGCAGATAAAAAGTGTGGAAAACATTCTTATTTCTTCCTTTTTTAAAGTAGTAGTAGATGTACTTCTTAATGCTCTGTTATCCCCTTTTTCTTTGCCGTGAATTGATGCTTCATATTGGGTTGGTTTCGCTGGAATGAATGCTTCATCTGTGCAAACCATCAGCCCTATCTCTCCTGCGCATGGTTCTCACTTGGGTACCTTTTCCCATTATCATATTTCAATGCTATTGCAAATATATACGTGTCGGGACCGGTTCAAGGGACACATAAGAAAACACATAAAACAAAAGAACAATTTGTTTCGGAGCCCCACAATAATAATCTGAACCGTTCAACTTGTTTAAAACATGTTTTTAAGGATACTTGTAAAAAATCAACTCATTCGAATGACGGTAACTACTCAATCCAAACAATTTTGAGTTCCTATCAAGTTTTTTGAATAACTGTTTGGATCAAGCACTTGTCAATATTAAATTGAGCTGAATTTTTTGCAGGAAATCTTATTTTATCTATTTAAACAAAGTGAGCGGTTTAGATCATTACAACATAACCCGAAACAAAAGCATGTGTTTTCTTACGTGTACCCGAAACCGGCCCCGTGTGTGTTATGTTCTCACCCTATTTGTCAAGCAATATATGTGATCTCATCCAAAATTAAATGACTACTAGCCATATTTTGTACTACAAAATTCTGGCCATGTTAGATGGCTAAGAAATGATGCCACCCCAATTATTTTGTTATAAAGGCATCTACAAAATCAATATAACATGGTTATTATGTGGCAAAAAACGTATTTACGTATGTACTTTAAAAAATATCATCATGTAACGCAGACACGTTACGTAACGGCCGGTATTTAAAACTATGAAGCTGTCACAATGCGACGCACATGGGATCAAACGATAAACCGTAAGCTCTTGTGCACATTTTTTTTGGTTGTCAAAATCTGACTTGCACATTCATTGTGTGTGCCCCCCCCGACCTCTAGTTTTGTCAAAATGCGGACCTCCTATTTCCTGATCAAATTTTGATGATCCAAACCATTCAATGCGTTTAAAACGTGTTTTCAAGGGTCCATGCGAGGAATTACCATCAAAAAAAAAAAAAAGACCTGGAAGGGGCTTGATCCGATTAATTTTTCATAAAACTGTATATAGTAGACCCTTAGAAACACGTTCTAAACATGTCGAACAGTTTGGAACATAGAGATTCGACCGGGATCTATGAGGTCCGCAGTGAATAACACAACATTTGACACAAGTTTTTTTTGTCAACCCAACGCAAATGATCGGAGACCGATTAATTTGTTTAAAACATATTTTTAAGGGTTCCTGAAAAAATTAACTCATTTGGATATTAGTAAGGGCTTGATCGGTTCATTCAGTTGATTCATGTCAGATTTTTAGGATAGATTTAAATGAACCGATCAAGGCTTTACCGATATTTAACTGAGTTGATTTTTTACAAGGACTATTACAAACATATTTTAAACAAATTGAATAGCTTTAATTGTCGTTGTGTCAAATGTTGGGTTATTGGTTGCGTTAGTAGAACCTCTTTCTCTATCTCTCTGTCTCTCTCTCTCTCTCTCCATATATATATATATATATATATATATATATATATATATATATATATATATGTATGTATGTATGTATATACGCCAGCTTTCCAGTCCGAGATCCCAGACTGGAGGTTTTTTGGGTGTTTTGAAGCTTTTAAAATGTGTTTTTGGTGATCCAAACTGTCCAATGTGTTTAAAACGTGTTTTTAAGGGTCTCCGCGAGAAATCATCAAAATAAAAAAATACCGGGAAGGGCTTGATCCAAGCAGTTTTCCACAAAAAACTGTACATTTACAATTTTTTGTGGAAAACTGCTTGGATCAAGCCCTTCCCGGTATTTTTTTTGACGATTTCTCGTTGGGGCCCTTAAAAACACGTTTTAAACACATTGGATAGTTCGGATCATAAAAAAAATATCGGACGATTTCTCGTTGGGGCCCTTAAAAGTTAAAAACACGTTTTAAACACATTGGACAGTTCGGATCATAAAAAAAATATCGGGAAGGTGGATCCCGGAGTCTGGAAATCCCGGACTAGAAGCTTAGCCTATATATGTTAATAAGTATGTGTATATGTAACATATGTCATCGGTTTTAGAGTAAAGGATGCAAATGTATACGTAATTACATCAATACATCAATTTGCAGAATTACTTTTCTTTTACAAAACAAATGGTTGAATTATTATTATCGGCAATTATTTGACGAAATAAATCATTGGAAGTCTCACTTGGGTTTCAAAAATAGTGATTACAACCGCACAAATTTTAGATGTCGCAGAGAAAAACACTCATAACAAATAGCAGTTTTGATTTGAGATAACTGTAAAACGAACTACTCTTATTTTTTTCGACAGTAAATATGATTTTAAGCTAAACTACCTATTTACTAATATACTATTTTAATTTGTTTGTACATGTCCCAATATCCCCAAAAGTTATTTTTTTACCAATATAAATTTTACGAATGAACAATTTAGATCAATATTTTGAGACCAATTGTGATCTGCAAAATCGAGTTTGAAAGGGTCTCCAAAAAAAAAAAAAAAAATAGAGTTTCGAGGTGATGTGCTCCCTAATTTTTTGGGCATAGAGGGAAACCAATTCTTGTAGAAAAATTCTTTCCCACGGAATAGGGCCTAGCAAAGAAACAGAATAATGATTTTTTTGTTCTCTCTCTCTCTCTCTCTCTCTCTCTCTCTCTCTCATCCTTGATTCCTCCAATACTATAAATCTTTCAAGCTGATTCTTGTGTTACAAAACCATATAATCCAACTTTCCATGACTTGAAGCTGGCATTGGGTACATCATTTTAATATTGCATCAATGAGTGAGGAGAAGATAATACGGTTTTTCATTATCCTTTATGTACTAGGCTCTGGCATCACACCAAGAAATGAAGCTCAATCATTCAGAAGGGATCGTGAAAAACGATATGGGCTGTCAAACAAATTGAACTTTCTCTCTCATCCTTAATTCATTCACAACTGTTCGATTTTCGCGTTCTAAACAATAATCTAAACTCCCATGCCTGAGGCTTTGACTTATATAATGTTGCCAAATCCAGTATATGGTACTGGTGTTTAATAATATATAGAACACAAAGAACACACCCCCAGCAATTCACAAACCTTTGCAGAATTCACTCCCCCAACAATTCAAATGCAAAGAACACAAAGAACACACCCCCAGCAATTCACACCTGAAGAGATCACACCCCCAGAATTCACACTTCTTTGCACAATTCACACCCTTTTTCAGAATTCACACCCTATAAATGGCACAATTCACAAGATTTTCAGAATTCACACCCTCCAAATTACCCAATTCACACCCTTAAATCCAAAATTCATACTCTATTTGCACAATTTACACCCGAAATTACACAATTTACACCGTTTTGCAGAATTCACGCTCCCAAAATTCACACTTGTATGCGTTGTTCACCCTCCCCCCAAAAAAATAAATAAATAAATTACACAATTCACTCTCTTAGATCCAAAATTCACACCCATCTGCATTATTCACCCCCAAATTACACAATTCACACACCTAAATTCAAAATTCACACCACAAAGTTACACAATTTCACACCGCTAAATGTAGAATTCAACCCTACACCAAAAAAATCAACTTTTAGCCCAAAAAAAAAAAAAAAATTCAAAGTCACTTGTACTCTTGATTCGCTCCCAAACACACTGGATAAACCAAAATTATCAAAAGAAACAGGGGCTTGTTGGTTCTGATGACGATGGTGGCAGCGGCTTGTCTCTTTTCAGCCGAGGTGGCGGTTTCTTGTGGGTTGATTGCTGATTAGGGTTTCTTTGGTTGGGCTTGATCCACTTTATCTGGGTTTTTGGCCCATTGGTGTGTACTGAATGTATATTTGGGCATCTTTAGACCCATGGGGGGATTGGCTCTGACCTTTTAGGTCTACGATTGGTTTCTCTTCAATCATTGGGTTTGGTCTCGGATTAGGCAGTCAATTGCTTTGTGCATGATGCTGCTTTTCTCCTTGCCCTTTTAATCTTTGTATACTATTCAAAGGTTAATACAATAAAAAAATTTTTGTTGTTCAAAGAAAAAAATATATCAAAAGAACGAGTCTAAAACTATTGCACGATGTGATGCGTTGAAAATAAGGGAGAGGGAGAGATAGAATATAAGGGGTCAAAACTAGATTGTGCGTAGAAGTTTTTTGGGACCTACTTAAGAGTTCCACACAAATGATCCAAACTGTTCAATAAAGTAAAAATATAATTTTGAGTGGCTTTAAAAGAAATCAACTGAATTTGATAATTGTAAGTGTTTGATCTGATTATCTAACTTTTTATTTAAAATTCAAGATCTTATATTCTATGAAAATTTAGAAGATTGAATGAAGCAGTTATCATTATCCAATTGAGCTGATTTTTTTCAATGTAACTTGAAACAAAATTTTAAAATTAATGAACGACTTGGATCATTTTGTGGAACTCTTGAGTGGGTCCCGAAAAACTTCTATTCACAATCTAGTTTTGACTCCTTATATTCTACGTCTCCCTCTCCCTCATTTTCAACCCATCACATCGTGCTACAGTTTGAAAACCAAGGTCTGGAGACCTCATCCGAACGTGGTGCAAATGATTCAAAAACCCTAGGAGGGAGAGGGATTTGAAATTTGGATGGTGGGGGCATTTTGGTAGTTTTCTTAAAATGGGGCTTATGTAGGATGTGCTTGATGCATTGCGGGCTTGGACGGAAAGATGGTGACAAAATAGGGCCAGCTTGTAAGAAGCCCCTGGGTTTTCTCCAATGATGACTGAGAGCGTCTAATGAATTTTGAAAATTGTGAGATCCCACAACATCAGACTCCCATTTCCCCTTTGCAATCCTCTTTTTCCGTGAATTACCCTCTCCACTTCGTCTCCTCCTCATCCAAGATTGCCTTATTCTCTTCCCTCCTCCTCACTTGTACCGATTTCAAGCACACAACACTGAATCTTTGCCGATCGCTGCAATGGAGGAAATACCATTCTTGGCCGAGACGAGCAACCAACCATTTTTATTTACATAGGTCATTGTTACCTGTTTTGTATGATCTGCGATTGCATCTGAAATTGGCTTGAGAGGTGGGTCCAACGCACGCTTGCCACAGGCAATGGCGGAGCTATCGCAATTTCTTATTTTGGAGTATATTTTGCATACTTTTGATAGAAATTTTTAAAAAAATTTGTAAAATTTTGAAAATAATTGAAAGGTAGCAACAATGCTCGAGATTAATTTTTCAATTTAATAAAACCGTCCCATAGAAAAAAAAAAAAAAAAAACTGTCCCATAGAAACTTGAAATTAGTATTGAAAAAACCATCGAACCAAGATTTTTTTAATAATTCGTTACTCTCCGAATTCGCTCCGCCACTGGCCGTAGGGTTTCTTTGAAAGCAAAAGGGGAAAAAAAAAATGGGACACACGGAAGTCGATTGGAAGTTTCTACAAATTCAATAAAACACATGCCAACTGATACCACAAAGCCATTTGACAATTACTGCCACCAATGACTCGAACGAAACAAGAAGGGTTGGCAAGGAGCCAACCACCCAATTTACAGTAGAATAGTTTTCAGGAAAAGGGGTGAGAGGGAAAGTTGAGAAGCCGGCATATTTAGAAGACTGGATTACCACAGTTACCCCTTTAGCCGCTGGTGATTCAAGATTCGATGTATTGTTTGATTGGGACGACAGTATAGGAGTTCCGGGTGCATTCATTATGAGAAACTTGCATATATATACTGAATTCTAGGTTTCTCTCACACTTGATCAAGTTCTTGGTCATGGTCGAATTCACTTTTTTTGCAACTCTTGGGTTTACCCTGCTGACAAGTACAAGAAAGAATTAGTGAACTTGAGAGGAAATGGAGCTGGAGAACTTAAGGAACGGGACAGGGTTTATGACTATGGTTACTACAATGACTTGGGAGATCCTGATAAGGGCCCCAAATATGTCCGGCCGGTTCTTGGAGGATCTTTGAAGTACCCTTTTCCCCCTAGGCTGTAGGGGAAGAACAGGTCATGCCCCAACCAAGACAGGCTTGTCATATTTTTAAGTTTTAAATCAATTCATAGAATACAAGAAGCTAGACCTCAGTATCAGGGAGCTCCTAAAATGGTGCCGCTCCCACCTGAGGAGGGTGCTCCTGCGATCACAATTAAGGAGATTGACGGGAGCGCGCTCCCATTGAGCTAGGAGCTCACTCACTGTCAACGAAGATGGGAGCTTTTGTATGATCCTTGTACGGGAAAAAAGGAATTTATCACTGCTAAACAGAATTCCCCTAAAGAAGTGACAAGAACCTTTGCCTAATATTATGGTGCGTTACAAAAATTGGATGGAAATGTATTTTGTTATTTATTGTGTAACAGCCTCCAACGCTACCAGGAATCAACAAACAGGGCAGATTCCACATTAAATAAGGAAATACAAAAAAAAAAAAAAAGGGAGGAAGAAGCTAAAAGTAGCAATTCTTGAGTAATTGGGCGGATTCACTTGAGGTCAAATAAAATTCATCAAGTTAAAACAGATTCATTTGAGCCAAGTCAAAGTGTAGATGTTTCAAAATTAAACCCGAATTGCTGGAAGGCAGCTATGCGTTAGATCACAAAACAACTGCTTGTCTTGTTCATTGGACTGTTTTCGAAAGAATTTGCGCCATTTGGGTTGAATCCAACAATGTTGGGGACTGGAAAGTTGTAGAAATTACAGTTGTGCCACTAGTCAGTCAAATTAGTCTGCCTCGCTTCCCCGTTTTAGTATGTGTGTCATATCGTCATTTACTGTGACATGAGAATACAAGCTTATGGCGCACCTATGATATGTCACTCCAAATTAAATAACCTGCAATCATGTGTAGCTTAAATCATCTTATGAATATCTGTACTGTCATATAATTTTTTTGTTATTTTCTCCAAAGATCCAAAAACCGAAAGCAGGTTGCCTCCCCTTCTGAGCCTAGACATTTATGTACCAAGAGATGAGCGGTTTGGACACTTGAAGATGTCGGATTTCTTGCCTAATTCACTGAAATCCATAATTCAATTCATTGTCCCAGAGTTTGAGGCTCTATGTGACCCATAATGAGTTTGACTCATTTGCTGATACACTAAAACTCTATGAAGGAGGAATCAAGTTGCCTGAAGGCCCTTTACTTGACGAGATCAAGGAAAACACATTCTTAAGGATCTTGTTCAGACTAATGGTGAGCGGTTGTTCAAATTCCCTATGCCACAAGTAACAGCAGGTATTGTCTTATTGTAAAGATCCACCAGTTTTGTGCTTATTTATTTACTCCCTCCGTCCCATTGTGTGTTCTAACATTTCCTGAACTTCAAAAGGAGATGATGCTTTTTATTTGGTAATAGAGGCTGCATAAACTAAGAGTGCATGTATTGTTTGTCAGCCTTAAGAAGGGGAATGATGCAACTGAGAAGCAAAGTACTAGAATAATTTGAGAAAACTTACATCAAACCTAATAACAATGAGCAGAAAATCACAGAAATTTGAAAGAACAACTTATGTGCAGCTAGCATTGGCTTTTTCGATAACAAGTTAGGCAGAAACCTGAAAATGAAGACCGGAAGAACCTTGGCGCTTATATCTTTACTGAAAAAAAGGAGATCCGAAGCCAAGGAGGAAACTGAGTTCTTCTCTTGATTTTGGTGGAAGCTGTGTTGAAATAATCTACACTAAGAGTCAAACCTTTTGGCAAGGTTAAGAGTTGCTTTGCCACCGTGCAGTATTACACAGGAAATGAAAGAAAATGACATACAGGTAGATATAAGACGTGGTTCTCCCACATGCATTGCACGTGCTATGTAGTTGTTGGTCTTCGAGCATCTCTATTTTCAATTCACTCGTTGCTTTTCAAAATCCAACTCTTCCTCTTCCCAAATTGTAGTTTCACTTGTTCTAACTATATATCAGATCATATCAAACATTGGTGAGTGGAGCGAGAGAGTTCTCCATTTCGTAAGATACCCAAGGTGGCAAAGCATTGCCCTAACTTTGGAGATTTCGCTTCAAACAAACACAAGTCTAAGGTGTCCATCAAAAAGTGAATTTAGAAGCAGGATGACGAGGGGTTGTGCTTTCAATTTATAGAATTTAGGTGAGCACTCCTATTACTCTGCTTGCATAACTGAGAATCAATGAGCAAGTAGCAACATGAAGAAGAAAATGTAACATTAAGATAATGCATTACCATTAGGTATGTAACGAGGTGAATATCTCCAGCATCCACCCATTGAAGGATACTTTTTGAGGAGCAATGTTCCTGATTTGCTAAAGGAATTTGTGCTCATCATAATTGACTCTCTGTTACCTTTTATTTTCCAAATCCTAGAGCAAGAAAGGAGAAGCCAAGAACCGGACGTGGAGAAACTTTACATCCATGTCTAAGCCATATCCATCCACCAATTGACAATGAGTAAAGAGGTCCCAGTATATATTAAATGATCACCCATTACATTCCTAAGCAATGTATGACAATATTTCTTAACATCTCCCTTCACGTACAGCCGCATTTGAGGTGTCACGTGTGGCCACTTTTTGGGTGCTTCACGAGTGCTTCACTTTTTATATTACTGTTTACAGAGGCCAAGGATCCTCGTCCTCAAAGGTGTTCATTGATAAAGAAGACCAAGTGACTGAATGCGTTGAGGCATAAGAAATCATGTTCAAAGTAAATGGCAGTTGATAGGGGTAAAGTGTAAAAAATACTACTAAATCACTTGAATTCTCAAATTTCTCAAAGACACCATTTGTTGAACACGATGTGCGGGAAAGGTGCAGTCAAGAATATGCTTCAACGTGTGTAGTGAGAGGAGGCAAACGAAAGTATGTAATGAGAAGCATTAGTGAAACCGAGTACTTGTTTTACCTGCTCTGATTTCCGTTTGGTAGAGAGTACTGATAGATGGAAGAGTCAGAATGGTATGATTTTCGAAAGATGGATCTCTCGCGCAGAAGCACTTCAGCAGCAAGTGGAGTAGGTGGCTGCGTGCGTTGTTTCACCATTTCTCGTCGGCAACCAGTGTTTTGTGGAGGAGGGGAACCGAATGGGATAGATGAAGAGATTTTGGCAAGCCATTAATTCCAGATGGAAGAGAGGCATTGGTATTTGGCAGAAGTCTAACGGGTGGGGGCAGTTGTGATGGTTAAAGTGCAAATGAAGGGGAAGAGAATTATCGAGAAATCCCCGAGAAAGAAGACAAAAGGAAAGACCCAAGAAGAGGCAAAATGGGGACACCACGGGAAAAAGAACAAAAGTCTGGGACGGCATTTCCGGAACTTCACAAAAAGAGATCAAAAGACCAAAAGGGGTAAAGCACAACACATAAATCACGAAAAAACCAACAGGCAAGCCACCAAATTGAGGTATTAAACTGGCAAAATTTACCCAAATTGGCTAATCATTCAATTGCAAAAGTCTCTCTTTACTTTATAGGTGTTTGGATATTCATTTCAAAATCTCACACACAACATATCAATTATGTTCATTCCAAAATCTCGCGATAATAAAAACAAATCTTTCCTTTAGATGAACTGAATCTCGAAGTTCTCTTTTTACAAAAAGAAACATGCAAAGATTAGACTTAACTTATGCACCTACTCTATACATAGCAGAAAACTACTAACATAAGAATCAAACCTTAGAAACCAACATAGTGCCTTCATTAAGAACCCGGGTTAGTGTTCATTTTGCTTTTTTAGATTGAAAATTATTTTCAAATGATTTTAGCTCAACCCTAATGATTTTAGCAAATGAGTTCACCAGGTGCTAAAATCATGGTTGGTTTTTGTAAAAATCATGGTTGGTTTTTGTAAAAATCATGGTTGAGTTTAGCATAAAACCAACCATGATTTTAGCACCTGGCGAACTCATTTGCTAAAATCAGGGTTCTAGTTGCTAAAATCAAACGGAAACTCAGCAGTCGGGCTTAAGAAAATGCAAAAGTAAGAATTGGCTATGATCATGTCAGATTTGTTGTCACACTAGAGCAAATGTGGACCTGAAGAGGGAACATGCAAGGATACAAATAAGTTACAAAAGCGAAGAAGATCATCAAACAAACCAAAACACCCTTCATTTTTTGATAAAAAATCATTCATTCTAAAAAGCTCGTCAAGAATTGCAACATGAATAGTAATTTAGCTTGTAACTAACAAATTCGTCAAATGCTATAATAATAAAACATTAAACAACAAAGAACCAAATAGTAAGTAGAGTGGTAGCTCAATGATAAACACCTTAAGACTTGAGTTCAACCATCACTAACTATAACTAACAACCAAACTCCTACCTTCCACATGTAAAAGAAAAAATGATAAGTACTCCCTCCGTTTCAAAACAGATGTCCAAAATCACTATAAACGCCTCTCAGAAAATCATCTACTACATATTTTTTAAGCTATGAGATCTTATTTAATAGATTATGCTTAGTTTTATTAAAAAGTTTTTAAAATCATAAAAACTAATATAACAAATGGATAATTTTTTGAGAGGTGAGAATAGTAGTTTTGGACTTCCATTTTGGGAAGCATATTATCATCAAACAAGAGCAAGACTCTCAATGTAGTGAAAAGCATCATCTTTTGTAAATTGCGGCCTACATACATTAGAACGTCCTGGTAATCGTATTATAAATCTCTCATCAATTTTCTTTGGCACCAGGTCTAGAAGGTCCTTCAAAGTACCATCCTTGAAACTATAAGACACGACTTTATCTGATACATTCAACAATAGGACGGACTCATCCTCCTTCTCTTCGAGAATAATGCTTAGTATAGAGAAAGCATAATAATCCCGAAAATAAGTAGTAAAAGGTTCTGGGTAGCTATGAACAATAGCAGGGAATGCAGCCACAACGCAATCAAGATCAACATGATATTTGACAAACCAACCAGAGTAGTCGCTTTCCATCTCAAAAACTTGGAATTTAGTTGTAAATAGCTCCTCAATTAGATGTAAATGGCCATTGGACTCGCGTAATAACATAGGCTTACCAATACGAAAATTACGCCGAATCCTAGGAAAAGCCGGCATTTCTTCAATACACTCTAAATCGATATTGAAACGCGACCAAGCCCCTATCCAATGAATACTTCCATTCCAAAACACCCCGTTAGTGAAGGTATCACATTCCCGCCCCATAAAGCTTTTCCCAGATACCCTCCAACAGCGATTCTCCGAAGAATATATCTCAATATGATAATGACCAAACGAGGGTGTGATACTTCTTCTTACACATACTAGTTTGTAATGATGCGATCTTAATGGATCAAAAGCAATATCAAGCCCAGAAAAATCACCAGGTGGGTAAAACTGTATATACTGCTTGGTGGTGGGATTTACTACGAAATAACTGGGGACGGTTCCGCATTTGAGGAGTCTGCTAGTACAGAGCAACAAACCATTACAAGATTGCAAAATATCCACACCTGAAAAATTCTCATTGCTGGGAATGAAACTGAGAGATTTGAGCGGAGGATCCCTAGAGAAAGACGACTTGGGCGAAACGAATTCGAAGTAGGGACCGCCGGCGGGGGCTGGGTGGACGAGGTACGGCCACGTCTTGCGCAGGAGGAGGCCAGAGAGTCTGGGGTAAGAATTGCGGAGGAGAGAGAATCTGGAGGAAGATATGAGAGATAGCCAGCTTTTCAACACGCTTTTGAATCGAACCTGAGACTTAAAGGGGGTTCGAACGAGAATCCCGGATAAGATATCGTCGTTTTCGGCGATCGCTATGGCTGAAGAGGCCGTCGTTACGTCGTCCTCCACGGTCGATTGTTCGACGGCGGAGGGCGCCCTGGCTGAACATCTGCGAAGATGACCTTTCTTCTTTTTCATCCCGAGACAAAGACAACTGCAACCTAGCACCACAAACCCTTGCTGGTAAGATTTTGCAGTGGTACTGTGGTAGTGTGATGTTTGGGCTCGTGATGCCACATGGTTTGGGCGTACAATGAACAAGCGAAGCACTAATGTGACATTGCATTCTTGGTCCTTAATACCGGCCCGTGATTTGGATAACACTTTTTTTTTTTTAACAGATTTTTACCTTTAAACCTAGAAAAAAGACATCTAATTACCTAAATCACTCTTTTTAATTACCATTAAGGAAAATCATTTTTTTTTTGGGTTTAGACACTTAGGGAATAATACGGTTTCATAGCTTTTTAGAAGTTTGGGCACTTTCATATGATTTTGAGGGTTTAGGCAGAAGCGGCTCCAAGAAGGGTTGGGTGGTCATCTGAACACCCTGAAAAAAATAATTTAGAAATACATGTAAATTTTTTTTTTTTCATTTTTTATCATTTTGAACACCCTAGCAAAAAAGGTTTAAACACCCTGCCTAAAAAATTAACGCTCTACCTTAAATATTTGAACACCCTACCCAAAATGTGTGAACCAAAAAGAAAAAAAAATGTTAATCTCTTCTCTGGACTCTAAATTCCATGCAAATACAAATACAGGAACTGATATGTAATTAATGAAAAAGAAAAAAAATCTGTAATTTATCAATATGAAAAAGGCATAGGGATGAAACCTTTCCTAATCTTTTCTAACTTTCTGCAAATACAAAAATGAAAGAGAGCCGTTTCGCCATGGTCCATCGCCTAATTTGATCGGAACCTCTCCTAATTCTCTGATCTCTCTGGAAAAAGATTTAGCCGTTTCGCCAATCTCCATCCATCACCGTCGTCTGTCGTCTTTGGACTCTCATTCGAATCACGGAATCAGCCAATTGCCCACATGTAACAGGCTAGACCGCTTTTCGATTTTTCGATAATCTGGTGTTTTGAGTGTGAGTTGTCGGTTCAGGTTTGTCCTTTGTATGATTTCAGTGAGTTGTCGGTTTAGGTTTGTCCTTTGTATTGACTCTACCTGTCGCTACTGCAATAGTTGAAAGAAGTTTTTCAGCTATGAAGTACATAAAGAGAAATCTACGCAATTGAATCGGAGATCAGTGGATGAACGATTGTTTGGTTACTTATATTGAGAGTGATACATTTGATACCGTTGATAATGAGGCTATTATGCAACAGTTTCAAAATATGAAAAGTCGTCAAGGACAATTGTAATAGGCTAAATGCTATGTTGTTTTTTGGTGGCATTGTTGATATTAATAGTTTTTTTTTGGTTTATGTATCGTTATTATTTCTAGAGGACCGTAATAGAATTTCCGAACACCCTCATGAGAATTCTTGGAGCCGCCACTATTCTCACTCTCTCTCTCTCTTCCAATCTTCATTGCAATTTGGATAGAAAAACTGAGTGTGTTTTGTCCAACAATGGAGCATTTGTGGTCTAAAACCAAGTGGATCTTACCGACATGTCAAAGCAATTTCCAAAGGTCACTCTCGCCATAAGGTCCGTTTTGATTTTCGTGCCACACCAGAGATCGCTATTCATTCATAGAAAATCATCACAGACCACCCAACCGGTCCGCACCACTGGTAATGGCTCGGGAAATCTGTTACTGCTTGTTATGTTATGGAAACTGGCCGGCGGCCGGTTCAAGTGTGAGTTTAACCCTACACCGGTATACCGGTCTATAGCTGAACGAGGCCTTCAAAACTTACGAACTAGCCGATCCGGTACGTAAAGGCCGATTTTTGAATCCTAAAGGCTATGTTTGGTAACACTTCTGTTTTCTGTTTTCTGTTTTCTAATTTTTGTTTTTCGTAAAATGGAAGTGAAAACAAAAAATATGTTTGTGTGAAATTATTTTCAAAAAAAAAAAAGTAAAAACATAATTATGAGTCGGTTGGAGGTGTGCCGGCGGGAGGCTGGAGGTGGTGGGTGGTGGCGGTGGCGGGTGGCGGCGGTGGTGCATGGTGGCTGGAGGTGGAGGTGGTGGTGGGGGTGGTGGTGGGTGGTGGCGGCGGTAGTGGGTGGTGGTTGGTGGCGGTGGTGGCGGTGGTGGGTGGAGGTGGAGGTGGTGGTGGGTGGTGGTGGTGGTGGGTGGTGGCGGTGGTGGGTGGTGGTGGCTGGAGGTGGTGGTTGTGGGTGGTGGTGGTGGTGGGTGGTGGCGGTGGCGGGTGGTGGCGGTGGTGCATGGTGGCTGGAGGTGGAGGTGATGGTGGGTGGTGGCGACGGTAGTGGGTGGTGGTTGGTGGCGGTGGTGGGTGGAGGTGGAGGTGGTGGTGGGTGGCGGTGGTGGTTGTGGGTGGTGGGGTGGTGGTGGTGGTGGTGGGTGGTGGTTGGTGGGGTGGTGGTGGTGGCGGGTGGAGGTGGTGGTGGGTGGTGGCGGTGGTGGGTGGTGGTGGGTGGCGGTGGTGCATGGTGGTGGGTGGCGGTGGTGGCGGGTGGCGGTTGGTGGTGGCTGGAGGTGGAGGTGGTGGTGGGGTGGTGGCGGTGGTGGTGGTGGGTGGTGGGTGGTGGTTGGGGTGGCAGCTGGTTGTGAGAAAACAAAAACAGAAAGTGAAAGTTGAGATTTTCAACTTCCTCAAATTTCATAAATAATGGAAGTAAGAAGTAGAATTTGAAAGTAAAAGTGGCACACAAACAACATTCTGGTTTTAAATTGTGAAAATTCTGAAAACAGAAAACGAAAGTGCCTCCAAACAAGGCCTTAGTAAATCATAAATACTCATTTAAACAAATTCAACTCCTAATTACAAACGGCTGCGGTCTGACTACGGTTACTACTCTCAGAGAGGCGAGATAGATGATTGCGTTCTCTTTATTCACAAAAGAAAAGTCTAATACTGGGAAAATTACCTACCCAAGATCATTTAATGACATTGGGGCTCACTCTACGAAAAGAGAAATTTGTAACATGAATACAATTACACTTTACAATACACAATCCTACTGCCTTTTATAGGCCAAATACAAATAACTACAATTAGGTACTCAAACCAATTGCAATCACGTAACTCCAAAGTCAAGATATGTGGCTTATCTCCAAGCCTCCAAACCAACAATAGAAACACATGTTTTTCATTCTTAATGAAAGACTTGGTGAAAAATTCTCTTAATGAAAGACTTGGTGAAAAATTATGATATGGGTGATGGGTCTCCATGATGTGCGATTAAATTAGACTTGATGAAGGCCTATGATTCTATTTCCTGGGAGTTTTTGTTTGAAGTTATGGCTGTTATGGATTTCCCCCCTCAGTTTATTTTTTGGATCAAACAATGTGTTAATTTCGACCACTATGTACTCTGTGATGATTAATGGTGGCTTGGAAGGGTATTTCCCTGTTATGAGAGGTCTTCGCCAAGGGGATACTATCTCCCCCTACTTGTTCTTGTTTGTTATGGAGGCTTTTAATGCTATTCTGGGTTATAGAATTGCTACTGCCAGCTTCTCTTTCCACCCTAAGTGTCAATGGCTTAACATTTTTCACTTGATATTTGCTGATGGTCTTTTTTCTTATTCTACTTTGTGGGGCAGATCCTCTCTCTCTTACTCTATTCCCGAGTTGCTTAGGAACTTCTATTTATATTTTGGATTATAATCTAACCTTTTGAAGAGTTCTATATTTTTTTCTGGGGTTAGTCAAGATTTAAAAGCTTAGTCCCAGGGTATTCTTTCTATTTCTGAGGAGTCCTTGCCTTTCAAGTATCTCGGAGTGCCTCTCATTTCTAATATCTTAAACAGAGTTCATTCTTGGTACAATAAAGACTCTTATGTAAGCAGATATCAACTTTTCTCTTCTGTGTTGTTTAGTATATAGACTTATTGGAGTTCAATTTTTGTTTTGCCTCAAAAAGTTCTGAAGCAAGTGGTGAAAATCCTTAGGACCTTTTTTTGGATTGGGCCTGAGATGAAGACTTCTGGTGCCAAGGTTAGTTGGTCTTCTGTTTGCTTGACAAAGTCTGAGGGTGGTTTGGGTTTTAAAGACTTAAGGCCTCGTTTGGATGATGTATAAGAGACCCTGACTATTCAATCCGGGGGAATGAGGAGTGGTTAGACATTTAGCCCATGTTTTGGCAACCAAAAACGCCCCTTGACAAAATAGCCGCTAGCTAAATAGCCAAGGGGGGTGGGGGTGCTTGGGGTGCTTGTATTTAGTTCGGCTCCTCATCCGGGACCAAATGACGAGCATACCCCTCTGTTTCAAGCAAAAAATATTGAAGCACAAGCACAAGCCACCATTGTTTGAAGCAAAAATTCCCAAAATTTTCAGATTTGGGAATTTCGAAAAATTCAAGCGATTAGGAAAAAGGAAAACATATCTGGGTGAGGGATTTGCCGGACCATCACCGTCGTTTTCTTTTTCGTCGGACCATCGCCGTTGATTTGGTCGGATTTCTGCCGTCCCGTCGTCTGGTTCTTGGTTGGTTCTGGAAAAACAAGAAAAAGAAAGAAGAAGAAGAAAAAGAAAGAAAGAAGAAGAAGAAATTGACGACTCTCTCCCTTTTAATTGTAAAAATTACACTACATCACCCTATATTTAATATAGTAATTCACTCAAGCCCATATATATAAACTAGTTTTATTAATTAACTTCTTTAAAAAAATATATACTTGAGAAAAAATTGTTAAACAAAATTAATTTTTTATTTATTAGAAACAAAAAATATATATACCTGTAATATTTAATATTCTTTATTTATATAAAATAATTAAATTAAGTATTGTATAATTATTTTAAGGATTTATATAATTATTTAAACCTATAAGTTAATATGGGCATTAACAAGGACAAAATAGTCATTTGACTGATTTTTACATCATCCACCCTCTGAATCCCTCCTTTTTTATCCCTCATCCAAACCATGTACTATTTAATCCTGTCTTCTTATCTGTCACATCAATTGGGCCCACCCTTCTTATTTAATCACCCCTACTATTTTATCCCCTTTACTATTTAATCCCTCTCAAACTAAGACGTCATCCAAACGGCCCGTAAAGGACTGGAATATTGCTACTATGTCTAAGAACATTTGGGCTATTTCTTGTAAAGCTGATTCTCTTTGGATGAAGTGGATTCACTCTTATTAAAAATCAGAGTTTGTGGTCCATTAAAGTTCTTGCTAATGCTTCATGGACCATTAGGAAAAATTTTAAGCGGCAACCATTGGTACAGCCTTGGATCAAATATATATGGGAAATGGTTTTAAAACCTTCCTATGGTGGTATAATTGGCACCCTCTGGGTCCACTTTATCTGAGATTTGGTGAGAGGCTTGGCTTTATGTTGAGGAGTTCTTCTAAGGCAAAGGTAACATCAGTGATTGATGGGGCTCGATGGAAATGGTGTCGGTGCGGTGCCGAAATAAACCCGCACAGAATGCTGCGCAGCACGGGGCTGCACAACACCCCCGTTTCCATTCTATTCAGTCTGCTTGGAATGCTCTTCGTTCTAGTGCTCCTGATGTAGATTGGCATAATTTGGTTCAAACATCACATTCCCCGATGGGCTATCATTCAGTGGATGTGCCTAATTTCTAGGGAGGTTGGCTACAAGAGATGGGTTGCTCAGTTGGGGTTAGTGGTGGCAATTTCGAACCCAATTCATGAACCCACCCAAATCCATCCATTTAAAACCCAACCCAACCCACCTATATTATAATGTAGGTTGTAAATGGGTGAACCCATATTTGCCTATATTTAGATGGGTTAACCTGGGTTCAAAATTAATGGGTTGAAGAACTTGAAGTTGAACCCATAGTATCCGGTGGGAGTGAACCTCCCCTCTTTCTCTCTCTTTCTAAGAACCAGAGACGACTTCACATCAGGAATTATTGGCGTGGATCCCTGGCACATGTGGCAGTTGGCACGACATTGTTCCCCACTGTGCAAAACAATTTCAGGCTCCTCCCTCTCCTCCCAATCTTCCCTCTCTTCAATGGTGAATTCCAAAACCATAAACAATGGATAATCCCATTCAATTGATTGTCTTAATCAAGGTTTAATTAAAGTTATTTCCTACAATATCTGTATAATTAGATGGATTTGTTGTTGCAACACAATTGTTTGCAAAAATATACTCGATCCGTCCCATTTTAATAATTCCATACGAAAAGACGTATAATTTTTGGGTAAAAATAAAATATTACGGTTCATAATTTTTTTTGAAATTTCCACACCAAATTAAAGAATTAATCGAGATCTTTTATTTTGTGCTAAGAAACTCGGAAAAATATGTGCGGAAGCACTTAATTTTATTTATTTTTATCTAAACATTACACGTCTTTTGATAAGGGACTATCAAAATGAAACCGAGGGAGTAGTATTTGTCTACATATTGTGAGACAAAAGTAATGAAAGTAATCATATAAAAAATACGGTTTTTTTTTTTCCAATGTTAACTGTTAAGATGGTGGGCCTCGTGTTGAACAGTAAAGGACATTCACACTTTATTATTATTTTTTTTCGCTTGTTGCTGTAAACAAACTAGAGTAATAGTATTTTATTTGGTCTGACAACTTCCTGGTATGATCCACAAGATATACTCTATACATGTTTTAAAAAAATAAAATCGGGTTGGGTTGGGCTCGGTTGGGTTTAGCTTGACCTATATTCAACCCACCCATATTTACCCTATTCAGGGATGGAGGCAAAGGGGGGCCAGTAGGGGCGGTCGCCCCTCCAAGAAAAGGAAAAAACCTCTAGTATTATATAGAAAAAAAGAAATTTTTCTATGAATTATATAGGTTCATCCCTGCAAAATATTTTAGAAAAAAGATTCGCCCTTATGTAGTTAAATTCTTGGCTCCGTCCCTGAACCTATTCACTCTCAACTCATATTCAACCCACTCATATTTAACCCATAACCCATACCAACCCAACCCACCTATTTGCCACCTCTAGTTGGGGTATGATTGATTCTGACTTGTGTGTGCTATGTGACCAAGACACTGAATCCCATGGCAATTTATTCTTCTCCTCGCATGTTTGGAAATATTTTCTTGCTAAGAATGAATGTCACAGATCTTGCGTTGCAGAATTTTAATGGTTGAGAAATCCTTGCATGTGGGGGTGCTAAGTTGAAGCATCTTCTTATTAAATTGTCTTGTGCTGCTACCATATATCACCTATGGAGGGAGATGAATAAACGTGCTTTTCAACATGTACGGGCTGATGTTGATCATGTTTTAAGGAGTATTTCTTCGGACATCCATGCTAATGTTAGCTCTTGGAGGAAGATTAGGAAGTCGGACAAAATAATTTTTTGTGTATAGCTTGGAATATCTCTTTCTGGGTCTTTGAGCTTGTATAGGTTTGTTTTGGGTGTGTTTTAGGTATACACAAAATAATCATTGTTCTTGGTAAAAGGGTTATTTTGGAAGACTGAATAAATTTTGTTTTGACTTTTCAAATGTGACTAATAAATAGGTACATCCCAAGATAGGATAAGTGACAAACAATTTGGAACGGAGGGAGTATCAATTTAGAAATGTACAATTTTAGATCAAAGGCCCTACTATTTGTGATCTGCAAAATCGACTTTGAAATGGTCTCCAAATGAAGCTAGGGCTTAAAGTCAATCTGCAGCTCCCTATTTTTTGGGTGTATAGAAAAACAATTGGAAAGGGGAGTGCTGCTGTGTGGCCATGGTGTGCAACATCCGAGCCATCTGTTATGTTTTCAACGGTCCTAAATTCATCTTGACACTTTGTAAATTTAAGTCTTCTATTGCCAAGATGGAATCCCAGCCGTTGATTGCCGAGATTACGGCTCAGATGCTACACCAGGTGTGCACACTAGCACCCCCGGGTCCAATTCCCACAGAATTATTCTTTCCCATGGAATAGGGCCTAAAATTGACATGTCACCTTGAGTTCATAACGGCATGACCCTATCAAACAAGCTAAAATAAAAATTTTCACGTTTTCTCTCTCTCTTTCTCTCTCTCCCATCCTTAATTCACTCACACCTATATATTACCATGTAGCTGATTCTGGTTACAAACCATAACACAAAGTCTCATAACCTGAGGCTCTCTCCAAAGTCCCATAATCCAAAGTCCCATAGCATCAATGGTTGACGACAAGATCATATGGTCTTTCGTTCGCATCACGCTTTACATACTAGGCTCTGGCGTCACACCAAGAAATGAAGCTCTATCATTTCGATTGAGAAGCTGATTGTCCTTACCATTTCATCATGCCAATAATGGTATGACCCAAATATACTGAAAATGATTTCCTCTCTCTCTCTCTCTCTCTCTCTCTCTCTCTCTCATGCTTGATTGTTTTTTATTTATTTTTTATTTATCTAGATCCTTGATTCATTCACAAGTATAAATCTAACAAGCTAATTCTCGTGTTAAAAACCATATCCCAACTCCCATCACTTGAGCATCTCTCTTCTAATTCGTGGCCAAATTTAGTATTTTGTTATGGTGTTTAATATTACCAAACCCACACACACACGGAAAAATTAAATAGGCATCCTAAATTCAACCCCTACTTATGTTCTAGTCCATGAAAACACTGTTGGTTATCTTTTCATCAAGTAAATGCATGAAAGCCCTATATTATTTTCTGCCTTACGTAAGCGTTCTCTTAATATTTTACAGCTGGCACAGATAGGGATTGGAGACTCCGGACATACTGCCATTGTCCCAGGTCACATTCTTTATTCTTTATCTATGTTGATCAGATGATGTGGGATGAGAACTACTATATCAAACTCGGTCACAGTATGATGGACAATGAGAATAAATATCTATGTACTTGAAATGACCTGAAAAAAATGAATGGTGTAATTTATTTTTTCCCATGGGATCAGTTGATCCGACAGTTGGCAAGACCAATGACAAATTCCACCACTCACTCCTCCTTTGGGTCTGTTTCTCTAAAACATGGCCTCATAGGATGTGTGATGAGAACTATGTTCAAACTTAAAATGACTCAGATACCCTTGGATGGAGAAAATATAATGGTCCATGTGGAAAATTCATATAGGTTTCCAATTTTGAGTAATTAGTCTTTATTTAAAGTATAATAGTATTATGAATTTATTATTTTTCGTGGACCTCACGCTATTTTGCATAAATCTGCCAATGGAGTGGAGTGCATATTAATTGACTAAGTATCACTTTACTCCCTCCCTTCCAAATTGCTCATCACTTTTGGGATTTCCAACTTTTATGGAGACATGCAAAAACTACATTCAATAAATGCATTCACATTAAACAGATTTATTAATTTCCAACAATGCCCTTATATTTTGACTTTTAAATAAAATAATTGTTGTTGGTAAAGGGGTTATTTTAGAAGATTTAATAAATTTGTTTTGACTTTTCAAAGAGAACTAACAATTTGTAATATCAAAAAATAGTACAAGTGACAAGCAATTTGGAATGAAGGGAGTATTATTTGTTGTGGACCTCACGCTATTTTGCATAAATCTGTCAATGGGGTGGAGTGCACATTACTTGACTAATTCCACCACTCACTCTTCCTTTTGGGGTCACTACTCTAAGATTTTGCCACGGTATGACGTGCAATGAGAACTACCATATTACCTAAATGGCCAGACACCCTCATAAAAGATTTGGCCCCGGTATGATGTGCAATGAGAACTACCATATTACATACTTGATAGTCTACTTCGAAAATTCTATTGTTTTCATATTATTTGAAGACTGAAGCTATTTCAACTCTTTCTCGTGTCAATTTTATCCACTCTTAAAATTTTAGACCATATAATCTAATACCTCAAATCCTGTTTTCTCCATGCTAACCCCATTAGTTACCATGACCTAGTTGCCACACCCGCTATTTCACCAGTATGCTCAACCGTTTATCTACCCAGGGAAAAAGGTATTAATATATGAATATTTCATTTCCGTACGTAGTCTTGGTTGTGTTGCAAATAAATGCTTCATAATTGTTTTTCATGCATGTAGCTTCTTCAGAGAGAATGATCTATTGGAATTAATGCCCCTTGATATCGCCAGAGAAACTATGAAGTTTCTTGGAAACATAAATTGTAACACATTTTTGCTACTTATATCGTTCTACTTGAACATAAATTGTAACACATTTACTTCATTAAATTAGGTGGACACTTTTAAGAGGAGGAGAGCGTTAGATTTAACGCTCTTGGATAGTCGGGCTGCTTTGAAATTGCTTGGTCGAAGGGTTCGATAAATGTTTTGCGTCATCATTGTGGTGAATTGGATGCTGATATTCTAGAATACTGCCACAAGGAGTCTGTTTATGTTTATAATATCTGCCCTTGGCCTTGTGGGCGTGGTCGTCGTTGACCCGATTAAATCATGCTTCCAATCGGTGATGTTCTACTTAATTTATCACCCTGTCGATGTGGGTGATTTACGCGTAGTGGACCAAACACAGGTAATGTACTTTTTTACTGGTGATATAGTATATATTGATTGGGATTAACTGGTTAAATATGTGACCTGTAAACGGTGGGTGATGATTCGTGGATGAGTGTAGAGAGAAATTATGATTGAAACCAGTTTGGATTCATGTTGTTCAATTATTTACTCATATAATCTTCCTAACTATTTCTACGTTTCGTTTTGTTGTTTGTTTCCGGTCTTTTCCACCATCTTTTTCGACAAAAGTCTTCGGGATCCGGTAAGAGAATCGGCATAGTTGAAACAAAAGACTCCAGCAAATAGTCTACAGCTTACCAGCAAGCTAACCAACCCCTCAAGTGGAGTTTCATCATATGGAATTCCCGCCCTAGATGATAACCTCTCAAGGGTATCGTTTTAGCTCAAAGACATTGCTAAAGGATTTCAACAAATCAATGACAATCGACTGAATATCACTCTTCTATACGACGATGTGATGAAGGTGCATTACTTTGATGAACTGATGTTGCTAAGGGGATTCAATAGTCAAAATATATAGAGAGCACTGGAAACGCGTTCTTAGCGTTCTTAGTGAAGACTGAAAAGTTAATACAAGACCCATTAGAATATAGAAGCATCTTGTACTATCTTGGATTGTTATGTGAATGGAAACGGGAATGTTTACCTTGATGTGCGCGCCCTAAAGATGACAACGAAACTTATCACAAAAAAAGGAAGATGATGACGAGGGTCATGGATACTGATGTACTATATTCTATTACTTGCTGTTACACGTCCGGATCTTAAATATTGAATGGGATTCATTGGAATGTAGATGCATGCATCTTGTACTATCTTGGATTGTTACATGAATGGAAATGAAAATGGAAATCGGAATTTTTACCTTGATGGGATATTATAATTTGGAGCACCTTGATGCATAAGAGAATAAGGCCACTAGCACTTGTGTTGGCACACCACTTGCCCCTTTCATACTTAAGCTCTTTATATTCATTCAAATCATTCTTTATGGGTTCTTTCTGGAGTGGGTAAAATCTGATTACCCTACTACTAGGCATAACACGTGCCTACGGCAGTCACCACGAAAGGGTGAAATAGCTCGGCACCACGTAGGGTATTCGTGAGCCCTGTGCTGAGCTGGTTTGGCCATGAGTAAGGCCAGAATGAAAGGAATGAACTAATATACCAGGATGTGCCAGCTTGGTATAAGCCATAAGGGGATGCCCCTGGTTCGGCCGACCTGAGAGCGCTACGGGTAAAGTTTGAATAGCATTCTGGAATACATGGACTCAGCTCGGCGTGAGTAGCTGAGTTATGTACGAGTCATGCCGAGCTACGTGGAAGCACGGCACCGCCACGGATAAGGCGGTGAGACATTCCAGAATAATTTAAGGCGGTTCCTTATGAGATAAGGGGCAGTCCCGTGAAATGGGGGATTGATATGGGAAGTCCTAATGTGATTAGGAGTATACCCGAAAGAAACCTATATGGAAAGAAAGGCCTCTGCTAGACGAGATCTAGCAGGATATGGAGACTTGCCCCTAATAGGAAAGTTCTATTAGGAAAAGGATTCCTAAAAGAAATAGGAAACAAGGGGCACGAGATGCCTAAACTGATAAGCATATACACCTATAAATACAAGACAAAAACCATGACAAAAGGTACGCGGTGAAATTCTTTTCATAAGCATTGTGTAGTTTGAGAATTCAAGTACGGGATACTAACTTAGGCATCGGAGGGCCTTTGCCAACGAGAGGCAAAGGTGCTCTCACCCTCTTTCTGTCTTGCAGATTCAGGGTGGAACCAAGGAAGCACGTGATCCAGGGCTACGTGGATTTTATCCCCGTACAATTGGCGCCGTCTGTGGGAAAAGAACAAAAAAGCTCGATCCCTCTCAACAGAGATCAACAATGGTACTTTCAGAACCTCTTCTGTACACCCCACGACGAAGGGACGTAGAAGATGACGGTACCACGCTTGTGTATACTACGAGAAAGAGCACGAGGGTGGACAAAACTCCTCTGATTCTAAGAGCACCACAGAAAAAGCCAGCAATAAAGAGGTTCGACATAGGGAGTATCCCTGAGATTCCAAAATTCAGGGATACACGCCTAATACGCCATGGTTCTCCAAGGTGGAGACGCTCAAAGACACCACCAGGAGGTGGGGAGGCCTCCACCCGACGAGAGCGGGGAAGAAGCCCCCCGAGGAGGGATGGTAACAAGCACACGAGGAATCGAGAAAGGGAAGATAGCCTTGACAGAAAGGAACAAGAGGCAGAGGAATTGACCCGTGAAGTCACTCGACGAGAACAAGAGATTTAGGACCTAAAAAAGTAGCTTCAGGAGAAAGAAAAAGACCTACGCTCACGGACGAGATCCGTGCACCATGAGCAAGAGAGGAAAAGTCGTCATCACGACAACATCTCCACCGACCAAGCAGCCTCTCCACGAAAAGGAGAGATAGGAGCGTTTCTGTTGAGAAAAGAGAAAGAAGGAAGCACGCTAGGGACAGGTATGAGAGGTCTGGTTCTAACGAGCATATTCCTGAGCATCACGCAAGAAGGAGGGATGCCGGCCGAGCTGATCAAGGTCCTAGAACTGCACGAGAAGCAGCTAAAGAGGCCCTAGGCCAGATCTCTAAATCACCATTGGCCCCCTGGATCCGCACGGAGAAGACGCCAAACAGAGTGAAACATTCAGCGTTCATCCTTTACGAAACCAGCACGGATCCCGTGGCCCACATTTAGCACTACCAGCAGGCCATGTTTATGCATGAGCAGGATGATGCATTGCTGTGCAAAATGTTCCCGTCCAGCCTAGGGAAAGTGGCACTGGTTGGTACCATAAGCTCACAGAAGGATCAATCTTATGCTGGACTCAACTGGCCGAGGAGTTCACCGCTCAGTTCTTCACAAGCCGAGCAGCTCCAAAAACCTTTGATGCATTGACCTCTATGAGACAGAGGGATGATGAGACCCTGCGTCAGTACTTAAAGCGCTACTGGGAAACTTTCAACGAAATCGAAAATTGTAGTGAGGAGTATGTTTTAGCAACATTCAAAACAAGTCTGCCCATGCATAGTAAGCTACGAGAGTCGCTTACCATGCACCCAGTCAAGACTGTGGCCAAATTGATGGAGAGAATTCAGGAGCATGCACGGGTAGAAGATGATATCCTACAGGTTGGAGGGAAGATCGTAGCTGGGCAACCTCAGCTCCCAGAGAAGAGGACGGTGGAGCCAAAGGTATACAAGAAGGACTTCACAACGGGAAGGAAGGATTATGCACAGCAGAGGAAGGACAAAGCTGATCCAGACCCCAAGTCATATTTTAGCGTCATGGCAACTTTCAATATACCTATCTACAAAATGCTGTACAGGATCAAGAATGAACAATGGTTCAGGAGACCCCCAAAGATGACTGGGAACCCGGAGAAAAGGAGGGCCACCAATCAGCACTGCAGCTATCACAGGGATTGGGGGCATATGACTGAGGATTGTGTGGAGTACAAGAAGTTCCTGAATGAGAAGGTGGCAGAGGGCCATCTAAAGGAATTCTTGGCCGATAGCAAGAACAACGCTGAGCTGATAGAAGAAATGGACTACGAGAAAGGTCCGAAGGGAATGATCCATATGATACATGGATTGGTTGCCCCATACACAAATAATGAAATAAGGCACATCCAGAGGGTCAATGGACAAGCAACACAGGTCATGAAGCTCGACATGAAAAGGCCGAGGGCGGAAGGGGTCATGGAGACCCCAATCACTTTCACTGATGATGACCTGGATGGGGTATCAGTACCCCATAATGACGCATTAGTAATCACCCTACGAATAGGGGAATACGACGTGGAGAAGATTCTTGTTGATCAAGGGGCTAGCACAGAAATCATGTACTATGACGCCTTCAAAAGAATGGAACTCCCAACCAGCTCGTTGCAGAAGTGTCTCATCCCCCTAGTCGGCTTCAGTGCACAGACAGTGTGGCCTATGGGAAAGGTCACACTGCTCGTCCGAGCAGGGTCAGTAGTACTAAAAACGGATTTCCTCGTGGTGGACATCCCCTCCTCCTATAACGTGATTATAGGAAGAACATGGATGCACAAAATGAAGGCAGTCTCCTCAACTTACCACCAGAAGATCAAGTATCCCGGAGCAGATGGAATAGAATGCATTAAAGGCAGCCAAAAAGTGGCCGATCAGTGTTTCACCATGGTCTTAAGGAAATCCCCAAAGGCCGAGCTGGTACAAACGGTTGAAGTCCCAGATCAACCAACCTTGGAGGACATCGGGGGCGATCCTACCAAGAAGATGGTGGAAGGGTTGAAGAAAATACAGGTTCAGGAGGACGATGCAGAAAAATATTTCCTGATCGGCGAGACCCTCTCCGAGCTAGAGGAAAGAGATTTGGCCACCTTCCTTAAAGACCACATCGATGTGTTTGCTTGGACCCCCCAGGAGATGCCTGGAATAGATCCTGAAGTCATCTGCCACCACTGGAACGTGGATCCTCAGCACAAGCCAATTGTGCAGAAGGCAAGGAGGTCGGCACCACAGTACGCAGATGCTGTAATTGGGGAGGTAGAACGGCTACTACAAGCAAATGCCATACGTGAAGTGAGCTATCCAGATTGGTTGGCCAACACTGTGGTAGTCAAGAAAAAGAACGGAAAGTGGAGGGTATGCGTGGACTTCACAAGCCTCAACAAAGCATGCCCCAAAGATAGCTTCCCGCTTCCCAGAATTGATCAACTTGTGGACGCTACATCAGGCTATGAGAGGATGAGTTTCCTTGACGCATATCGAGGATACCATGAAATAGCTATGTACGAACCAGATCAGGAGAAGACATCTTTCATCTCTCCAAGGGGGCTCTACTGCTACAAAGTTATGCCGTTTGGGCTAAGGAACGCTGGAGCAACCTACCAAAGGTTGGTTACTAAAATGTTCAAAGAACAGCTCGGCAAGACAATGGAAGTCTACATCGACGACATGGTGGTAAAAAGCAGAGTAAAGCTTGATCACCTCGTCGACCTAAAGGTAACTTTCAGCATTCTGAGAGAATACAAGCTGAAGTTAAACGCTTCGAAATGTGCCTTTAGGGTCAGCTCGGGGAAGTTTCTCAGGCACTTAGTGACTAAGAGGGGGATTGAAGCCAACCCAGATCAAATCACGGCTCTGCAAAGCCTTTAAAGCCCGAAGACCACGAAGGAGGTCCAAAGGCTAACGGGGATGACAGCAGCTCTTAATCGCTTCATCAGCAAGTCCTCAGACCGTTGCAGACCTTTCTTTCAACTTCTGAAGAAGAGAGAAGGATACGAGTGGGGAGCCGAACAGGAACAGGCTTTCCAGGAGTTGAAAGTTTACTTGTCATCACCTCCTTTACTCTCTACTCCAGAAGCTGGGGAGCGGTTGATATTATATTTAGCAGTATCTGATCATGCGGTCAGCTCGGTTCTCCTACGATTAAAGGGGACAGAGCAGGCTCCAATTTATTTTATAAGCAAGACATTGTTAGATGCTGAGACACGCTACCTACCATTAGACAAGTTGGTATACGCTCTCGTTATCGCATCAAGAAAATTGCCCCATTATTTCTTACAGCATCCCATCACTGTGTTCACTGAGCATCCATTGAGGGATTTGCTTAGGAAGGCAGATTTTTCAGGGAGGATCTCGAAGTGGTCTATAGAGCTGAGCCAATTTGACCTTGATTATCAGCCTAGAATGGCAATCAAAGGGCAAATTTTGGCTGATTTTGTAGCAGAGTTTACCCCGACAGTGGCTCCACCACCACCAGCTCTCCACGAGAAGGAGCAGATCAACAATCCCGAGCAGCCAACGAGAATGGCCAAAATAGATCTAGACGAGTGGAGGCTCTACGTCGATGGATCAGCCTGCAACAAAGGATCCGGAGCAGGGGTAGTACTTTTCTCTCCAGAAGAAGTGGTTTTGGAGCAGGCACTACGACTTGGATTTAGTGCCACTAACAACGTGGCAGAGTACGAAGCCTTGATCGCTGGATTAAGAAGTGCCCTGGAACTTGTGGACGGTCGGCCTCCACGCGGTTCGTGCAATGGTTTTCGAAACGGTTCGAAAAACAAGGATTTTAGAGTCGCCACCCGGGTTTTGGGAAAATAGTTTGGGACCCGAGAAACCAATTCGAAAATGATGATTTCGAGAGAATGGCTTATAAAACCAATTGAAAACCAGAGATTCGTTTCGGATCCGGGAGCCAGGTTACGAACAGGGAAGGGTTTTAATGCACCCTGTTCGCCCGATTAAAAATCGGTCTTTACTAAATATTTGTGAGATTTTATTAGAAAACGATTTTATTGCTGAACATTAACAGATAAACATTTAAACAAAACAGACGGTAATAATGAGAAAAACAAATGACTGGTATGTAATTGACAGAAATCAAACGAAAATCCAAACTTCAAACTGTTCCTGCAGGGAGAGGGTTCAAATTTCACATTTTACCAGAAAAGTGTGCCGTGCGGCACTGTTCTTCAATTTAACGGTAAAATTTTCAAATGGGTGCCGTACGGCACTCAAAGTGTACCGTGCGGCACATCTGGCTGCAAAACAGTTTGAAACTTTGGCTTTTCGAAATGATTGATCAGAGGCACATACAAAGTATGAAATGCATTCAAAATGAACTACTTAAAAGGGAGAAAACATTGTATTGAGTATGGGATGTCCCTCCTTGTTGAATCGCTCCGTACGAGGCGATGTTTTCACCGTACGACGCGACCGGGAGGTGTGAAATGAAACTGGATTTGCTGTAATTTGGGCATACCAAGCATGGAAATGATACAAAGGATCATTCCACCCTTAGTACCCCTCCCCTCAGGGTACCAAATTCAAGGAATTTGGCGAAACGGGTTTATACCTTCGGTTTCGAACTCTCGGATTGAGCGTCGGATTGAACTTCCGAATGCTGCTTGAACCTTCTCTGGACCTCACTTTCACTCTAGTATGGTGGTAAGAGGGATTGAGGGCTTATACTTGGGCAAATTTGGAACGGCTTTAGAACCAAGAAACAGGGGATGAGTCTCTGCTTTGGGTTTTGATTCCGGCAGAGAGAGTGATGCGGATTTTTGTATAGTAGAGGTGATGCTTAAGAAGCTTAGCAATAGGAAATGGTATTCAAGGATGGAATTTCGTGGTCCTTTCTTATACAGAAATTGTATGGGGTTCGGGGGATCTGGGGCCCTTTTCTCATTGAGTTCGAACGGTTTTTATAGAGGATTGGGGAGCCGAATGTAGTTCCCAACCCCTTCTTGATTCTTGCCCAGGGGGACAATGGCATAGGGAATAGCCTATTCCTTTCGGCCATGATCTTCCCTTTCGGCCAGCAGGGCGGGGGAACCAATCTCGTCAACACTTTCGGCTTGTTGGGAACCCGCAAAAAGAACTGGGAACTTGAACAGTGCCGTACGGCACACGAACTGTGCCGTGCGGCACAACTCGTGTACCGTGCGGTACAACTGGCCGTCAAATTTCCAAAACTCTGCTGTACGTGACACTGGCTGTCCCGTGCGTTGAGAGATGTGTACCGTGCGGTACTGTTGACTGAGTTGACTTGGAGAGTTCCAATCCGAGAGTTCTTCCGATCGTTTCCGTTCATCATTGGGGATTAAAATGTACGTGAACGCTCATTTTGGGGTGTCTACAGTTGCCCCTCTTTGACGAGACTTACAAACATTGTGTCGTCGGAAGTCGCGTCAAAGATAGAAGACACCCCTCGATGTGAACGTCCTCGTATGAAAACCAACAGCTAAGCATGATGCATGTGGTCGCGCTCGTAAGAGCTGCCTACGTACCCCGTTGTAGGGATCAGACCGGCGTAGTTCATTGAGGCTTTAGAATGCAAGAGTCGATAGGGAACATACCTTGATCGGTTTGAGGGAATTGTTGTTCTGCTTTTCAACGAGGGAAAAACGAATGATGTGCTCTTGGTGCTGAAAACCGTTTTGTTAATGCCAGAGAGGACTTACGAAACCGTCGGATGCTGATCACACTGTCGTTAATGCCGGTGAGGACTTACGAAACCGTCGGATGCTGATCAAACTGTCGTTAGTGCCGGTGAGGACTTACGAAACCGTCGGATGCTGATCAAACTGTCGTTAGTGCCGGTGAGGACTTACGAAACCGTCGGATGCTGATCAAACTGTCGTTGATGCTGGTGAGGACTTACGAAATCATCTGATGCTGATCAAACTGTCGTTAATGCCAGTGAGGACTTACGAAACCATCTGATGCTGATCAAACTGTCGTTAATGCCGGTGAGGACTTACGAAACCATCTGATGCTGATAAAACTGTCGTTAATGCCGGTGAGGACTTACGAAATGATCGGATGCTGATAAAGCTGTCGTTAATGCCGGTGAGGACTTACGAAACCATCTGATGCTGATAAAACTGTCGTTAATGCCAGTGAGGACTTACGAAATCATCTGATGCTGATAAAGCTGTGGTTAATGCCGGTGAGGACTTACGAAACCATCGGATGCTGATAAAACTGTCGTTAATGCCGGTGAGGACTTACGAAACCATCTGATGCTGATAAAACTGTCGTTAATGCCGGTGAGGACTTACGAAACCATCTGATGCTGATAAAGCTGTTGTTAATGCCGGTGAGGACTTACGAAAACCTGTTTGACGCTGATCAAGATTGTTGTTGTAGACGCCATTGAGGGCTTACGAAACCGTTCGATGTTTTTGAAATAATTGTTGCTGATGCCGTAGAGGGCTTACGAAACAACTTTCGATACTGGTAGAAGTTGTTGGTAATGCCTTTGAGGACTTATAAATCCAATCGTTGCTTCAATACTTGTGATGGAACCAATGAGTGCTCACGCGAAGCTGACGTGGGGCAAAATCGAGGATTAGCCTGAGTGAGATTGCTGGAAATCTTGGCTTTAGAAGTCCTTGGGAAGGTTGAATCTGGTGCAAACATCATTAAGGACACAGACGTGTGCCGTGCGGCATCAATACTGTACCGTGCGGCAGAAATGGCGTGCCGTGCGATAGAAATGGCAAAAGGGTGTACCGTGCGGTGCACAGAGTGTGCCGTGCGGTAGAGTGGGTGTGCCGTACGGCACAAGTGGCTATTAAAACCGCCCAAAACCGTTTTGTTTTCTCCCACTCTTTCAAACGCATTCAAACATTTTAGTCAGTTATTCCGAGAGCGTGGTATTCCGAAAATCTTCATTTCCTTCAATCTTCTTACTCCTCCTTCCTTCCCTCAAATCTCCTTCAATCTTCCGATCGAAAATCTCCCCAAAACCCACATTTTCACTTCCGAAATATACTGGTATGGCAGATTCCGGGGAGGCACCGAGCGGTTCGGCCATGTCTACCAGCGATTCGTCGTCGTCGGCGCACGGGGAGGGTAGTACTTCCTCCAGCAGGTCTGGAAGTGATTCGTCCATGGGAGTTCCGGCCGATGTCGGCCCAAATATTGCAGGCCCAGTTCTTGAGCCCTACCGTGTGGCATCGATTGGGGCCGAAACACCACCACCCATGCCGGAAGCGGCTCATACGAGACTGAGTGGGACTCACACGGGTGAGGTTTTGACTCCGGTGGAGGTACGGAAGGCCATGGGTACTGGGGATGCTGCGGTGATAGGCAGTGGAGGTACCAGTGGGGTTATGGGTGCCGCACGGCACATTGATAGTGCCGTGGGTGATGTTGGGAGTGCCGTGGTCACCGATAGGAGCACCGTACGGGACACTGAGGGCGCTGAGGGTGGTGGCCCGAGTACTGTGGCTAGCCATGAGGGGCCGGAGGCCACGGGTATTGATCCTTCAGGTACGGGCATTTCTCCCTTGGACATTGCTATGAGTCTTAGTGGTACTGATGTTGTTACAGAGAGAGCCCGCGCTCAGGAGAGTGGGTCTCAGGCTGAGGGTATCCCGAGGGATGTTTTGGTTGAGGATGTGACGGGGGGTAGTAGTACTGAGAGTGAGGAGGTGCCGTTAGTGAGGCGCATAGCTCCAGGTCCGGCTATTGCGATTGGTACCGCCAGAGTGCCAGAGGAGAGTGCTGAGATAGAGACAGAGCCTTCAGAGCCTCCGTTGTTTACACCTGCCGTTGGTTCTTCTCGTGGGTCTGGTCTGACTTTGGCAAACACTTTGGAGGGAGCGAGAGACGAGGATATAGCAGCGACCTTACAGGAGTTTCCCAGGTTTGAGAATGTCCTGGTTCAGGAGGGCATGGCATCCATTGTTAGGGATGCTGAGCAGGAGGAGAGGGAGAGAGAGGCTGCCACAGAGGAGGGGCGAGTGACTATAGTCCGAGAGGTCGAGTTGGCTTTGGACCACAGAGCTCGGTTTACACCGGCTACCTATGTGCCACGGGTGCACTTCTTTGTTCCTCAGGGGTGTGATACTTATACCCCTCTGCTGCCTACGTACCCAGATACGAGTGTGATTCGAGACCGTTCGACTCACATTGCGTATAGGAATCCTTTGGTATGTATCCTCTGTTTATTCTTTTCTGCTTGTGCTTGTTCATTTGCTTGCTTGTACATTCTTGCTAACAATACTGACTGAAGTTTTGCCATGCCTTTGTTTAACAGACTCAGAGATCCTTGGGTGGCTATGGAGGTTCTGCGCATTCTTTGGAGTACTACCGCGCGTTGCCATCATGAGTGAGGGCTTTGGTTGATGCCTCTGGGTTCACCATTTTTATCCGGCTTCTGACAGTGACTAGGATGGATCGCAAGCTGATACGAGCCCTGGTGGAGAGGTGGTGGGATACCACCAACACCTTCCACTTCAGATTCGGGGAGATGACCATCACTCCCCTTGACTTTGCTGCGATCACTGGTCTGAGAGTTGGAGGTGAGCCCATCCCGTTTGACTCAGAGCTATACTTGGACCCTGCTGCCGTTGAGCACTACCTGGGGAGGAGGCTTGGAGGTATTGATCCGGGGGTGAGGTATACTGTCTTGGTGGGTTTCTGGGACCACGAGCCAGAGTCAGAGGAGGAGGCTAGGCAGATGGCGAGGGCCTATTTGTTATACCTCTTTGGTGCCTCCCTGTTTCCGAACAGGCAGGGCATGGTGCACTTGGGTTGGTTGCCTGCACTAGAGAGTTTGGAGACTGCTGGGAGGTTTGACTGGGGTGGCGCCGGCCTGTGTACTGTGTACTGCTTCCTTGGTTGCGTGTGCCGTGGTGTAGGCACGAGCCTTGGTGGTTACTGGAGGGTGCTAGAGGTAAGACTTTTGCTTGCATTCCTCTTTCAATGATCATGATAATGCTTTTATCCATGTTTCTTGACTTGACGGTTTTCTGAACATGCAGGTGTGGGCTTATGAGGTGCTGGGTGTATTTGCCCCGACCAATTCGCATAGCAATGAGGATGTGCTCCCACGTGCCGAGAAGTGGGGGTCAGAGTACACAGGAGGCGGTGATCATAAGGGAGATTTGAGGACTTTTTGGCTTTTTCTGGATACTACTACAGGAGAGAGGGTAAGCCTTTTCCATGATTTCAAATGTTCATGCTTTCTCGTTTTCCTTTATCCTTGAACTGACAAACCTTTCTCTCTTGTAGGTGAGGTGGAACGTTTGGCATAGGATGCGCAGGGATTACTTGGTTAGGAGCAGGGAGCTGACACAGAGTCGAGTGCTGCTGGAGTGCCCTTACGGTTGGCGATGGTACTTGGGTGACAGGGTTTCCCGTCAGTCCCTCGGGATTGACCATTTTAGAGTGCCTTCGCCGTTGCCTCCACTCGTTCAGAGGACTGAGGAGTACACCCGAGCTGAGATAGAGAGATACACGGTGCCGACAGAGGTGGTCTTCGGTCTTTCGATGGATTATGTGGGTTACTTGAGCACACACTTGGCATATGACCTGGACATGGAGAACCGTTTGAGGGCCGGTGTTGCTTTACCTGAGTTGAGGAGAGAGATTGAGGTGGTGACTGTTGACGGAGCACTTGGAGTGGTGACGGTGCCTCATATCACTCCTACAGTTACTCTTGCCACGACAGAGGTGACTCTCGATTATTATGCTCGCTTTAATTACTTGTTTATACCCGTATCTCATGTATTGCTGACGCCTCTTTTGAATTTCAGATTCCTGTTGAGTGGGCTGCGGCGTCGTACCAGCTGGCGCAGGACTTGCAGGCCATGGTCCGTCAGTTCGTGATGGGCATGGCTCCAGAGGTGCGCCCGCGGGCTGAGCCAGGAGTTGTACTTGGTCGTGGTCAGAGAGCCACTAGAGGGAGGACACCGGCTCGTGGTGTTGGAGAGGCTAGCAGAGGTAGAGAGACCAGCCGAGGTACTCGCAGGAGGAGGGAGAGTACTAGCAGTGAGAGAGGAGCTAGCCGAGGGGCCACCCCTAGTGCCGGGGCTGCTGAGGTATACATTGGACTTGTCTTTCTTTTCTGTTTGATCATGCATGCCTTTCATTGTATTCTGACAAATTTTGCTGCTTGTGTAGGGAGCGTCAGGCTCCGGGAGTGCCAGGCGTTCCACGCCTCGAGTTACTTCGGTGACTCCACCTTCAGGCCGAGTGCTCCGTTCTTCTGAGAGACGGAGAGAGAGTGTACAGCAGAGGGAGGAGCCTACGGAGAGCAGTAGTACTGATGACGACCATGCTACGCCAGAGGAGCATAGACCTCAGGGGTCTGCGCCTCCGAAGCGTCCTCGTACCTGAGACAGTAGTTAGTGATAGCATTCTACTAGGTGGGGCCTGCGTGCCTTGTTTTGGTTTGGGCATTTGTTTAGCCTTCTTGTATAGATGGCCTGCGAGCCGTAGTAGTTGATGACACATTGGGCCTGTTTGCCTCTGGATATGGTTTCACTTATCATGTGGATATTTTGATCTTGGTTTTATAAAAATTTGCATTTTAGTCATGCTGTCATTCATATTGGCAATGAATCTGGAAAATCAAAGTTTGCATGTGAGTACTTAACTTAAAGCAACTGAATTCGAGACCAACAAACTTGTATATGGAAAGCTTGATTTGCATTTATGTTTGTGACTCATAGGACTCAATGAAGTAGAACTAAGCTTTTGAACTCATGTGTGCAATGTATGGACTAACGACAAGAGAATGATGCTTGTTGCGCACATATGTTGGCATTGCCGTTGACAAACGAATGGAATGACTCATGGATACGACACGTTGCACATGAATTGACCATGCTCGTGGGGTGGCGTTATCATGAAGTATAGCTCGCCGATACTTCCATTCCTTGGTATTCAAGTCTTCGAGACTTTTGACCATTGATTTTTTTTTGGTTGAGGTTGCCAACCGACCCTTCCAATAGGTCGTAGGTGCGTGCCAGGGCTTGCATGCATAAGATTTGTGCCAAAGAGAAGCATAGAATGAGTCCCGGAGGCTCAAAACTGAATTTTGCTTGGAATCTGGCCAGTTGTGCCGTGCGGCACTGAAACTGTGTCGTGCGGCACTATTAGTGTGCCGTACGGTACAGGCCTGATAATGCCAAAAAATCTGCCACTTGCAGCGGATTTCTGGTCCTCCCTTTCGGCGTTTCATCACTTCAACGCACGTCCTAGGGACTTGAAGAGCCATTGTGAGGAACCTTTTGAGGAGACTTACCATTTTTAGCATGATTCCTTGCGGTCTTCGAGTTGGCACGTTTTTCGAGACGGCCGTTCTTTGGAACTTGAAATTTTGTATTGTTCCTCATGCATGGTGGCTATAAAAAGCTGTTCATTCCCTCCCTTATTTGCATTCCAATTTCATAAACTCTTTCCTTGTTACCCCCCCCGTTTTCACAATGGTGGTGAGTTTCTCGGCCTCGATGCGTCCTTGGCTCGACAATCTTGATGGCTTGGATTGGCTCCACTTTCGGGGTCATAGGCTGACTTCCCTTCGTTATATTCGAGATGTGTCCATACGTCCGGAGTTGTTGCGAGCTGCAACACAATTCTGGGACCCTGAGGTGCATGTCTTCCGCTTTGGTCTCCACGAGTTATGCCCCACTGTGGAAGAATTCCTCGCTTACCTTGGAGGTTTTGATTTGGCGGAACCCATCGTTCCTCTCTACGGAGTTGGTTTTGCCCCAGTGTTGTCTTCCAAGCTAGAGATAAGTAACAATGCGGCTAAGTCTTTGATTCGTGGAGGTTTTCTGATCATCCCACGCTTGATTGAAGGATTCCGCTCCAACAACTTTGCTCTGTGCTTATGTTTACTGGCTACATTCTTGTTCGTGCAATCTGATGGTCAAGCAAGCCCTTCCCTGGTTGGTGTGGCTATGCAAATTGAGGAGCGTAAGGATGTAGCTCCCATGGTTCTGGCTGAAACTTTGATGGGTCTGGATGGGGTTCATGCCGGTAGGACCGACGTCTTTGAAGGTAGTCCGCTGCTCCTACAGGTAGGCTTCTCACTCAACTCTCCTTTTTCTGGCTTTTCACTCGTTCTCATTTTACCTCAGCGCTCAGTTCAAAGCTGTCTAAGGCTCCTTACTTGTTTTCTCTCTTTCACACAGCTGTGGTTATGTGACAAGGCTAATCTGCTGGAGCCTGTGCCAAGAAACCGGGTTCAAGAAACTCAAGGGTTCGTTATTAGAAATTTCAGGGAGGTTTTTGATGATGTGGGAGGTTGGACTCGGGTTCTTTCCCAGCTCACAGAAGAGGTGATCTCCTGGCGTTTGACTTGGATTGACCTTCCTGATATGGCTATTAGCAACATGGGGCGTCAGCGAGTGATTCTGGCAGGTTTGACCCGATGGACCTTCTATGTTCCAAACCGCATTCTCCGTCAACTTGGAGCTCGTCAAGTACCACCGCCTGCGGGTCCTGAGGATTTCGTCCTACCGAATTTCAATGTTGCTACCTTCAGGGCTTACCAGAGCAATTGGAGGGAGCGCACGACCATTCCAAGAGACCTATATCCCAGTGTTCTTCTTCCGACACGCTATAAGAGATGGTTGACAAGGGATATTGAAGCAAGAGACAATGGAAACTAAGACAGACTTTAGACTCGATCTTAATGTGCCTGAAATAAGTTGTGCACCCAGTGCTATGGATGTTTTTATTTCTTTTGTTTGAAAGTTTCATGCTCAGCCATGTAATCGAAGAAGCTTTGTTTGAATAAAACTTTGAGTTTTGAGAATTTTCCGCTCTTGATTCTTACTGGTTCTGCCTGCGAAATGTGTATGAGAACTTGGAATCAACTCGAAAGATTGTGACCGAACCTCAGGATGAGGTTGCCTACGTATCCCTTGTAGAAAGGAATCAGGTCATGACGTAGTTCAGGACTACAATTGATTGGTTAGGGTTCGCTCGGGTATTTACACTTTCCTTTTGCGCTCTGAATTTTGCCTAGTACCGCCCTTTCAGGTTTTCGGTCTAGCGAGCTCTTGATTGTTTTTAGCCTTATCTTTTGCCTAAGCCGCCCTTTCGGGTTTTCGACCTAGCAGGCTTTTGCTCTAATTTTTGCCTGGAACTGCCTGCCCTTGCGGTTTTCAGTCCAGCGAGCTTCTCTCAGGGGTAATATCTCTTGAGTTGATCCAGGTTGACCAAAGTAGAAAACTCGTTGCCGTCAAGATCGATGAGTTGTGTTGCACCTCCGGACAAGATCTTCTTGATAATGTAGGGTCCGACCCATCTTGGTCGAAATTTCCCGTGCGGATCGAACACCGGAGCTCGAATCTCCTTCAAAACCATGTCACCTTCCTGTAAATCTCTGGATTTCACCTTCTTGTTAAAAGCACGGGCTATTCGGCGCTGATATCCCTGAACATGATACAAGGCTTTAAGTCGCCTTTCATCGAATAGCATGAGCTCTTCAAACCTTGCGTTTTGCCATTCGGCTTCATCAATTCTTGACTCTGCCATGATCCTTAAAGACGGGATTTCGAGTTCGATGGGAAGAACAGCTTCCATGCCGTAAACCAAAGAGTAGGGTGTTGCCCCTGTCGGAGTTCGAATGGACGTCCGGTATCCCCATAATGCCAAAGGCAGTTGTTCATGCCAATCTCGCGCAGACTCGATGGTCCTCTCTAGTATAGACTTGATGGTTTTGTTGGCCGCTTCCACAGCTCCATTGGTTTGCGGTCGATAAACAGTTGACTTATGAACCTGAATCCCGAATTCTTCAAGAGTCTCTGCCGCTCTCCCCTTGAAATGAACCCCGTTATCTGATACGAAAGCCTGAGGGACCCCGTATCTGTAGATGACATTCTGCTTGATGAAATGAGCAACCTGGACCGCAGTGAGGGTCGTGTAGGAAGCAGCCTCAACCCACTTGGTAAAGTAGTCAATTGCAACTAAGATGAACTTGTTCCCGTTTGACGCTGCTGGCGTGATCCTGCCGATAACATCTATGCCCCAGGCGGAAAAAGGCCAAGGCGAGGTCATGGGATGCAATTCTGATGGCGGGACGTGCATGAGATTGGCGTGAATCTGACACTTGTGACATCGTCTCACATATTCGACACATTGAGTCTCCATAGTTGACCAATAATAACCTTGTCTTAAGACTTTCTTGGCAAGCATCATGCCATTCATATGAGGGCCGCAAACTCCTTTATGGATCTCTTCCATAATCCGGCTGGCTTCTTCTCCGTGTACACACAGTTTGTGCGTCCCACAATAAGATCTCCGATATAGCTGTCCTCCACAAATGATGTACTGAGATGCCAACCTCCGAAGAGCTATTTGGTCTTTCTTGTCTGCTCCTGTCGGATACTCGCCTCTTTCGATGAAGTTCCAAATGTCGTGAAACCACGGCAAGCCGTCGTTCGGCTCGTCAATGGCCATGACGTACTCATAAACAGGCTTGTCTCGTTGTTCAATTATAACTGGCCGGAGTCTGACTCCGTTTGGTATTTCAACCATGGAGGCTAGTGTTGCAAGGGCATCGGCGAACCGATTTTTCAATCTTGGTACATGCGTGAAGGTGACCATCTGAAATCGTGGAATCAAATCGTCTAGGTCTTGATGATAGGGTTTCAACTTATCTTCCTTGACCTTCCATTCACCGTTTGCTTGTGACACCACCAAGTTCGAGTCTCCGACGACTTCTAGTCTTTTGACTCCAATTTCTAAGGCAGCTTCCATCCCTACAATGCAGGCTTCATACTCTGACTGGTTGTTGGTGACCTCGAAGTTTAACTTGAAAGCTAGAGGGATATGTGATCCTTCCGGGGAAATTAACAGTACTCCGATTCCAAATCCTTTCTGATTGGCTGCTCCGTCAAAATACAACGTCCAGACATCGTTGGTGGTTGTCATCACATTCTCATCTGGGAATTCAAATTTCACATCTTCTGGGCCTTCTACCGGGTAATTGGCAAGAAATTCGGCGACAGCCCTTCCTTTTACTGACTTTCTGGTAACATACTTGATGTCGAATTCTGCTAGCAAAAGCAACCACCGTGCTAACTTGCCTGTAAGCGCGGGTTTCTCGAACAGATATTTGAGAGGGTCCATTCGAGAAATCAGCACTACAGAGTAAGCCAACATATAGTGTCTCAACTTCTTGGAAGCCCAGACCAAAGCCCAACAAGTCTTCTCCAGGGAAGTGTATCGTTCTTCGCATCCAACCATTTTCTTGCTAATGTAGTACACGGCTTTTTCAGATCCGTCTTCTCCTTCTTGTGCTAACATGCATCCCATAGCTGATGAGGTTACCGACAGATATAGAATTAAAGGTTGCCCCGGTACTGGAGGCATTAGTACCGGAGGATTCTGCAAGTATTTCTTGACTGCTTCAAAGGCTTTCTGGCACCTGTCGTCCCACTTGAATGTCACGTCTTTCTTGAGAAGGTGAAACATCGGCTCGCAAGTTGTGGTTAACTTGGCGATGAATCTGCTGACGAACTGAATTTTGCCGAGGAAACTTCGTACTTCTTTCTCCGTCTGCGGTGGTTCCATTTCAAGGATGGCCTTGATTTTGGATGGATCCACTTCAATTCCTCGGGTTGTGATCATGAAACCCAACATCTTTCCTGCTGTAACTCCGAACGTGCATTTCTCGGGATTGAGACGCAATCTGTACTTGCGAATTCTTTCAAAGAACTTCCTCAGGGCGTGTAGGTGCCCTTCTCTTTCCTTGGATTTGACGATCATGTCGTCCACATATACCTCGACCTCTTTGTGAATCATATCATGCAATAGAGTTGTAGCAGCCCTCTGGTAAGTAGATCCGGCATTCTTTAACCCAAATGGCATAACCTTGTAACAGTAGGTGCCCCACTCCGTGGTGAAAGTTGTCTTCTCTCGGTCCTCAGGGGCCATGAGAATCTGATTGTAGCCCGAAAAACCATCCATGAACGATAGCAATGCGTGCCCCGCAGTGTTGTCCACGAGTACATCTATATGCGGCAGCGGGAAGTCGTCCTTAGGGCTGGCTTTGTTTAAATCTCTGAAGTCCACACAGACTCTGATTTTCCCGTTCTTTTTGGGAACAGGTACAATGTTGGCGACCCACTGAGGGTACTCTGTGACCATCAAGAACCCTGCGTTTAACTACTTCTGAACTTCCTTCTTGATTTCCAATACCCAGTCTGGTCTCATCTTCCTCAACTTCTGCTTGACAGGTTTTGCATCTGGATATAGCGGGATTCGATGCTCCACAATTTCTGGATCAATTCCGGGCATGTCCGCGTGAGACCATGCAAAAACATCTTGAAATTCTTTCAGAAGATCCGAGTGAGCTTTAAATTCCTCTGGAGATAGCCCAGAACCAATTTGAACCATTCGCGGATTACTCTCTCCTCTCAGATTTATTGAAATTACTTCTTCTTTTAGAGGCTGAGCATGCCTTTCATTTTCTCGTTCGATTAGGGATCGGAGTTCTTTTGGAATTTCTTCCTCGAACTCAATCCCATCATCGTCCGGGTTAACACAATTTATTTCAGACACAGCAAGATAAGCAAAGTCAACTTCATTCATTGCAAAAGAGGTGGCCCCAGGGGCGTGATACATGAGAGTAGACTCAAATTCAAAAGAAAAGTGATGACGCGGAGGACTAACAGACACATGCATTGACTCAGAAGTGGACCCGAACTCAGTGCTAAGCCCAGACTTAATGCTAGATTCTGACTTAGACTCAAACTCAGTGCCAATGTAAACAATTTTAGGTAGAAAAGTGCAGTTTTTGTAAATTCCGTTGGCATCCACAATGAGTGAGGTCACATCTCCAAGGGCTTCTTGGCTTAGCATCATCAGCTCCATGTTTCCAACAGGTTCCAAACCAATTGTTATGGCAGCAGACCCGTCCTCGACCGTACCTGTCAGACTTTCATCCTCAAACAACGATATCAGATTCCCTGAGTCAAAAACTTCAATCCAGTCAGATTTGTATTGCTTAACCAATTCTTCCAGCTTTGCCGATTCATCGTCACTGTCCCATGAGTTGTTGGCGAAGATTTCGAACCCTGGCAGCTTGGTTTTCTCTTCCACATCCCAAAATGGTTTGGCTCTCCTTGGTAGACAGCCTCCTTTCCTTTGATAAAACGAATGGGACCTTTCTTCGGTTGGACGCGAGTTCTGGCTTTCCATCCGCTTCCTTTCTTATCTCCACCGGGTTGATACCCAAGGCCGAAGTGGTTACTGTTTATAGGGAACTCCGGGAATTCAGCCATTCCTTGATTGTTGCGGCCTAATCCCAGACCGGGCATGTAAGCCATTTTTCTCATCATTTCAATAGCCGTTGAGCTGACTGAGAAGTCTTCACCCATTTTGATAGTGAGAATTGCCCCAGCGGTATCAAAAGAGAAACCTCCAAGGGCGACGTCTTCTTCTCCATGCGTGATCTCGAGCAGAGGGGCGTTGTCAGAAACATGAGGACGAATCCCAGATTCCCCATAAATAGTTAGAGTCCCTGTGGCTAAACCAAGCTGAACTTTCTGATGCAGCGAAGATGGTACTGCCATGATGTCTGGGTGGTGAAGCCATGGTCTACCCAGCAGCAGGTTGAAAGACGAAGGAATGTCAAGTACGTGGAACTCGACTTTAGACTTGAAATCCTCGACTGACATTTCCAGTTGGACAACTCCAACTACATCCCTGCGTGTATTATCATAAGCACGCACTCCGAGGCTCGATGGTTGGAAATCCTTAGTCGTGAACCCCAGACAGTAGGCTGTGCGCAGTGGACAGACATTTAAAGCAGATCCATTATCTAGGAGGATAACAGGGACCCATTTCCCTGTACATTTCATGGTGATGTGTAATGGCTTGTTGTGGCCGGCTCCTTCCGGCGGCAGATCTTTCTCGGTGAATGTTACGACATGTTTTGCCTTGTTTGGCGCAAGCAAGGCCACTAGAGCTTCGGGGGGAGTGTCGGGTGGCACCTCCATGTTTGACAGAGTTTTGATCAATTTCTGACGGTGTTCCCTGGATGAGGAAAGCAGGCCCCAGATGGATATAGATGCTGGAGTCCTTTCAAGTTGCTTCCGGACGGGGTTTTCCAATGGCACGGGATTCCTCTGCGGTGGTTGAATGATAACTTCTGGTGTCTGAGTGACGCCTTCTGGGTTACTTGGAATTGAATCATGTTGGACGGGATCGTCCCAAACAAATGCCCCAGCTTGAGCGTGGTTAGAGGCGTAGCCTCCTTGCAGGTTGGCAGGTTGATAGATTCGTCCGCTTCGTGTTACTCGGTTGACCGACGGTGGCTCTTCATCCCAAAAGTCTGAAAATTCATTGGCCTTTCGCTTCTTGATGGATTCCAGCTTCCGCTGAGTATCAAAATACTCGGTCCAAAAACCTGCGAGACTGCTCTCGACTTTCTGCTTCTCGATTTTAACATCCCCCATCTTCTTTCCCAGATTTTCCACCGCTCGATCATGCCAAAATGAATCATCCAGCGTGGTTTTGTTGACAGTCCACGTTTCACCGTCATCAAACTGGATATCGATCACGTCTTTTTCATTCCAAAATGAATCCGCGGAATCCTCCGTCAGAGTGGAAACATTTGACTGAGGATGAAACGGCACGGATGGCCGAGACAAGGATTCGTTGATAATGTAAGCTTGAGGAAACCACTCGTGATCCCCGAAGATGGTTTCTATGGCAGAATGTCCCTCAATTCCAAGAAGTGGCGGTGGGAGCGAATTATCTGGAAGGTTGCTGCTAGGGACCCAATGATAAACCTCTCCGAGTGTCCGGTTCCATATGTCTCCGGGTTCTTCAAACAGAGTAGGGAGTGAAACTGCATCAAGTGGATCAGCACAAATTGCTTCCCACCTTTCCCGCCAATCTTCTTGTTCATTTGGCTCCACGTATGCGAGAGTATGTACCATGCCGGCGATGCATACAACTTTGTCAATCCTACAGATGTTGGAATCTGTTGGTATAGAGACAACTGGTTTGCTATGAGAGTCGGGGATGATGAACCGGCTTGGGTCCCACTCCTGGCGGAACTCTTCCCAGTCTCGATCATTCATAGCCCATTCTTCACGTTCTGTGATATCCGCCCATCTTGATTTGATGCTTGTGAGGGAGCAAACTTCCGAATCTTCTGATATGGGAACAACTGGCTTAGGCTCGGTGGCCGGTATGATGTAAAGGTTTGGGTTTAATTTAGTGGAGCTTAGGTTATTTGGAGTGGAGCTGAAGGAGATTTGGTTGATTCGGGTATTGGGTTGGTGTTCTGGCATGGGGTTAGAGACGGTGTTTGGCTTTTTATGGGGGAGTGGAATTGTTCCATCTTCAATGAGATCTTGGATCTAGTGTTTGAGACGGATACAATTGTTGGTGTGATGGCCGGACATTTGGTGGTAGGAACAGAAGGCGTTCGGGTTATGGTTTGGAGGAAGCACTTTGGGTGGCTCGCGAGGCTCCAGTGGTTTGATGACGTCTTTTTCAAGAAGCTTTTGGTAAACGGTTGTCAAAGGAAAAGGGAATTGGTAGAAATTTCTTGCTTGCCGGGTTGGCTGGGCTGCTATCTGGTTAATAGGCTCGGTTTTGGTTGGTTTGGGGTTTGAGGAGCTGGCCTGGGCATGATTGTACTGGTTGGTTCCAAACAGGGTATTGCTGTTGCCAGAGTAAACTCGCCTGGGTTTGACAGATTCTCCTTTCTCAAATATACCAGTTCTGAGTGCATCTTCTACTGCGAGGCCGGCCTCGTAGAAAGTTTTGAAGTCAGCGGTGGTTTGGAAAACCACCAAGTGCTTTGCAAAGTCAGGTGCCAAGTTCTTCGTGATAATTCTCATCTGTTCTTTCTCCGAGGGTCGATCCATCATCTGAGATGCTTTCCCTCTCCACCTTCTGATAAAGTCCGCAAAGGACTCATTGGCTCCCATTCTGGTTGCATCCAATTCTCGGATAGTCATCTCAAGCTGAACATTGTAATTGTACTGGGCCATGAAAGCTGCCCCAATATCCTCCCAACTTCCTTTCTTTGAAATGTCAAGATTTAAAAACCATCGCAGTGCTGGCCCCGTCAATGTTTGCTGAAACATTTGACCCATAGCATTACTTTCAATGTTGTACATGGACAGAGTGCCCACGTATGCTTGTAGATGAGCTCTCGGGTCTCCGCCCCCATCAAATTTCTCCTAGGTTATGGGCTTGAATCCCTCTGGGAGTTTGGCGCCGGGAAATAGACACAACTTGTCCATGTCAACACCCGTGGCAGCTATTTTTTCTTGTTTCTGAACAGATTCCTCGAGTTTGGCGACTTTTGCCATCACTGTCTCCAAATTCGGATGCTCTTGCGGAGGGGGTTGCCCCTCTGGTGGCTTGTTCTGAAAAGTTAAACCTTGTATTAGGAGTAATATTTCAGCCATTTGATTATCACTGCGTTCCCGCTGTTCTTCCAAGGCTAGCCTGAGAGCCTCGATTTCACTTTTGCCCGCCATATCTGTAGGGTCTGCTGAATCTAACTGGACTGCTTTTGACTCAGTTCGAATTAATCGTTGTTCGGGAGTTCTGGTCCAACTAGGTACAGTACTCTTCTTGCCCTTACCAATGATTGAAACTGATAGCGGAAAAATGAACTTAGTGACTGGTGCCAAAGAAATGCTATGTGCAGGAATTTATGTACAAATGAAAGAATGATGCATGATGTGCAATGCAACCACAGCTTTGGAAAGGATTGCCCCAATTTTCAGTGCTCTGTTCAATATATCTGAATTTTTGGATTTGCAAAATGAAGGTCGAACCTTTAGGGGTTGCCTACGTATCCTCATTTCGGAGGAATCAGGCCATGACGTAGTTCGGGACTACGATCGGCTCTTTTCTTTATCATAGGAAAAGCACTAACTCCATAAAGCAAAGTACAGACTGACTCAATAAAGCAAAGTACAAACTTGATAAGCAAAATACAAACTCGATAAACAAAATACAGACTCGATAAGCAAAATACAGACTTGGCATTCTCAAAAAGGGCCCTGTTGGCTTGATCTGCTGACCACTGGCTGGCTGCCGATTCTTAGTCCGACTCGGTTGTTGGATTTGCTCGGGGAGCATTCCGGACTTGGTTCTCCTTGAGTTGCTTGGGAGACAGATTATCATTCAGAAGGAGACCATTTTTAATGCAGCCTTCGCAATCACACTCAACCCAGTATTTGTGTCCCGTCACTGGGTCTTGGAAGTAGTAGACTGGTGTGCCGTCTGGTTGGAAGTTTTTGACTGGCGGCATGATGTCCACTTCTTCATTATCACTTTCTCGCTCCACCCTGACAGTGATTTTGTCGGGGATGTCCTTGGCTCCGTTGTCTGCAGGGAGGTGGAATTTCCAACCTTGATCATTCGCATGTTCAGAGTTGTCCCATTGAAGAGTTAAACCTGGCTGATCAGATGCGACTAGTTGGTGAAGCAACCTTTCAAGCTTGTCTTTATCTGGCACTTTATTCCCCATCCCTTCATTATCTATCTCTTCAAGTATCCACACCGGTGCCCCATGATGGGTGGTAAAGGTGGACTTGAGCTTCTTGCTTCCGGATTGATTGCTCATTTTTGGTTACAGACTCTGATAAAAGAAATACAACATTCTAATTACTGCGAGGAAGAGAGCCAATTGCAGAATTTTTTTTGAAAAGAGTTTATTTTATTGGACAGAGCCTTTGATTATCGGGACAACCCTTCTTATTACTGTGGAAGTGAGGATGTGACAACCTAAGGTAAAAGCTATCATGTATGCGCATGCAATACAGGTAGATGACAAGCGGTTAAACAGTTAACAAGGCATATCACATAATCTTAACCTGTGGGTCCCTGTCCTAGTTTGGAAAGTTCTAGGTTAATTATATGCAAAGGCCGGTTTTGGTATAGGGGGTTCCCCAGACTAGAGCCAATATTTGCCTCCCAGTGCTAAGTGTACTGCATGGCAAAGGTCGAGCGGCAGGCTGACTCATCATGGTCCAGGGTTGCTGAGCATCCGGGGATGTCCTAACACCAGTGAACTGGGTAGGGTAACCAAGACGCAGCAGCGGGGTTTATCCAACATCGATGCAAGTGATGCAAAAGTTCAGCAATAAAATTGTTTTCAAAAATCTCACAAATATTTTTCAAGCTTGGCTCACTTTTTAAATTAACCAAAATTTTGAAATTCTACTCATGTGAACAACCGAGAAAGCTCCAGTCCAGACTGATCGGGCTTTCACCCTGACCTCAATCCTTTCTAGTACAGCGTAAAGCACGTACTTGGTGTCAAGCCTTCGAATGGTCATTTTACAAGTGTAAAATTTCAAAATAAAGATTAACTTAAAATATTCCCCAGCAGAGTTGCCATTTTGTGGACGGTCGGCCTCCACGCGGTTCGTGCAATGGTTTTCGAAACGGTTCGAAAAACAAGGATTTTAGAGTCGCCACCCGGGTTTTGGGAAAATAGTTTGGGACCCGAGAAACCAATTCGAAAATGATGATTTCGAGAGAATGGCTTATAAAACCAATTGAAAACCAGAGATTCGTTTCGGATCCGGGAGCCAGGTTACGAACAGGGAAGGGTTTTAATGCACCCTGTTCGCCCGATTAAAAATCGGTCTTTACTAAATATTTGTGAGATTTTATTAGAAAACGATTTTATTGCTGAACATTAACAGATAAACATTTAAACAAAACAGACGGTAATAATGAGAAAAACAAATGACTGGTATGTAATTGACAGAAATCAAACGAAAATCCGAACTTCAAACTGTTCCTGCAGGGAGAGGGTTCAAATTTCACATTTTACCAGAAAAGTGTGCCGTGCGGCACTGTTCTTCAATTTAACGGTAAAATTTTCAAATGGGTGCCGTACGGCACTCAAAGTGTACCGTGCGGCACAGTAGGAGTGCCGTGCGGCACATCTGGCTGCAAAACAGTTTGAAACTTTGGCTTTTCGAAATGATTGATCAGAGGCACATACAAAGTATGAAATGCATTCAAAATGAACTACTTAAAAGGGAGAAAACATTGTATTGAGTATGGGATGTCCCTCCTTGTTGAATCGCTCCGTACGAGGCGATGTTTTCACCGTACGACGCGACCGGGAGGTGTGAAATGAAACTGGATTTGCTGTAATTTGGGCATACCAAGCATGGAAATGATACAAAGGATCATTCCACCCTTAGTACCCCTCCCCTCAGGGTACCAAATTCAAGGAATTTGGCGAAACGGGTTTATACCTTCGGTTTCGAACTCTCGGATTGAGCGTCGGATTGAACTTCCGAATGCTGCTTGAACCTTCTCTGGACCTCACTTTCACTCTAGTATGGTGGTAAGAGGGATTGAGGGCTTATACTTGGGCAAATTTGGAACGGCTTTAGAACCAAGAAACAGGGGATGAGTCTCTGCTTTGGGTTTTGATTCCGGCAGAGAGAGTGATGCGGATTTTTGTATAGTAGAGGTGATGCTTAAGAAGCTTAGAAATAGGAAATGGTATTCAAGGATGGAATTTCGTGGTCCTTTCTTATACAGAAATTGTATGGGGTTCGGGGGATCTGGGGCCCTTTTCTCATTGAGTTCGAACGGTTTTTATAGAGGATTGGGGAGCCGAATGTAGTTCCCAACCCCTTCTTGATTCTTGCCCAGGGGGACAATGGCATAGGGAATAGCCTATTCCTTTCGGCCATGATCTTCCCTTTCGGCCAGCAGGGCGGGGGAACCAATCTCGTCAACACTTTCGGCTTGTTGGGAACCCGCAAAAAGAACTGGGAACTTGAACAGTGCCGTACGGCACACGAACTGTGCCGTGCGGCACAACTCGTGTACCGTGCGGTACAACTGGCCGTCAAATTTCCAAAACTCTGCTGTACGTGACACTGGCTGTCCCGTGCGTTGAGAGATGTGTACCGTGCGGTACTGTTGACTGAGTTGACTTGGAGAGTTCCAATCCGAGAGTTCTTCCGATCGTTTCCGTTCATCATTGGGGATTAAAATGTACGTGAACGCTCATTTTGGGGTGTCTACAGAACTCAAGGTAAAAAAATTGAGAATATTTTGTGACTCACAGTTAGTGGTTAACCAACTTTCAGGGGAATACGCTACGAAAAGCGAGAAGATGGCCGCGTACTCAGAAGCGGCCAAGGTCCTACTTGATAAATTTGATGAGGTGCACATTCAGCAAATCAGCTCAGGCCAGAACGCTCATGCAGATTCATTGGCTTGCTTGGGATCAGCAGTCAAGACAGAATATCACCGCACAGTGGCGGTGGATTACCTGAGCGAACCAAGCATTGGCCGAGCAGTGGAGATCGTGATGGAAACAGACTTTGGGCCAAGCTGGATGGACCCAATAGTAACATACCTACGAGATGGGACCTTGCCAGAGGATAAGAGGGAGGCACACAAAAAAAAAACCAAGTCAGTACGTTTTTGGCTCTCTCCAGAAGGTAAGCTTTACAGAAAGTCTTTCCTTGGTCCATATTTATTGTGTGTACACCCAGTACTTGTTCAAAAATTCCTCCATGAGATCCATGCTGGAACTTGTGGGGGACACACTGGTGGAAGATCCATAGCCCACCGAGCAATATCCCAGGGATATTGGTGGCCCTACATGCAGGAAGATGCAAAGGCTTTTGTCAAGACTTGTGAAAAGTGCCAGAGGTTTTCTCCCCTAATCCGAGCTCCAGCAGAGGATCTGCTACCTCTGACTAGCCCATGGCCATTTGCCCAATGGGGCTTGGACATCGTGGGTCCTCTCCCCATGGCAACAGGGAAACGAAAATTCCTACTCATTGGCACTGACTACTTCACTAAATGGATAGAGGGGGAAGCTCTTGCCAAAATCACAGAAGTAATGGTGGAAAGGTTTGTGTGGAACAAGATAATCACAAGGTTTGGAGTACCGTACTCCATCATCTCAGATAACGGGTCCCAGTTCGGCATGAAGTTCAAAGCCTTCTGTGCTCAGTACGGCATCAGAAACTATTATTCCACCCCAGCTTACCCACAGAGCAATGGACAGGCAGAGGCCTCAAACAAGACTATCCTGAAGAGTCTCAAGAAAAGGTTGGAGAAGAAAAAGGGAAAATGGCCCGATGAACTTCCAGTCGTGCTCTGGGCATACAAGACCACCCCACGGCGATCTACGGGAGAAACGTCGTACTCCCTCGCTTATGGGACTGAGGTAGTGATTCCTTTGGAAATTGGTTTACCAACCATTCGCAGTACCCTCGTGGAATCAGGAGGCAACGATAAAGCCCTCGCCGAGCAGCTTGATCTTGCTGAGGAAAGGAGGGAGCGTG
>CM037155.1:15694963-15802463 GCA_020921065.1 Vaccinium darrowii
TATCCAAACAGCCTCCTATTAGGTTTTCGGTTCAAATCTTTAGAGGGTGTTTGACAGACTCATTTTCGGGTTTCCACTTTCAACTTTTTGGTTTTTGGCCTTTTGAATTACTGCCGTAACATATTTTGAATTTAGTAGGAGTATTTAAGAGAAATGCATGGAATGTATTTTGCAACAGGAGTAGCGTTAGAGAGTTAAATGATCAAAATGAATTATGGATTGACAGTTTACCATTTCACCCTTATTTATTAAAATCTTGTTTTTGAAGGCCCCTTTTTTAAAAACATGTTTACAAAACACGCTTTTTAGGAGGATTACGATTTTTTTTTTTTTGGTTTTTGATCGGCTAGGAGGATTACGAATAACGAATGTCAAAACCATGTTTGCCAAACACGATTTTCATGAAACCATGATTGCTAATCACATCTTCACATAGTTCAGGAAAAAACAAGTTTAAAAAGTTGCATATTAATTACTTAAGTTATAAAATAAACTCAAATCGATTAATCGCCGATAGATATTACCACCCGAAACTCTAAATAAGACAATCGAAGTTAGTAAAAATGAGAGTTAAAAAGATTTCTCAAGTCCAATATGAGATACTTTAAAGACTTCTCTGTTTTAAAGACCTCTTAGGTCCAAAATGAGATGCATTAAAGACTTCTCATGTCTAATACGAGAAGTATGTTGGACAGGTAAATGAGAAGTTAATTAGACTTCTCAGGTCCAATACGAGAAGTATGTAGGTAAATGAGAAGTTAATTAGACTCCTCAGGTCCAATACGAGAAGTATGTTGGGCAGGTAAATGAGAAGTTAATTTAACTTCTCAGGTTCAACATGGGATGTTTAAACTACCTCAACTAACTTCTTAGGTCCAACATGGGTTGTTTAAAATACTTTTTAGATATACAAGAAATATACGAGAAGTATGTTTGCAGTTAGTAAAACACAAATTAAACTGACTTCTCATTTTTGAAATGAGAAATATGTATGGACACATTGTTCAAATATCCACGTTGGATGAAATTTCAAGAGACTTCGAAGGTTGAGACTAAGAAGCGGCCATCTGAGGTTGAAAATGAGAAGTACAAAACAACGGTAGTTTTATAAATAGTTTGAAAGAACGGTAGATTGCTGAATAGTTTGAAAAAAAACCGTCATTTTCATAAAAAAAAACGTCATTTTCATAAATAAATAAAAAGACGCCTCAAAAACTCATTTCAATCCACCTTCTCACCTTGAATTCTTAACGAATCAAAGCTTGTATTGCGCGTGTTTGAGCTCGGGGAAACCTATATTTTGGTGGATATGAAGATCAAAGGTATACTATGTTTGGAACATGTGGAAGGAAAGGAAAAGGAATGAAAAATATTTAAGAGAGAAAATATGAAGAAAATGGGGTTTTTTTTCTTCTCTTGTTTGGTTCTAAAAGAAAATGAGAGGAAAATAGGGATGAAAATTCTTTCTCATGTTTGGATCCAAATGGAAAATAGAGAGGAAACTCTCAGCCCCTCCTCCCTCTCTCCTCTTTCTCTGCCCCAAACCAAATTTGCTGGCACGAAGTTGGAATCGAAGGGGGGACCAGTGCTTTGGGATTTTGGAGTCTCCGTCAAAATGAATTCTGGATAGTTGCGCCAGTGCACTAAAGGATTGGGTGATTTTGGATTTCCTCATTTCCCTCTTATTTTCTTTCCCTTTCCCAGACTTTCCTCTCAATTTTCCACCACATTTTCCCTTCTTTTCTTAAACTGGAACCAAACAACCAAGAGGGAAAAATTCTCATTTTCCTTTCCTTCCTCATGTTCCAAATAGAGCCTTAGGCTCCGTTCATTTGTCAAGAATGTTACGCAAGAAAGTTAATTCCGAGAAAAATGAAATGAAGTGAAGTAAAGGAAAGGAAAATTTACTTTCCTATGCATGTTCACTTGACAAAGAATTTTTCCGGGAAAATCAAAATTTGTTTGTTCATTTGGCAAGAAAGGAAAATAGTGGGAATGTTGCTTTTGCACTGGCTAACTTTGAACAAAAATTAATTTATGAGCTAAGTAATCACCAAAACATAATCAAAATTATCATCATATAACATTGTAATCAGCCACTAGAAAGATAAATTAGTAAGATAACACTTCATATCTATCCTCGAGTATTTTTTTTTTCTCAACATAGTTAATTTTCTAATTAATATCCGATCTGCATTCATGTAAAAGATATATACATACATATGAAAGATACATATATGTGTGTGTGTACGAAAAAACAAATAAAAAGCAAATAAAAAATAAAAAATCAAACAAAACAAATAAATAAATGAGAACAAATAAATAAATTACTGAGATTGATTTGATGATAAAATTTAGATGGAAGACTTACCTTGCCAATAGACAAACTGTAGAAAACAGAGGGAGAGAAATGAAACCCCATAGACCCCGCCCTTTAACTCTGATATAAAGAGAGGTGTGAAATAGCACTAGAAAAAGAGCCTTTTGCAGCCAAAAAAAGAAAATTGGCGGGATAAGGATAATAGCAATGGCGGTAACAAACTTTCCCGCGACGCATAATTCCTTGCTTTTGGCAGGATGCATTTTGAGGGAAAGTGAATCCTAGTGGGAAAAACATTTTTGTGGGTCCCATTACTTTCCTGGTAACTGAACACCCCAAAAGTTAAGGGAAAGTTGGTTTTCCCATCCTTTCCCATCCTTTCTTGACAACTGAACGAGGCCTTAGGGTTTTGCAAAGCTTGGTGGTTTTGCTCAAAACTCCACTGAAGTAGGGGATTTTCTACCTTGACTGTGTGTGACTGTGTGTGTGTAATTTGTACGTGAATATCACTTGTATCCTAAAAATCTTTCGTAGTTTATTGAAGCATATGTGAAAATGCCTAAATCTAGTCCTTTGGTTGAACATTGTTTTGATCTATGCATTTGATAGAATGTTTCCTTAGATTGGTTGATAAAAAAACCCCCACTTTTTATGTTACTTTAATGTTGGAAGACCATAATTCTAAGCTTGGACTTGATTGCTTGAGTTTGGGTGTGACGAGTGAAACACTGAAACCCAATTGTCTACTGCGGCTGATCGATTACTGCCCCTACTGCAATTCCCGTCCTGACGGGAGTTATGCCGGTCCAGACGGATTTTCCAGATCCGTCACCCTGTTTTGCTTTTGATTGTGATGCTTGTTCGACCCTCGTTTAATCTTCAATTATGGTAAATTCTTAAGACAGCATGGTTACATTGGTAAAGCTTGTCCAAAAACTTCAAAGGCGAATCACAGACCCCTTCGTTGGTTAATTTAAAAGTCGTTCCGTGTGGTGGTTGTTAATATGCATTAAACACGTTACCGACCCATTTAGGGACACTTGGACACTTCGGACTTTATAGGAAGCACTCTTTAGAGCAACCTCATCAGCCTCAGCAAATTTTGAACCAAATTTAACCTCAAAAACACATTTTATACTTTAGCAAGTCACTTTTTCAAAAACTCCCAGAATCAGGCTCTCTATTCTAACCCATGAAGGTAGAAGCAACAATATAAGGCTAACCCATGAATAGTAAAAAAACAACAATATAAGGCTTTACCCATGGATAGTGACTCACTGGGGAAGTAAAGGCACTGTAGTAATTATATTTTGACCCAAGGAAGTGGCGAGGCTGATTTTCTTGCATTTCTTGCACTTCTACTCGGTAGTTTAGCTCCTAAGCCAAAGTAGCATGGCTGATGGGGATGAATAGATAGTTACATCTACTCACGGCGTGGGGAAAATTACGGGGGTCGCGGTTGCCGAAATAACTTTAGTGTAATGTCCGTGTAATATGCTATGGAGTTCCTCTAGGAATACCATGAACAAAATTAGTTTGAAATATATAGGAGTTGACTTAGGCACACACAAGGGGAGATCGCTCGTGGGTTCAACAGACTTTATGAAGAGCAATGTAAATAATCAAATAAAGGAACTTTATGAGAGCGGTAATACCGTAGTTCTGTTTTTTTTTTATTTATTTTTTATTTATTTTTTATCCAAGAGAAATAATATCATTTCATCAAAGCCATACGTACTTAAACATTTCCATCTAAATACAATGAAGAGGGTCTTCAAACAATGAAAACATAAAAGGAAGACTAACTATTAAGATCCAAACCGAGTCGAATACTCTTCTTCTCACCGCCAAACAAGGTCGGTATACGAGGAGTTTGCAATCAAAACAATCATTCTCCTAGGGTAAGCATAGACCCAAAACAAAGATGCCAAACATAACCGATGGAAATATAGTCCAGGGAGTGCAATCAGCAAAGCCACGCCGACCCAATCGTGAGCAAATCATCTCCGATAAATGCCGAAGAATCAACACACACGAAATAAATGGGCGCCACTTCAGGGTGCACCTACGCTGACACGATAGAAACTGGTCACCGGTAGGCAAAGACCACGCAACCATGGCTAGCACCTCAACAATTTTGGTATCAAGTAGGAACCCTAAATGTAACCTTGTCCTCCTTTCTCTCCTATCATCCACCATGGAAACCAACTCCTCCACTTTCAACTATGCACAAAACACACATCCCTATATTTGAGGGAGAAAACTATGAATATTGGAGCTTTCAAATGAAGACTTTATTCATCTCACAAGACTTGTGGGATCTTTTTGAAAGCGGATACAAAGCACCGGCAAATGACAAAGAAGAAGCAAGTTAGGCAGAAGCAAATAAGAAAAAGTTCCAGGGCAACAAAAAGAGAGATGCATTGACTCTACTCAATATTCAACTTGGGGTAAGTAAATCGATCTTTCCAAGAATTTTGGGTGCAAAAACTTCAAAGGAAGCATGAGAGTCATTAAAAGTTGAAAATCAAGGTTTTGATAAGGTTATCTCCATTTAACTTCAAACACTCTGGAAAAACTTTGATAATCTAGAAATGAAGGATAATAAATCCGTTCATGTCTTCTTTTCCTAAGTTTATGAAATTGTCAATCAAACTCAAAGTTATGGATATACCCTTACGGATAAAAGAATTGTTGAAAACGTTTTAAGAAGTTTGCCTCCAAAGTTTGAGCATATTGTAACTGCTATCGAAGAATCAAAGGATGTTGTTATTCTAGCACATGTGAATAGACGTTTACATAAAATTCCTAGATGTAGAACGTTTACATAAATTTTTAAATCAATCTACATCTAGAAATTTTATGTAAATGCCAGTTCACTTGCGCTAATCATACAGTTTCAAATTTGCCATGATGAATAGGAAATACGTATACTAATCGTAGAGAATTAAGTGATGTTCAAATTTTGTATACTCTGTCTATATTTCATCGTCCCTTGTAATTTTACACTGCCTATAACTGAACCTTTTATACTTTGTTGAAATTAGAAAATCTATTCCTTCAACATCCACAACTTCTCAAATTAAGCCTGAGCCTTTTCCAAATTTTGCAAAGCATGCTCAATAATATTCAATAGCAGCTACAATATGCTCAAACTTTGAAGGCAAATTTCTCAAAACTTTTTCAACGATTCTTTTATCCATAAATTTATCTCCATAACTTTGAAGTTGATTGACAATTCCAACAACTCGGGAAAAAGAAGACTTGAATGGATTCATTTTCCTTCATTGCTAGATTATCAAAGTTTCTCCAGAGTTTTTGAAGTTTAATGGTGCTAACCTTATCAAAACCTTGATATTCAACTCTTAATGTCTCCCATGCTTTCTTTGAAATTTTTGCACCCGAAATTCTTAGAAATATCGATTTACTTACCTCATGTTGAACATTGAGTAGAGCCAATGGATCTCTTTTCTTGTTGCCCTCGAACTTCTTTTTCTTTGCTTCCGCCCAGGTTGCTTCTTCTTTGCAATTTGCCGGTGCCTCTTATCCGCATTCAACAAGATCCCACAAGTCTTGTGAGATGAATAAAGTCTTCATTTGAATGCTTCAATAGTCATAGTTCTCTACCTCAAATATAGAGATGAGAGTTTGTGCATAGTTGAAAGTGGAGAAGTTGGCTTCTATGGTGAATGATAGTAGAGTAATGAGGACAAGATTGTATTTGGGGTATACCAAAATTGTTGGGGTGCTAGATGAGATTAGGGAGAAATTGGGCAAAAGTTGTAGAGGTTGTTAAGAAAGGAGGGGTGAGTGGTGTAATAACGGAGGTTTTATTTGAATGGTTTTCTGATTGCTTTTGAAGTTGCTGGAAATGTTACAAGAAGCTCTATTTATTGAGCAAAACCACTGACTCATCCTTCTCTAGAATTGTCTAGGTTGGCACATTATGCACATGTGCTAGTAACAAAAATCCACCCATAGTCTACACCTTTCTAGACACATTTATACTAGATATTTTATTACACATTTCTAGATACTTTAGATATTTTTGCTTAGATATTTTTTAACACATATTTTACATAACTCTAGGAGACTACAAATTACTTTTTTAACTGAATACTCCACCTATTACAAAGGCTAACATTCTCAAGAGTAGATATTTTGTAGTATGTTAAAAAAAGGATCCGAATTCTCAAGAGTACTTGTGAAATTCTTCCAAGAACAGACTCTAACTCTGTTCTCAGCCCGAACTGTTGAGTAAACCCCTTGAATATCAGAACTATCCCTACCAAAAACTGATCGGATGAAGCCCTTCCGGTTATTGTTTTTGGACAAATTCTCGCGGTGGACCTTAAAAGCACATTTTAAACACATCTAACGGTTTGGATTGTCGAAATTCAGTTCGGAAAGTGGAAAAATTGCTTGGTCCTCATTTTATTTAAAATGTGGAATCCCTTATTGGAAGTGGAATGTATATATATATAGGCTTCCGAAAGGATCATTTTCTAAAACAGCTCTTTAGTTTGTTCACAAGAATGTGGACACCTTATATAACAATAAATTACATACGAAAAAGTACACAAAATAAATGTATTTATTTGGGATAAAACCTTTCCGGGCTTAGTTTATTTTATTATGTTGAGCTATGTGATTTACTTCTTTAGAAGTTTGAGTGAATTTCTATTTATTGTGGTTTTGTAAGACTAATGCAGCACAAACAATACGATAGACGTACCATATTATACGCAAAAAGATACAAAATTTTGGTTCATGAACTCCAGAGGTTCGCTTGTTTGAGCAATATGAAAAAAAAAAATATCAAACTATATGCAAAAAATATATACAAAATTTTAATACATTTTTCAAATGTAAGAGGTTCGCTTGAAAACCTTGAAACCCAATAGAGCTGCCCTTGAATTTAGTTTGGTTTGCAAAAGCCAAAATGTCCTGGTTAGGAACGAAGTCAGGAATTTCACTACGCAGTGCCTATATAATTCAGAGGAAATATTTTGATTTTTTTTGATATAAAACTCGAGATTTTTCTTTTTTTTTTTTTTGCCTTGTAGGGACGACCGGTATTGACACCCCCGACTTCTTGAAAATCAATTATAAAAGTGTTCAATGTTTTTTTTTTAATAGGGAAAATGACCAATAAATGGTTTTTAAAACTAATAATACCAATTACATGGTAAGGTTTTTCAAAATGACCGAATACATGACAAGGAAAAAAATTATTTCACATACATGGTACCAACAAATTACAGGTCCAAAATACCCTTCTCATTTTTTAAGCTTAACACACACACACCTCCTTCCCATTGTTCCTGGAAATATTAGCTGCCCAGAGTTGCACCGTGCATGTAACAACATTGCACCGTGAATGAAAAACCTTTGCACCTTCCAATAAAAGAATTGCACTCACGTTAGTTCAACTTGCCTTGCCAGTGTGAGATCAAATCAAATCGTTTTGGACGGGCAATTTCAAAATTGCACCGTGCATGCAACAAACTTGCACTGTAAATAAAAACCATTGCACATTGCAATAAAAGAATTGCACTCACCTTAAAAGTAAATTGTGCACCTTACGCAAAACAAAATGGCACCATTTGACAATAATATTGGACTGGAACAAGGACTATTGGGTTGCCAATGTTCTTTCTCAATCCCACTTTTTGTATTAGGAAAGCAATATTTGCCCCTTGTATTAACAAATTATGCACCTTATGTGTAAAAAAATGGTACCCTTTGACAATAATATTGCACCTGAATAAGGACCACTGGGTTGCCAATGCTTTGTCTCAATTCCACTTTTTGTATTAGGAAAACAACACTTGCTCGTTGTATTAACAAATTGTGCACCTTACGTGAAACAAAATGACACTTTTTGACAATAATATTGCACCGGGGTTGCCAATGTTCTTTCTCAATCCCGCTTTTTGTATCAGGAAAACAACATTTGCTTCTTGTATTAACAAATTGTGCACCTTACGTGTAAAAAAATGGCACCCTTTGACAACAATATAACACTTGAACTCCTTAGCTTCATAGAAATAAGAAAACCACACAGTAGAAGCAGATGGAGATCAATAGCAGTAGCAACAGCAATATCACAGACAAAGGAATATAAGCAGCAACAACAAAGATATTGACAGCATATAATTTCATTTTAGTACAAGATATGTGTGTGTGAGTAGCAATCTCCCTTGGTGAGGGGCTAGTTTTAACAGCTGGCATGTCATCAAGATTAGCTTCATCGTTTCCCTCAACTCCAACCACTGTTTCCATTGAAAACCCACCACACCCAACTCAAATGCATAAACTGAAAAAAGGAAAATAAACCCAAAAAGGTCAATTTTTTACTTGATTTTATGAGCAAGTAATGCACACACAACATATATCAATAACAAATCCCCTATTTCAATCCACAAACTTAAACTAGCAACTAAAAAATCAACAAGACACTGATACTAACATCTGAGCATCTCAATTTCCAATTCATGATAGAGGTACATTACAGTGTAAATTAGTACAACATATGCGTGTGTGAGTAAGCATATATAGAAAAACTTGCACAAATTGAATCTCACCATATAAAAATCATGAATGGCGATTGTTTGGACTCTCCGATTGACATTTTCCGAAGCAAATCGATTGAAAGCGAGCGTTCGCGAGAGAGAGAGAGAGAGAGAGAGAGAGAGGGACAATTGAAGAAGAGGACGCTCTTTCCCATTTGTTCATCTTCTCTGCAATTTGTTCGATCTCCAGACCGAACAACCCAACAGCCGCCCAATCCTGTCGTAGATTTGACTGCAGAGAATATTCCGATCCTCCTCCTCCTCCTCCTTCGTTTTCCTCTTGTCGCCTATTTAAAAAATCCCAACTGCTGTATATACCTGGGGATGAAGAGAGAGAGAGAGAGAGAGAGAGAGAGATGATGGGTATTGTGGGTAGAAGAAGTCTAAAATACCATGTATGCGGAATTTTTTTTTTTGCTTGTCATGTTTTGGTCATTTGCCAAACCATGCCCATGTTTTTGGCATAATTTTCCCTAAGCACCATGTTTTGGTCGTTTACCCTTTTTTATAAACCCCTAACACACAGTCTTTGAACCCCTAACACACAGTCTTTGAAAGACGGAGTAAAATTTGAAAATTGCAACGTTAAAGCCGATCGACAAAGGTCCACAAATTTGTTATTCTTGCCCAATAAAAAAAGGAAGGAGAAAATTACGATAGAGCTGCCAAAAAATTCCTTGAAAAAAAAAAGTGTAATCCAACATTCCAACTCACGGGGCCAGGACCAAGAATGCAATGTAGCATTAGTTATTACTCAATGTAGTACTTAACAATAATGTTGATTGACAGCAATCAATGTATTACTCAATGTAGTACTTAACTACTACTAACTATTGATCCATAATGCTTCATTTGATATATTATTTAGTTTAATTAATTATTAAAGATAAATATGTTTTAAATGCAAGATAATATAAATTAAGTACAATTAAAAGACATTAAATATATTGGTAGTTATTTTCCCAGCTATCCTTATTATGGTGCATTAACTATGTTACATAAATGTATAATTACCTGTCATTAATACCATACTTAACATAGCTTAAGGTTATGAATACCACACCATCTGATCTTTTTTACCACCATAATAAGTCATACGTTGATCAGGTTGATGTGAACATATTATGGTTTCTACTAGTACTTACCTTTTGGAAATGAAACAGTTACTACGTAATCAAATATTTTATAAAGTTGCGACAAGTGTGAATTCTTGCTTACCTACCACACATTGTGCTATTTTTGATTTGTTAAGGTCATATTTACCATAATGTATAGAAATTTCTACCATTAGACATGAAGATCATTAAGAACTTTGCCAACTTTTTTTTATGCTTTGTTGGAACAAAATCCATTTAATTTTATTTATGATATATGTTTCTTACCTACCACACATTGTGCTATTTTTGAAAATTGTACGTTGTTTCGTAGGGACTAAATTTTATGGGACAGAGGGAGTATAAAAATACATATGTGTACGATTTTTTTAATGATGGCAGAAGAGAAAAATTGTGGAGACAATTTTACGAAATTTGAGTTGTGGGAACCTCACCGCAAAAATGAATTCCGTTATGTAAGTAAGTGTTGTTGGCCGTATATTACATGATCTCATTTTTTGTCAAAAAAAGAAAAAAAAAAAAGAAAAAAAAAAGAAAAAGTAGAACTAGTGTGTCGACAAGTTTGCACAGTCTCTATTTCTCTTGTCCAAGATTCATACTGTGTCTGTCGACACTGACAAAAGATTGGTCCATCTGGTAATAGGAGAAAGAGGGAGGAGAATAATGAATGACTATGATTAAATTAGGAAATTTAATGGTCCAAAACAATTAGGGGTATTGGGCCCCAATACCACTTGGGGGCACTACAACCGGATCCTGAGTGCCTGGGCTTGTTCATTGCAACCTTGTGGCATCACGAGCCCAAGCTCTTGTCCATGCTTGTTAGTAAAACCCAAACATTACTATATTATATATACTCCATTCACAACAACCCTGCCCCTCGAGGGCAAGGCTGAGTTGGGATTAAGTTAAGGGCATCCCCATTTGCCTACTCAATTTAACTTTTAAGTTAAAATAGGGAGCTAAATCCCCCAAAAATCAGGCTCTCTATTCTACCTCATCAAATTATTTTTGCTACAGTACCGCACCAAATTTGGTGCGAACTGTTTACGCACCAGTTAGTTTTTTTTTTTAATTTCCAGTTGCTGCGTACAAGAAAGGGTGGGTGGGAGGGGTAGTGACACGTGGCGACGTGTGTGTGGGAGAATTTTTTTTTTATAGATTTGAGGAGAATAGTTTAATATAGTAAAGTTAAAATAGAGAGTCTGATTTTGTGAGTTTTTGATAAAATGACTTGCTAATTTATAAAAGGTGTTTTGAAGTTAAATTTGGTGAAAATTTTGGTGCTCCAGATAAGGATGCTACAGTTAAAAAAAAAGATAAGGATACTCTAACAGGGTTAAAAATTAAATATATATTCAAGTTGTTTTTTTTTATTTGCTCATGCAGTGACACATTTTTTCTCCATAACTGACTTATTATATTTTTTTTACGATAATCTCATTTGTGAACTTATGAACTGTCAAAAAGGAAGAAGACTTAAAAATTCTCTGAATTTTAAATAAATTAAAGTAATTTTTGAATTTTTTGCGGGGCTAAAATTATAAAATTTAGCTTAAGACTATAAAAAATCTCAGAAGAAATTGGAGCTCCGCCCAGGCCCGGCCTCCCACTGCAAAATCTTAGCAGCAAGGGTTTGTAGTGCTAGGTTGCAGTTATATTTGACTCACGACGAAAAAGAAGAGAAAAGGTCATCTTCACAGATGTACAGCCAGGGCGCCCACCGCCGTCGCACAATCGACCGTGGAGGACGACGTAACGACGGCCTCTTCAGCCATAGCAATCGCCGGAAACGGCGATATCTTATCCAAGATCCTCGTTCGAGCCCACTTTAAGTCTCGGGTTCGATTCAAAAGCGTGTCGAAAAGCTGGCTCTCTCTCATCTCTTCCCCCAGATTCTCTCTCCTCCGCAACTCTTACCCCAGACTCTCTGGCCTCCTCCTGCCCAAGACGTGGCCGTACCTCTTCCACCCAGACCCCACCGCCGGTCCCTATTTTGAATTCGTTTCGCCCGAGTCCTCTCTCTCTAGGGATCCTCCGCTCAAATCTCTCAGTTGCGTTCCCAACAATGGGAATTTTTCAGGTGTGGATATTTTGCAATCTCTTTTGTTGTTCTGTACTAGCTTACTCTGGAACCGCCAAGTTATTTCTTAGAAAATCCACCACTAAGCAGTATATAGTGTTACTTGTGCTTTTTATGGGCTTGATATTGCTTTTGATCCATCAAAATCACATCATCACAAACTAGTATGTGTAAGAAGAAGTATCACACTGTCCTTTAGTCATTATCATATATATTATTTGGAGAGTCGTCGTTGGAGGGTCTCTAGGAAAAAGCTACAGGGCGGCAATGTGTTACTTTCACTAAGTGGGTGTTTTAGAATGGAAGTATTCATTGGATAGGGGCTTGGTCGAATTTCAATATTGATTTAGAGTGTATTGAAGAGATGCCGACTTTTCCTGGGTTTCGGCATAATTTTCATAATAGTAAGCCTATCTTATTACGCTAGTCCAATGGCCATTTACATCTAATTGAGGAGCTATTTACAACTAAGTTCTAAGTTTTTGAGATGGCAAGCGACTACTCTGGTTGGTTTGTCAAGTATCATGTTGGTCTTGATGGCGTTGTGGCTGCATTCCCTGCTATTGTTCATAGCTACCCAGAACCTTTTACTACTTTTTGTCAGGATTATTATGCTTTCTCTATGCTAAGCGTTATTCGCGAAGAGAAGGAGGATCAGTCCTTGCTATTGTTGAATGTATCGAATAAAGTCGTGTCTTATAGGTTCAAGGATGGTACTTGAAGGAGCTTCTAGATTTGGTGCCAGAGAAAATTGATGAGAGATATATGCTACGAGCCTACGATTACTAGGAAGTTAGGCTGCAATTTACAAAAGATGATGCTTTTCACTACTTGGAGAGTCTTGCTCGTTTGATGGTAATATGGTAACTTATCATTTTTTTCTTTTACGCGTGGAAGGTAGGAAGGTTTGGTTGTTAGTTATAGTTAGCGATGGTTGAACTCACTCCACTTACCATTTGTTCTTTGTTTAATATTTTATTATTCTAGCATTTGATGAATTTGTTAGTTACAAGCTAAATTACTATTCATGTCGCAATTCTCGACCAACTTTTTAGAACGAATGATTTTTTATCATTAAAATGAGTTTGAGTTGGGACCCAAAAGGCCAACACATGGCAAAGGGTGTTTTGGTTGATGATCTTCGCTATTGTACCTTACTTGTTTGTATCCTTGCAATATCTGACCCTTGCTAGACCGTAAGTTCTTATTTCGTTTTGATGTGGTTTGCCAACACATATGAGCTCCTAAATTAAACCATTTAATTATTGTGGCTTGCATTTTATTCCTGGCTCTCTTTCACTGACTGAGTTTGACTGGGCTAGTGACTGAGTTGATCACAGATGTATCACTGGTTTTGGTGTGTTTATGGGTCCTAACTCTCTTGATGTGTTAATAAGCGGCACATTGTGGCTCGTTCCTCCACTATGGCTGATTATAGGGCTATGGCCCAGACAGCTAGGGAGTTGTATGGTTGCAACAATTGAAAGTTGAATTACATGTTCCCTCTTCTGGTCCACATTTGCTCTAGCGTGACAACAAATCTGACATGATCGTAGCCAATGCTTCTTTTGCACTTTCTTAAGCCTGGCTAAAGTGTGTATTTTCAATCTAAAAAAGCAAAATGAAAACTAAAACCGGGTTCTTAATGTAGGCGTTATGTTGGTTTCTAAGGTTTGATTCTTATGTAAGTAGTTTTCTGCTGTGTGTATAGAGTAGGTGCATGGCATGTTTCTTTTCGGAAAAAGAGAACTTCGTGATTTGGTTCATCCGAAGGATTAAGATTTGTTTTTTCTCAATCACCGTGAGGTTTTGGAATGAACATAATTGATATATACCGTGTGAGATTTTGAAATGAATATAATTGATAAAAGGCAACGGATCCTCTCCAGACATATTTTGGCATTTTGGGTCCCAACTCAAGTTCATTTTAATGATCGAAATTATTCATTTTGTATAGCTCGTCTGTTTGGGTCCCAACTCAAGCTCATTTTAATAATCAAAATCATTCAATTTGTATAGCTTGTTGAAAATTTCAACATCAATAGTAATTCAGATTGTTACTAACAAGTCCTCCAACGCTTGAATAAAGCATTGAATAACAAAGAACCAATAATTCAAACAACTGATAAATAAATAGTAACTGGAGTGTTAGCCCAATGATAGGCTTCGTAAGACTTAGGTTCAACTATCACTATGGCCTTGTTCTCTAATAGATTTTAGGTAGATTTTATGAAAATCTCATAAAATGAACACTTTTTGGATGGGTGATAAAATGAAGTTGTTTTCCCAACTGATAAAATGTAGTGGTTTTTCTATAGATTTTAGGAGGATTTTATGAGAATCTCATAAAATGACGTTTACATTTTATGTGTTGAGATTGGAGTGTCATAAAATGTGAGATTTTATGTACCTAAATCTATTGGAGAACAAGGCCTAACTACAACTAAAATTTCTTATCTTTTTTTTTTAAATTTATTTATTTAAATTGCAGCCTATAAATATTAGAACTTGTCGGTAATCGTAGGACATATCTCTTATCAATTCTGTCCGGCACCAAGTCTAGAAGCTCCTTCAAAGTACCATCCTTCAAAATTTTAAGACACGACTTTATTATGTACATTCAACAATAGCAATTCTCTTAGCGAGTAACACCAAGTGTAGAAAAACATAGGCTTTGTTAGGAATAGTTTTGCAAAAGTCTTTTTGGAGTTGCAACAGTGTTCCCTCCTTAAATTGGGGTCAATGGTCAGAGAATGAGATGACACGTTGGACTGAGTTTTGGAAGTCAAAGACTCAGAATAATGTACGTACATCAGAGAAAGAGAGATGGAGAGGACACGTTGGAGGGAGTACATACAGTCCCAGTCAAAGTTGCAGAGATAGACCGGGTCATTTGGGTAATCAAAATTTGAATTTCAAAACTAAACTTCCAAAAACTTCTTCAAAAGGTTTCCGAACAAGGCCATAATAATCCCGAGCAAATGGTTTTGGGTACCTCTAAACAATAGTATGGAATGCAGCCCCAACACCATGGAATGCAGCAAATGGTTTTGGGTACTTCACAAACTAACCAGAGTAGTTGCTTTCCATATCAAAAACTCATAATTGATATTGAAACCCAAGGAAAGCCGAAACCCAAGAAAAGCCAGCATTTCTTCAATACACTCTAAATCGATATTGAAACGCGACCAAGCCCCAATTCAATGAATACTTACATTCCAAAACACCCCCTCAGTGAAAGTATCACATTGTCGCCCCATAAAGCTTTTCCCAGAGACTCTCCAACATCGACTCTCTGAAGAATATATCTCAATATGATAATGACCGAACGATGGTGTGATACTTCTTCTTACACATACTAGTTTGTAATGATGCGATTTTGATGGATCAAAAGCAATATCAAGCCCCTAAAAAGCACTAGGTGGGTAAAAGTCTATATACTTGCTTGGTGGTGGGATTGAATACGAAATAACTGAGGACGGTTCTGCACTCGTGGAGTAAGCTAGTACAGAGCAACAAACCATTACAAGATTGGAAAATATCCACCCCTGAAAAATTCCCATTGTTGGGAACAAAACTGAGGGATTTGAGCGGAGGATCCCTAAAGAGGAAGACTTTGGCAAAACGAATTCGAAGTAGGGACCGGCGGCGGGGGCTGGGTGGATGAGGTACAGGCTTATTGTTTCTCTTTGCAAAGCTTGTTTTTTTCTTCAATTTTTGCCTGTTTCTTTTGATATTCCCTCAATTGCTTTCAATAATGTTTTTGTAGTAGATTTTGTTAAAATAAGCTTATATTAGTTAGTTGATGTTTGTCCCACATCGCCTATCTTAGTCATGTAATGTGGTACACACTAATATAAATAATATTGACTTGTGTTGGGGTAAGTTAACACCCTACACTCTTTCTTTCATCTCTGATAACATGGTATCAGAGCCACCCTTAACCTAAACCCTGATCCAAACACTATAGCCTAGTTTCATCGTCACTATAGCCAAAACTTGACGTCATCTTGTCATCCCCACCAACAAAAACCCTAACTAAACCCTAACCAACCCCTGTAAACCTCAACCCAGATCTATACGACACTACCAGAGCCCTTGAAACCCTAAATCGAAGCCCCCAAACCCTTCACCAACTCAAATCGAGCACTGAACATCCACGAAACCCTACCTGTGTTACTCGAAATTCTCCAAGACCCACTACCCAGTTGATTTCGAACCCTAAACTCCTACCTCTGTTGCTCGAAATTCCCCAAAACCCACTTCCAGTTGATTTCGAACCCTAAACTCCATTACCCAGTGGATTTCGAACCCCAAAACCCATTACCCAGTGGATTTCGAAGCTTGTTCACCTCTATTGTGGCTGGTCAATGAGATTTTGAGTCTGAAAGACTCGATCTGGATCTTGTTCAGTGCCTATACGTCCTCGCCGACCCTCCATTGTCTACGGCGACCTTCCATTTTGACCTTCCTGCTTCCCTGCTCCTACTCTGTTCATGTCTCTGAAGTTTCAGTCCATATCACGACTTCTGCTGTTAGTGGTATCATTCTGTTCTTGATTCCTTTTTTGTTAAACAGAGGTTCAATTAGATACACATGGGTTGCTGGTTACTGTTGATCGCTATTGCTGGTTGCTTTATTATTGTGGCTGTTGGTTGCTTCTGAGCACTGTTGGTAGCACTGTTATCTCGTTGGATACTGATGTTCCAAGTTTTGTTCATAGCTGGTGGTTGATCAAGTAGTTGGTTGTCTGTGGTTTGTTGGTGCTTAGTTTGGTTTGTTGGTGCTTAGTTTCCTCTCTGTTGTTTGGCAACATGTCTGAGGAAAAGTCTGCTTCTGGTTCTAGTTCAAGTACTATTGTTATTGGTAGCTCTTCTAGTTCCTCTCGGCGTCGTGACAGGGATTCCATTACCTCCATTCCTTTGAATGGACACAATTATGCTATTTGGTCTCGCGCTGTGAAGGTTTATTATATGGGTGAGCGCAAGTTCCGTTATTTGACAGATGATCCCCCTGCCAAAGAGGCTAAGGACTATAGTGATTGGGAAGCTGAGAATTGTCATATACTTGTTGAGTTGTGGAATAGTATGGAACCCCAGATTAGTGCTCCTCTGTTTTATCTCGACACTGCCAAACAAGTGTGGAATCGGCTTGCCGGGATGTATTCTGGTGTTAATAATCTTCGTCGTACTTATGATCTTCACCATCAGTTCTTTTCTCTGACCATTGGTTCTGGATCTTTGGAGGACTACTATTCTAAGTTTCGTGGGACTTGTGAGGAACTTCGGGTTTATGAGCCTATCTCGAGTGATCCCCAAGTTATGGAGCGTCAGCGTGAGCGTTTGGAGGTTGCTCGATTTCTATATGGTTTGTCGTCCTTCTATGATCCGGTTCGGTCTCAGATACTTGGAGAGCGGGAGTTGCCCTCTCTCGATGAGGTGTTCAGACGTCTTCGTCAGGCTTCTTATTCCGATGCTGGTTCTGTTTCTCAGCCCCCACTTGATCGTTCTGCTTTAGCTGTTTCTGGTGGTTTTGGATCGAGTAGTGGCCGTGGTCGCGGCCGTGACTCTGGGTTTAGCAGTCGTGGTCGTGGTTCTGGTAGTCGAAGTTCTAGTGGCTATGATTCAGGTGGTCGTGGTGATTCTGGGTCTAGTAGTCGTGGTGGAAATAGTCGGGGTCGCACATCAGGGGGAGGTAGTTCTGGTCACAGTGGTTCTGGTCGTGGCCGTGGTACTAGATTCTGTACTCATTGTCGGGGTACAAATCATACAGTGGACTATTGTTATGATCTTCATGGTTTTCCCCAGGCTCATCAGGTTGCTCATTCTGAGGATGCTGGACAGTTTACTCATTCTACTACTAGCAGTGTGACTATTTCAGCAGAGGAGTACCAGCGTCTTCTGTCCATTCAGCCTTCCGCTGCTGCAGCTCCTTCCACAGCTACGTTCGCTCAGACAGGTTCCTCTGTTGCTTGTGTTGCTTCTTCTTCTTCTCCTTGGGTTATTGATTCTGGTGCTACTAATCATATGACTGGTACCTCTACTATCTTGTCTAATTGTCAATCTATTGGTCAAAAATCTCATGTTACCTTAGCAGATGGTTCTACTACTGAGGTCACTGGATTAGGTTCTTTCCTAGTCTCTTCATCTCTCACTTTGCACTCAGTGTTACACGTACCTCGTTTACCTTTTAATCTCATGTCTGTCAGTCAACTTACAAAATCTTTAAACTGTTCCATCATATTTTCTTCTCATGGTTGTGTATTTCAGGATCTCAAGACGGGGAGGACGATTGGAAGCGGTGTTGAGCGTGGTGGGCTGTACTACCTGACCAATAATCCTGCTAAAACTGTTGCTCTTCAGTCCACAGAATCCTCCTATCAGCAACATTGTCGGCTTGGACATCCCTCACTTCAAACTTTGAAGCGTTTACTGCCTTCCTGTGGTTCTATTAAAGAGTTGTCATGTGAGGTCTGTGAGTTTAGTAAACACCGTAGAGTACCTTTTTACCCTAGAGTTGAGCGTCGTGCGTCGAGTCCTTTTGAGTTAGTTCATTCAGACATTTGGGGGCCTATTCATGTGCCTAATGTTTTTGGTTTTCAGTACTATGTTATTTTTGTTGATGATTTTTCTCGTATTACATATCTTTATCTTATGAAAGCGAGATCAGAGTTGAAGACTGTTTTTCACTCATTTTATATGGAAATAAAAAATCAGTTTAATACTTGCATTCGTATATTTCGTTCTGATAATGCACGCGAATATTTTCATAACACATTATCTCAGTTTTTTGATGATCATGGTATAATTCATCAGACATCGTGCGCTCGGACTCCACAACAAAATGGAGTTGCCGAACGCAAGATTCGACATTTATCAGAGGTTATGCGTGCCTTGCTATTTCAAATGCAGGTTCCTAAGTCGTACTGGACTGATGCGGTTCTTGCCGCTTGTTATCTGATTAACCGTATGCCCTCTACTGTCCTTGGAGGTGAGATACCTCATACGGTCTTGTTTCCTGGTCATTCACTCCACCCATTACCCCCTCGGGTTTTTGGGTGCACGTGTTATGTCCATAATCTGGATCCTGACCAGAGCAAACTTGATCCTCGCTCTATTAAGTGCATTTTTCTTGGCTACTCTCGCACTCAAAAAGGCTATAAGTGTTACTCTCCGTCTTTACGTCGTCATTTTGTGTGTGCTGATGTTACCTTTAATGAGTCACTTCCTTTTTATTCTGAGTCTGTCTCTCCCAATGATTTGCTTGCATATGAGTCTGTGTGTCCTATACGTGTCCCGTCTGGTACTGTTTTCCCAAGTACTGTTCCCCCATCACCGCCTTTGCAGGTCTATCATCGTCGTTCTAAAAATCCACCAATGCCACCTCCGCAGGTTCCACCTTCGTCCGAGCCATCTCCGCCCGCGTGCTGTGTTGCAGTTTGGTATGAAGCGTTGTCATTCTGATCATTCTGTCTTTTCTCTCACATCTGATCAAGGGAAAATATTGTTGATTGTCTATGTAGACGATATTATTATTACAGGTGACAATCAAAAGGGCATTGATGACTTGAAACTGTTTCTACACCGTCAATTTCATACTAAAGACTTGGGCAAATTGAGATATTTCTTGGGTATCGAAGTGGCGCGGTCTAAGGATGGTATTAATCTCTCGCAAAGGAAATATGTGCTGGATATTCTAAATGAGACTGGCTTATTGGGGTCAAAGCCAGTTAAGACTCCTATGGATCCTAATGTCAAACTGTGTGCTGATAAGGGGGAGTTGCTTTCTAGTCCGGATCAGTATCGTCGCTTGGTTGGGAAGCTGAATTATCTTACTGTTACTCGTCCCGATATCTCATTTGCGGTTAGTTTGGTTAGTCAGTTTATGTCAGCTCCTCGCTCTCCACACTGGGAAGCTGTTATAAGAATTGTTAAGTACCTTAAAGCCCATCCAGGACGCGGTCTGTTATATCGAGCTAATGGACACTTGCGTGTTGAGGCGTTCACTGACTCTGACTGGGCGGGGGCACCATCTGACAGGAGGTCTACTACAGGATATTGTATCTTTCTTGGTGGGAATCTTGTTAATTGGAAAAGTAAGAAGCAGACGGTAGTTGCGCGGTCTAGTGCAGAGGCAGAGTACAGGGCTATGGCTCACACAACATGTGAGGTTGTGTGGATACGTTCTTTTCTTGAAGAGATAAGATTCCCTGTGCAGGTGCCTGTGAATCTTTATTGTGATAATCAAGCTGCAATTCACATAGCATCCAATCCGGTGTTTCATGAGAGAACTAAACACATTGAGGTGGATTGTCATCTTGTACGAGATAAGTTGACTGGTGGTGTGATTGCTACTCCATTTGTGTCTACCGGTGCCCAGTTAGCTGATATATTTACTAAGCCATTGTTCAAGCCACGATTGGAATTACTTTGTGACAAGCTGGGATTTTTTGATATTTATTCTCCAGCTTGAGGGGGAGTGTTAAAATAAGCTTATATTAGTTAGTTGATGTTTGTCCCACATCGCCTATCTTAGTCATGTAATGTGGTACACACTAATATAAATAATATTGACTTGTGTTGGGGTAAGTTAACACCCTACACTCTTTCTTTCATCTCTGATAACAGATTTCCTCTCTGCCCATGATAAATCTAAATTGTTCTCTCAATTTCTTATCATTTTCCAGCACTCATCTGGACGAGTTCTCAAATGTAAGGAATAAGGATGTACCCTTGAACAAGCTTTTTTGAAGAAATGGAACCTCTACTTGAATCATGGACTGGCAGAATTTGCTAAATTTTGATAGAAGCATATTGTTATAGAAAACCTGTGCAGTTTGTTGGTAGTTGTTTTTGGTATCTGTTTCGCTAACAAATCATAGAAACCATTTCTGAAAACTAACGACAATTATCCTGTCTTGTATCTCCTTCAATTTTTAGTGGAAGCCCCTTTCGACAATTAGGAAAATGTTGTGTGGATCTTTCTGAACGGATATGTTATTTTTACCAGAAAAATGTTCAAAATTTGTATTGAAAAACCGCCAACCGAACATGTTTTTGGAAAATGTTATTGTAATATTGATTTTCGAAAATAGGTACCAAACTAGATTTAGGGCAAAGTTTGGACCATGCTAGAAGAAGATCAAGAACACTATCCAAGCTGTTGCGATTGCTGAGTTTAGTTGATTGACCTGTCAAAGTAAAAGAGAATAAGACCCATAAGTAATGATGTTGATTTCCAGATATTTATTCCACTACCAACGTGTTCACTCATCTGAAGTAAAGACAACTTCATTTAGCATAGAAACAGTGATGTTCCATCACAATACCCACCTATGTTACAAATCCCCGGTAAATAAGAATTCAAAAACACTAAACGAAGACACATGCTTCCGTTGAACTGCTATAAAAATGTCTCTGTATAGAAACACTATTGGGAATTCCATTTCCAGTGAGCCCACCTTCACTAGTAGGAATCAGTAGAGTGTAAGGCATCTTAACTAGCCCAGCCCTATTCCTCAATTTCTCATCATTTTTCAGCTCAACAATCTCATCCTCAATCGCTCCCAGTTGCTTTCCGAATCTTGCAAACACTCCAACGGTTCCACGTTGGTAGTCTCTTTGGCCAAGGTAAACCTCGTCTGAAGCATGCCTAGACAAAATCTCTATTAAAGAAATTCCAAGGAGAGTTTGCAGTTGAGCCGTTATTGTTTTCAAGAAAGCCTTTTCTCGGCTCGCCTTAAGCTCCTCGTATTCTGTGCTGCCCGGTTCTGGCATGAGCCTCTGGCTGATGGTTGGGCGGTTCATTAGTAACCGGTGTAAGGGTACTGCCCGAAATTGACTGCCGCGTGGAGGGCGGACCTGACCCATATGATGATGGTGCAAGTGTTGATCAGCTCCTTTCGAGTTTGCATTCTAGGCCACCAGGGTTGTCGTCTTTCTTGTCGTCGTGTCCTCTCTCTCTGAGTTCTTTCCACCTAAATTGGAGCTCTGAGTCAGCCTGAACAGATTTGTCGTCCTTGTAATAGAAGTGGTAGTAGTCGTGGACCCATGACCAAGTTTTGAGTCCGTCAACGGCATAAGGGTAGTCTTTTATTAGCAACTGGAGGCCTTGCGGAGCATCGTCATCCTCGACGGCCATTCCTCTAGATAAAAGGCAAATTTTAGCAGGCCAAGCCAAGTAGGACACTTTGAGGAATCAATTCGTGTTTCTATTTCATAGTACTATTTATTCTAATCAAGTGCCGGCTCCATCTCGAACAAGTACAACACATAGCAGGGAAAACCCCCGACATTTATTTAATATCTGTTAGTTCAAAATTGAACCCGTATAGGAAGGTCTTTCAGAATCATAGCAGGTGGTCTAAATTAAGGAGACTTGCCTAAAACTAGCTACACATAGTAGGTGTTGAGTTGTTCAAGTGAAATAGACCTAAAAAAGGGGTTCAAGTTTTTTACGTAGGTTCTTCGGAAATTCAAAAGGGGGTTCTAGTTACATTCAAGAAAACATCCTCTTTTTTCCCCTCCGTGAGCATGGAAAAGTCAGCAAAACATTGTAAAAACTTCTGGAAAACAAGATTGACTGTTCATGATACCCTTTTGACATTGATCAAGATTTTCCATCCACATTCTCAGTGCAAATTTTGACTAGTAGTATGGAAGTAGTTTTAATATGGTGAGACGAACTAAGGAGTTTACCTCTTGATGAAGTCTGTAGGAAGTCCCTGCTCAGGGAAAACCCAGTTCGTGTACAGAACTGCTGACATTTCCATTGCGCATTTTCCAGGGAAAACTGAAATTTCAAGAATACCTCCAGAATTGATGAGGGTTTGCCTCACAAGTGCATTTATATTTATTACAACAACAACAATAGTAGAATCCATCTAATTCCCAATCATTGGGGGTATGGGCGTGGATGATCGGAGACAAACCTAACCTTTGGCAATATGTACAAAATGGCTTCTCTCAAAATACCACTGAAGAGAGTAACATTTTGAATTTGGAATTTCGCATAACCATGGACTCAACAAAGCAATAAGTTAACCCAAGGTAAAGGCTCCCATTAAGGTGGCCTTCTTTGTTTGAGCGATGATGTAAGAGGCTATTTTTTTGACGTCCAATATTGTGACGAGAGGTAAATATATGTTGCCATGGTACTGCACGTTCAAGATGATTAGGAAAAGTTTAATCATCTAACTATCCACTGCCTTCTCGCTTGCCGAGTAACTTTGGAGCAGAGTGGGAGATGTTTGCACAATCACGTAACTATATTCTATATGGAATAGAGAAATGCTAGAGGCACTAACTAATGTACCAACTATCACACTAAATGTGCATGTGGCACTCTCTTAGCGGATGATTCTATCCATGTATCCAATAATGCATTATTGTAGTAGTGCTATGTGTACATTTAGTGTAATAGTTGGTGTACTAGTTAGTGCCTCTAGCATTCCTCTATAGTAAGGGCTGTTCCACTTCATAAGATTATGGAAGGCATTGAAGGTTGCTCCACTTTGTCCGATGGGCTGGAGAATGGAGGTAAAAGAGATCTTTTGATGGTATTCCATGTCATGTATAAACGGGTACAACTAGCGGGGGCGGGGAGACCTTCCTAAACTTACTTATATTTTGGATATTGATATATGTGTACAAGGTGTATAGTGGGCTGAATTCGACTTTGCATGGACTTGCCAATATGGAGTGATAAGTGCTTATTTATACCGACTAAAGCCCCCTAATTTATACTTGTGGGTACAATTACATTGTTACTTGGTGCGGATTAATTTGTTTAATGTTTTTGTAGGCTTTGGAGATCAATGAGCCAAATAAAGTGCAATCTTGAAAGAAAATCATTCATTCCTGAATTGGTAAGGAATCTGGACATCATTCAGTATTTTGACCATATCTTTTAACTTGAGTATCCGATTGAGGCAAGGTTGGCGGCATCAGAAAGGAAATTCAATTTCCTACAACTTTCTTGTTTATGAGTTTTCCAAATTCCAATGTCTTGAAGGTCTAAATTGGGTTGGAAGCGAGCTATAAAAGAATAAGTTTAGGAAGTCCAATCTCAACCAAACTTATTGCTAGAGTTGTAAGCACTATAAAAGAATAATCTATTAGGGTGCTGAAGTGGGAGAGAGGCTCCATGGCCAACTAAACCCCTAATCTGGGGGGAGGATGAAATTCCACACCAAGTAAGCTTGTTTTCTGTATAGATTAGGTTTTTTTTATTCGAAATAGATTATATGTTCAAAACTCAATTTTATAGATATCAATAGAATCATTTTACTTCTTTCAATCTGTTCAGTATTTGTATACATGTTTTCAAATACAGTTCATATAATGGTTTCCAATGTTGTGCTTAGAGTTCTGAGATAGATTATACTTGTAAGACGAATCGTGTCGTTGGGTGGCATGACACCATGCCAGTGAGACGGTCCGTGCTATGGGATAATCTATGCCTTTTAACAATCACAAATATCCTCTTGCCAACTACTCCTATCAATAGGGATTGTAAGCCCTAGCGATAGTTATTTATCAATTCGAATAGAAATATGGTTTATGTGAATGCGTGGTTATGCGGTAGGGGTGGATTCCAAATCCTAGGCTTTTTCTCTCACCATCTTCATCTCATTTAATTTCAATTTTCCGTAGTTAATTAGCTTTCCAAAATCAAAACTCATTCAGTTGTTTCCTTAGAATTAATTTAGAAGTTAATCGAATTTATTGTAACTTAGCCAATCTGTTTCCGTAGATTGATGCTCGGACTTTGCCACTATTATCTGGAGTGGTAGTTAATTCATAGTTTTTATAAATATATTTTTGATACGGTACGACACGATCATGGAGCAGCCAGGAAATGTCAGGCCGAAAGCTAGTAGGCCAAACAAATGGGCCAACCGTTCTATTTAGCACAATACATTGGAGTGCTCATCCGGGCACGACAGTTTCGGGTAGGGCCAAAGGTTCGATCCGTCAGCTTACCTGGGAGACGGTTGCAGAGATCATGGGTGATGCGTTATGAGCACGTGGGCCCACACGTGCTTACCGAGCGTCAACCAATGATGTCACTCACCAAAGCAGTTAGTGGTGAGGTCACGCGTTCATGCCGGGCATGCATGATTTGGAGGACAAGTATAGGTCCACCTATAAATATCCTAGGATAAATAGTGCCCTCCAGCATCTTTAGCCGGGGTGGCACTAATGGTTACTGCGTTTTGCAGGCATAAAGAGCTAGAGGAAGACAGGTTGAACCATTTAACCAAATCGTGATCCACCACCCCACAATGTGTATGGGGGAGTGTCCCACTTATTGTATATTAGAACATAATGTACTTAGATAGTGTATAATACACAGATGCTTAGATAATACATCGTAAAATGCAGAAGTACGTGTTACTGATTTGTACCTCAAAATGGCACCCCAACTTGGTAATGCTGCGTGGAATTTGTTTCAAGCCCGTCAGAAAAGAAACCAACTGCTATCTTACCAGCGAGGAGGGTTTGGCTACGCCTAATCCTTTCTGTTTCTCCCTTCTCAAACCCAAGAGCTTAAAGTAAGGGATCGTCCAACTATTTGAGCTACAAGAGACACATGACGACTCTACTTTCATATAGAAAGAGCAGTGAATCAGAGATCCACGATTGAAAAATAGGAACAGCTCTTCAGATGTACGAGCAAAACGAATACAAGGGACACTTGGGAATCAAAGGAGGGCCAAAAGACCTCGGAAACTTTCTTTTGGGACCAAACTTGGCAATCACTCTCATATTAGTTGCTTTCGGAGTCTCACATGTTTTGACTGGCGAAACTGTGTTGGGAGAGAGTAGTACAGGCTCAATTAGAACTCGATCTCAGTTATTGTATCAACGAGTTTCAGTAGCCAAAAACATAAAGGTATAATTAGTCAATGTTACTGAAAATTTCTTGGCTAATATTAGATACGTAGAGTTCGTTTTTGGATGATCGCTGACCATAAATCTGAGAAACTTTCCTTTGCACAAAACCTTTTGATTAATGACTAGGTGTGCTTTTATTTAACTATAACTCTAGGTTTGATGAAGTTTCATTCGTCATAACTCTCTGAAAATACGGTTTGTATTCCACAGGATATTGCAAGTCTGAGTCATTGTCTTTCGTTTGTTATGTTCATGCATTCTTGAATACACGACTTACTGGATGCTACTGTACTTGCACCATAGCTGAGATAAAAACAAGATGTGGTTCCAATATTTACAATACTAGACATTTCTAATGAGGGCTCCCTCACTTTGCTACATTGAGAGACTTTCATTTACGGATCGAATTTCGACTAACAGAACCGTTAGATGTGTTTAAAATATGTTTTTAAGGTCCAATGCAAGAATTCATGAAAAAAAAGGGGAAAAAAAAAAAAAACAGAAGGGGCTTGATCCGACCAGTTTTCAATAAAACAAGATGAGGTTCCAATAAGAGTAGTTATACCCATTCGAAGGAACACTGATTGTTCTATCTACCGCCACAGTGATCAAATACGAGATATATTACCGACAGTGAAGTGCAAATCAGAAAACGAGTGACCACAGATTTTCCAGAAGTTCAACAAAGGTAAAGGGGTTCAAAGAGGCCTCAACCAGTGTTACAAGTAAGATATTCGTTCAAAACATAACTCAGAACAGGGGCGAGACCTAAAAGCGTCGCAGGTGACCGGAAAAAGCTTTTCAGTGGTCGTTGAGAGCAGAGAAGGGGTTGGCAGAACTCAGAACTTCAGGCCCTAACAGCATTAGCAGGAACAGCGTTGAAGATTATCGGAAACTGCCAATCTGTGGTCATCGGTAACTGGGTGGTGCTCCTCGGAGGTTGGCGGCTTGTGGGTGGTGCTCGTTGGTGGTAGTCGATGCAAAAGTGTAGGCGTTAAGAGGTCATCTGGTTGCAGAGGGGTGATGGAAAGAGGTGTCGTTGCTGTAGGGTCACTGGGTTACGTTATAGAGAGAGGATCAACTAGATTAGCCCATTCCTGGGCTTTGACTCCATGAAACTTTCTAAGGAAGAAGAGAGAAGAACGTGCTCTCATATTTTTGAACTACAACTATTACAAAAATGAGAGCACACATATAAAAGACTAGAGCCGTAATAACAAAGACAATACTACTCTTACACATAAAAATAATAACAATGAAGCCAAAAAACTAAGATATATTCACAGGTTGCTCATGTCAAACACCATTATTTGGTCATAGACTCACAAACCATCATTTCCGTCTTTCCAGCATTGAACCGGCAATGAAACAATAACTTTATTGCCGTGCAATTAAAAACCATCTCTACTTTTGTCTTTGTCTCACTGTGTTTATGTACATAAATAAGTTATCTATACACCCATTGATACATAACCAGATCACAAAGTGTACATAAGATTTTCGTATGCTTATTTAGGGGGTATTCCACTAACAAAAAACTGTTTTTTCCAAATACCGAGACGGGTCATTCTCTCACAACACATCATATAAAAAACCGTGAAAAACCAATTTTTTCAAAAAACTGAGTTAGTGGAACACCCCCTTATGTGATAGTGGCAGCTATTGGTGCTAATTTTCTTTTTGGAAGAAGTGCACTTCAAAGAGACAAGTTAGAAAGAAATTAAGTAACCTTTAGCGAGACAACAGAGAGAGCCATAATGGCAGTGTGGCGAGTATAGGAAAGAAAGTGAAATAAGAAGGCCTTTCTTCACGTCTTTTATATTTTACCTGGATCATTAGTCGAGATCGAGAAGGTTTTCCACTGTAATTTGCAACACAAGGTTAGTTTTCTTATGTTGAAGTGCATGGGTTATAGCAATTTCCCCACTAACAACAAGAGAAAAGGAATTCAATCGAAAAAAGGAAAGCTGCCCATCTTCTTGTACCAAAAAAGGTGAGATAGTATAGCCATAGCTATAAACTCCAATACTGAAACTTCCCAAAACATTAGATAGTACAAAAATTGTTGATCTCTTTCTTTATCCAGATTAGAAACCATTCCACAAAAAAAGAAGTGAGGTTTGAAACAAACATGAATTTATCATGACCTAACAGTAAGTTCTTTCATAACAAAACAACAAAGGCTTCATCACATGCATAAATCAAACAAGTACAGGTGCAGCCAACATTAGATAGAAAAAGTTTAACAATTTCATTTAAGGAATAAGCTTTCTGTAAGGGCATACTGAAAGAATTTAGAGGGAGAGAGGATTGAGCGGAAAATTCCCCCCTTTGGTTTCCATTCACAGAGAAAAGGAGTATATATACAACCCTACAATACAAATGACTAAAGTACCCTTATGTACAAGGAATCTAACAATTAGAACCCTAACTAATACAATCTAACACTCCCCCTCAAGTTGGTGCATAGATATTAATCATGCCCAACTTGGAGAGAATAGGGTGAAACACCTTACTACTAAGACCTTTAGTAAATACATCAGCTAATTGGTCCTCGGATTTCACATAAGGCATGCATATTACACCACTGTTCAGCTTCTCTTTGATAAAGTGTCTATCAATCTCTATATGCTTTGTCCGATCATGTTGAACAGGGTTATGAGCAATATTGATAGCAGCCTTGTTATCACAGTACAACTTCATAGGACTGTGATCAACAATTCCCAAATCATGTAAAAAGGTTTGAAGCCATAAGAGCTCACAAACACCATGTGCCATGGCTCTGTATTCAGCTTCTGCACTTGACCTTGCTACCACAGATTGCTTTTTGCTTCTCCACGTAACTAAATTCCCGCCAAGGAAAGTGCAATAGCCAGAGGTAGAACGTCTATCATCAATCGAACCTGCCCAGTCTGCGTCAGTGAAGGATTCCAACCTCAAATGACCATGGTTTGAAAACAAAATACCTTTGCCTGGAGAAGATTTTAGGTACCTCAAGATACGATAAACAGCATCAAGATGAGAAGTACGGGGGTCATGCATAAATTGACTGACAACCCCTACCGCATAAGAAATATCTGGACGTGTGTGAGATAAGTATATCAAACGACCCACAAGTCTCTGATATCTTTCCTTATCTGCATGCTCTCCCACACTGCCAAGATGATGATTGACCTCAATAGGGGTATCAGCAGGCTTGCACCCCAGCATCCCTGTCTCCTCCAAGAGATCAAGAATATATTTCCTTTGGGAAATAAAGATTCCTTTCTCAGATCTAGCCACCTCCATGCCAAGAAAGTATTGCATCGCCCCCAGCTCCTTAATTTCAAATTCCTTAGCAAGAAGAGCTTTAAGCATCTGAAGCTCATTCACATCATCACCTGTCATAATTATGTCATCCACATAAACTATAAGGATGGCAATCTTACCATCACTCCTCTTGGTGAACATAGTATGATCAGCATGACTCTGCGTGTACCCAAGTCTCAACATGGCCTTGAGAAATCTGTCAAACCACGCTCTTGGTGATTGTTTCAAGCCATAGAGAGCCTTCTTCAACCTACACACCTTGCCCTCAGTGGTAGGGGAAGAAAAACCAGGTGGTATATCCATATACACCTCTTCTTCCAAATCACCATGAAGAAAAGCATTCTTCACATCAAACTGTTGAAGTGGCCAGTTTAGAGTAGCAGCACAAGACAACAAGGTGCGAATAGAGTTCATTTTGGCTACTGGAGCAAAGGTTTCTTCATAGTCAATGCCATATGTCTGAGTATAGCCTTTGGCAACCAATCTTGCCTTGTATCTCTCAACAGTGCCATCAGCTTTATACTTAACCGTGAACACCCATTTACATCCCACTGCATTCTTTCCCCGAGGAAGAGACACTAACTCCCAGGTGCCATTTTTCTTCAAGGCCTTCATCTCCTCTACCATAGCTTCTTTCCACTTAGGAGCTGCAAAAGCTTCCTTCCAACCCTGTGGAATGGGTATAGAAGAAAGAGAAGAAAGAAAGGCAGTGTACGAAGGTGACAGACGAGAATATGAAACAAATTGCGAAATGGAATGTTGGGTACATAATCGAGCCGGCACTTTATGTGTTCGAATTGGCTTCCTATGAGCAATAGGCACATCAAGATCATCAAAAGGAAGAGATATAGAGGAAGGAGAATTACCAGAAGACTCAGCTGAAGCCTCAGGAACTAGGACAGGTGATGATGATTGGTACTGTGGTAATGCACCAGGTTGGCCCTTTTTCTTGCGAGTGAAAATTTTTAAATCAGGTCTGTCCAATCTTTCTCTTGCATCCAACATTATTCTTTCTCCAGATACAGGTTCCTCTCTTTCCCCTTCAGGATTACTAGGGCTAGGAGATGCCTCCTCCCCCTCACCAATGTTTGGTATACCAATGTTCTCCCCTGTATCAATATTCTCCCCCTCACCAACATTCTCCTCTGTACTGTCAGTTGGGGGGAATAACCACGAATTAGAATCGCAAGAAGTCAACATCTCTTCCCCTCTAGAACTCTCCCCCTGAAGAGATGGGGACGAGAGAGGGTAGAAGGGTTGGTGTTCCCAAAAAGTGACATCCATCGAAACAAATTTCTTCCGAGAGAGAGGGTCATAGCAATGATACCCTTTTTGAGTAGGGGAGTAGCCAAGAAACATGCATTTGCGAGCTTTAGGATCTAACTTTTTGTGAGGAGCATGCACATAACAAACACACCCAAAAATCTTAGGAGAAAGAGTAGAGACCCGAAAGTGACCCGGAAGGAAATCCAAGGGAGTCCCGAATTGAAGAACACTGGATGGCATTCGATTGATGAGATAAGAAGCTGTAAGGATGGCCTCGCCCCAAAAATGTTTAGGAACATTCATAGTAAACATAAGAGAGCGAGCCACCTCAGCAAGATGCCGGTTCTTCCTTTCCGCGACTCCATTTTGCTGTGGTGTATCTACACAAGTAGTTTGGAAAAGAATGCCATTGCCATCAAGATATGACTTGAAGGGACCATTCATATATTCAGTCCCATTGTCACAACGAAGTATCTTGATGTTTGTATCAAATTGTGTGTGCACCATCTTATGAAATGACTGAAAACATGAGAAAACTTCATTTTTTGCTCGAAGTAGATACACCCAAGTTATACGAGAATGACAATCAATAAAGGTAACAAAATAGCGATAACCAGAAATAGAGGTAACAGGGGAAGGACCCCAGACATCAGTGTGGACAACCATAAAAGGAGAAGCACTTCTCTGATAAACAGGAGCATAAAATGAACGTCTATGCTTTGCCAGCTCACAAGCTTCACAAAAGAACCTACTTCTAGAACATCGTTTAGTTAAAGTAGGAAAAAGTTTCTCTAAAACACCAAAAGAAGGATGGCCTAGTCTACGGTGCCACCGATGCAATAAAGGAAGAGCTGAACCCGTATCCGCCTCAAAAGCATGACCCAATGATGAGGGTGTAAAAGATGAACAAGGCACAGACTCCAAAAAATACAGGCCATCCTGAGCTCTACCAGTACCAATCGTCTTTCCTGTTCCCAGTTCCTGAAAGACACAATGAGTGGGAAAAAATGTCACTGAACAATTCAAAGATTGTGTGAGACTACTAACAGATATAAGATTAGTAGTAAAATTGGGAACATGGAGAACAGAAGAAAGAGGTAAGGTAGGTGAGTAGCGAATGGAACCTTTCCTTGAAATAGCAGATAGGGATCCATCAGCTACTCGTACTTTGTCCTTACCAGAACAAGTAGAGTAGGAATCAAAAAAGGAAGAACAACCTGTCATATGGTCCGTGGCACCAGAATCGATTATCCAAGGAATAGAGATAGAAGCTGTAGAAATATTAGCTTGTATACCTGAGTTGGCAAAGTGGGAGGAAGTAGTGGAATTAGAAGCAATAGAGGATGGAGGACCTTGGCTACTCATTAGCCGCCTGAGAGCTTGCATCTCTTCGGGAGAAAAAGAATCACTAGCATCAGATATAGAGTCACCAGCAGACTCGGTGACATTGGCATGAGAGCGCACAGAACCACCACTACGACCACCTCTGCGTCCCCGTGAGTTAGGTTTACCATGTAACTTCCAACAGTATTCCCTGGTATGACCAGTTTTATCACAATAGTCACAATGGAGTGAGGCTCGATCAACCGAAATACCTTTGTTCTTCAACTGGCTCTGTCCTGTCTTACCATCCCGTGGAAAAGGAATGGATACCAATGCTGAGTGATCTAGAGTGGATGTCATCAAGTGAGGAGCCATAGAATTTCTCCGAGTCTCCTCTTGTTGAATACTTGCATAAGCCTCTCCAAGAGAGGGAAAGGGAATACGACTCAGCACATGCCCACGGTGCTGATCATAATCCACATCAAGACCTGCCATAAAGTCATAAACACGATCTTTTCCAACCATTTGTTGGAAAGCAGCAGCATCAGTAGTACAAACAGGCCGATAACTTTGATAAAAATCAAGTGCCTGCCAAAGCCCCATTATCTCTGCATAATATTCAGCAACTGGTCGATTATTTTGCACCACGGCCTTGAGTTTCTTTCTCAACTCAAAAATTTGGGCATCATTCCCTTTATGAGAATAAGTCTCTGCCACGGCATCCCAAACTTGCTTTGGCGTATCAAGATACATAAAGCTATTCTGAATAGTAGGAGACATTGAATTAAACAACCATGTCAAGACCAAGGCATTATGATTGGTCCATTTTGTGAGATCTGGTCCCTCCGTGGGTTTCACCACAATCTCAGTAAGGTAGTGTAGGAGACCCTTAGTGGTGATAGCCAATGTAAATGCACGCGACCAAAGTAGATAATTGGAACCATCTAGCTTGACGCGGCAGATATCCATCGGAGTGTTATCAAGAAAAGGACTATAACCCATTCCACTGTCTGAACTAGATTTACCAGTTTCTTCCTTTGAAAATGGATTTTCCTCTTCTGACATATTGAAGGCTCAAAAAACTGATTGATTACAACTACAGAGATTCAATAGCCCAAAGAATATAGCAGACACTCACCTGAGATCGTACAAGCTCGCCGGGACATATCAGAGGTCGCCGGAACTCAAAACACGACCCAAATGTCACCTGTACGGAAGTTGACGGAGCTCAACAGAGGTCGCCGGACGTCTACAGTGCTCGCCGGAGTGTATACTGTGCTCGTCAGTGGTCGTACAGTGGGTTTGAGGGAGACCCAGTGAGTTATGAACACAAAACGTGAAGGCACAGTGGATTTCGAGTACCAAGGAGGCCGTACGAACGTCGTACAGTCGTTATCGGTGGTCGCCGGAGGTGAACAGGCCTCGTCGGAGGTCGTGAAGATGATTGGAACAGGACCCAGTGGGATACGATCGTTCGCTGTTCGACCAACGACAGAACAGGGGGCTGTTATCTCCTCTCACGATCGATAATGGAGATCGATCAGCCAGAAAATCACAGACTTCCTCCTCTACAAAGCACGAGTATTGATCGATGCTCTGATACCATGAAAGAATTTAGAACCCTAACTAATACAATCTAACACATACCTTCCACTCTCTAAGGTAGCAAGATGACCTTCCACTCCCTTGCCAATTTGGTAGAAGCATTATATTTGGGTACTAACCAGGGTTAACCCACTTCTGATGAACAAACACTTTTGCAAGAAGCTAATTTGGCATTTAATCTATCAATCTCCAGCTCCAAACTTTTGCACCTAATGGGGAACAATATCAGTAAAAGGTTTGCATTTGAGAAATCCAGTAAAAAATTTACCATAGTACAATAAATATACACCCCAGTGACCCCACAAGCCACTTTGTTGAAAGAAAAAAATTCACCATAGTACAACAAACATACATCACACAAGCCATTGCATTGAAATTTACCTCTTAAGTTGGATGCCATCCAATGCACCTCAACAGTCTCTTCACATTTGGGTCATCAAAAACTGCATCACCAAATAAAATTATCACCAACTCACTCCTAAAATGTCTAGATGAGTACATGCCCAACCTAATCGATCCTTCGAAAGACAACCAAAATGCTTTCAATTACCAAGTTCCTAACACAGTTTTTTGAGCCTTACAGCCAATAATTTGGAAGAAAGTGTTGAATCAAAACAGAAGCCCCAACAGTCCTACACCAATCACAATTGAAACACCGAAAACATAAATCCAAACCCTATAAATGGCAAAATCTGCGTAAGCCCCTAATTTTTACCTTTCACAAGGTCGGGAGAACTCATCTCAGGTCAAATTCGTAGCAGGTACAGTTGTCAATGAATATGGAATGCTAAACCATAGTATTGGATTTGGGCTGAAACTAAAGGAAAAATCAACTCAAACCTGGGAACCCTTCTTCGAACAGTAATCTTCACTTCACCAAGTGCAATAAGTGAGAATATGGTAGGATCTTTCTGCGAACAGGGAAGGAGGAAGCAGAAATCCCTGTTAGCAGAAAACGGTGAAGGCCATTCCATATTTCCATGTGCAAGCAAGCACAAATCATTGATAAAACAATGAGAAAGAGAGAAACCTTGAGTGGAAGACACAAGATCACATCTGTGATTGAAACCAATAAACCCTGTTGCGCCACGTGATTGTTCACAGATGACTGATCAAAACCCAAAATTAGTGTTGCTTGCTTGCTCTAGTCAGTAGCAACAAAGATCGTGCAGACTATCAAATACACGTGAAACCTTAACACTAATTTTTTCTGCCTTTGAGCTTATTGTGGGACAAATCTCCAAATCACACACACACACATAAAAGCGAAGAAAAACTATAAAAGCAAGGAGATGGGAGAGAGGGAAAAACATTGATCTCGTAGAAATCGTAATATAAAGACTGTTTACCTATTATATTGATTTAAGAAATTGTGAGTACAGCAGAAATTAAGAAAAATGAAAACTACAACACAAGCCTGATGATGGTCGAACTTACCCCAAAGCATTGATACCGATCGAGAGGTTATGGTGGTTATGGATGGAGAAGCCCCAGAGAAATGATGGCCGAGGAGAGATCGATGGAGGGTTGAGAGCACGCAACCTATTGCAATTGAGAGGAACGCAACACGAGAGAGAGGTCACATACAGAAAACCTCCACACACACAGAGAGAGAGAGAGAGAGAGAGAGAGAGAGAGAGAGAGAGAGAGAGAGAGAGAGAGAGAGAGAGAGAGAGAGAGAGAGAGAGAGAGAGTACGCCTCTTCTCAAAGCAGCAACCCTTTTATACCTCGCTGTTGCAACAGTACGCCAAGGATACTCCATCGCCGTTGCAACAATATTTGAAGGATGACGCTTTACTGGAAAATAAGGAGAAGAAGCGGAAAGATCTGCCAGCTGCCCGCTCTTGGTTAAGAAGAAGAAAGTGGCAGATGAAACTCTGCCCGCCCTTCCCCCTTTTATGTAAAGGTTTTAGAAAACACTATCCTTTAATCACAATACACACCTCTGTTACAAAATCTGTAAAACTGGAATTATTTTTAAAAAAGATTCAATCTTATTCTTCTGCTTCAAAGGAACCGCGATATCAGTCGTGTAAATATCTTCAGATAGAAACATTATTGGGAATTCCCTTGCCGGTGAGCCCACTTTCACTAGTAGGAATAGCAGTGTAAGGCACCTTAACCGGCCCAACCCTATTCCTCAATTTCTCATCACCGTTCATCTCAATAATCTCATCCTCAATCTCACTCAGTTCCTTTCCGAATCTCTCAAATGCCTCCAACGGTTCCGGGTTGGTCGTCCCCTCTGTCATGTCTCTCTATCCAAGATAGACCTCATCTGATGAATGCCTGGACAAAATCTCTATGGAAGAAATCCAAAGAAGAATCTGCAATTGAGCAGTTATTGCTTTCAAGAAAGCTTTTTCCGGGCTCGCCTTAAGCTCCTCAGACGCTGGGCTTCCCAGTTCGGGCATGAACCGCCGGCTGATGGTAGGGCGGTTTGGGATGTACCAAGCGTAAGAGTACTGTCCGAAATTGACCGCCGCATGGAGAGCGGATCCCACCCAAATGATAATGGTGCAAGTGTCGTTTAGATCCTTTATAGTTTGCATTTTAGGCCACCAAGGTTTGTCTTTCGTGTCACCGTGCCCTTCCTCTCGGAGTTCTTTCCACCAGGATTGGAGCTCCAAGTCCACCTGAACAGATTTGTCGTCCTTGTAATAGAAGTAACAGTAGTCGTGGACCCATGTTTCGATGGCTGACCAGATTTCGAGTCAATCCACAGCGTAAGGGTGGTCTTTTATTAGTTACCGGAGGCCGTGCGGAGCATTGGCGTCCTCTACTACCATTCCCCTGGAAAACAGGCAATTTTTAGAAGGCCAAATAGGACACATATGAGGAATCAATTCCTCATTCATTTCAATAATGCTACAGATTCGAGAAGATAAAAATCCAGAGTGGATACAATGTACTCATTCTAATAAACCGCAAGCAGGCTCCAGCACGAACAAATACAAGCAGGTCTGGAAAAACCTCGACATTTATTGAACATTGATCTCTGGACGTAGTTCAAAATCGAATCTGTTTATGAATGTCTTTTTGACTCATAGTAGGTGCTCCAGAGCAAACTTGCCTATACTACCTACACGTGCTAGTTGTCAAATTATTTATGCGATATAGACATAAGAAATAGGTTCTAGTTGCAAGCAAGAGAGCCCTTTTTCCCCTACCTCAGCAAGAAAAAGTCCGCACAACGTTGTAAACACTTCTTCTGGAAAACAGGATTGGTAATGCATAGTACTCCAGTACCTTTTTAATTTATTTAGTCAATATCCTTTTACATTGATCAGGATTTTCGAACACAAATTTGATTTGCTAAGTTTGACTAAAATTACAATGGAAATTTTAATATAGTGAGAGGATCTAATGATTTTTACCACTTGATGAGATTGGCAGGAAGTGCTTGCTCAGGGAAAAGCCGGTACTTGTACAGAACGATGACATTTCCATTGCGTATTGTCCTGGAAAAACTGCACTCTCAAGCATACCTCCAGCATTGATTAGGGTTTGCCTGCCAAGTGCAAATATATTCATCATGTCGTGGAAATACAGAAGCAAAAGCTTGTGAATTGGATGAAGCACGCTTAGCTGCCTATTTGTCGCAATAACAAATAGCACAATCACGGCATGAGTATTCAACCTGCATTCCAAAGAGGAGATAATAACTTGAAGCCTTCCGAGAACCTGACAAAATTTGTAAAATATCATCTTGGTTTGTATTTATTTTTTACTTTCTTAGGGGAAAAAAAAAAAAAAACATGGAAATTGTAGAGAGAGAGAGAGAGAGAGAGAGAGAGAGAGTGTTCCAGAAGAAAGTTTCAGAATCACTTCGCCAAAGAATTATTTGCATTTTCTGGAGAATAAAAAAAATCTAAATTGTTTACCAGTGGGTGATACTTTGATGGTGGCTGAAGTCATTTATGGCAGCATATGCTTTAGCCAACTGCCAAACAGAAGCTTCAACACCATCTTCAGCTGGTGTGTACACTTTGCTAATGGCACCAAATTGATCACCTCTAGGATTTGGCAAGCTCAATTCTATTGCAAGAGGCTTCAGAGTTCAATTATTTTGCAGGAAGAGGATAGTCCTTGTTGCCTGAATCTTTGTTGTTTTTGAATTAATCCGACTCACATATGGCATCAAAGTATCATGATGGTCTAGTATGAAGAGCTTGTTGTTTTTGAGTGCCTACACTGCCAAATATGCACGCGTGCACACTCCCACACCCAAAATGAAAAAACTAAAAAAATGCAGAGAAAATGACTTGTGTGGCTGAGACTCATTCAGGGTGTGGCCTTCAACAACAAAGTAGATTCAAAATATGGATTATACACTTTATTCTCTGTTGGAAATAATTATCGCATATGGTAGCATGTATATTGTATTCAATCAGAAAGAGTGTAATCAATTAAAGGGTATGTGGGATGAGTTAAATGTCTAGCAACCTCTCACCACAGATTTGGCAGTTCAGCAAAAGTACAGAGATGAATTTCGTGTTACCAAATTCTTGTTTGGGTTGAGTTCAGAACTTGCTCCTCTTAGTCCCTAGATTTTTTTTGGAAAGGAAGTTCCCACCATTGGTGAGGCCTTCGCTAGTGTTCGACGAGCTGCTACTCATTTGGAGCGTCCGACTCCATCTGCTCCCACTACATACCCTATTTCATCTTCTGGAAATTTTGGCAATCACAATCCCCCCCCCCCCCCCCCCCCCCCCCCCCCCACAATCGTGGTGGTCCCTCTGAACGTGGTGGTCGACGTGGAGGACGTGGTGGTCGTGGAACCAAGAAGTGTACTCATTGTGGTGCAACCAACCATGATGATTGAGTTCTGTTGGAAGCTTCATGGCAAGCCGGCTTGGGCTAATTAGGCGGCTAATCAGGCTACACTTGAGGGGGAGCCATCTGCACTTGCTCCCGCTCAGATTGCTATATCCAAGACTGAGTATGATTCTATGGAACAAAGGGCTAATGCAACTTCTTCTTCCACCGCGACCCATATCGCCTCAGGTACTATTTGTCTTCACTCATCTTCTCATACTCGCAGTACTCCTTGGATTCTAGATTCTGGCACATCTGATCATATGACAGGTGACTTGTCCCTTTTGACTAATGTTGTTACCCCTTATGTTCCTTCTTATGTTACTATTGCTGATGGCTCTAAAATTCTTGTTCGTGGCATTGGCACATATTCCTCAACTGGTCTCCTTTTTCCTTCTGTCTTATATTTGCCACAATTTCCTTTTAATCTTATTTCCATTCATAAACTCTTATACTCACCAATGTTCTATACTTTTCTATCCTTCTCGTTGTGAATTTCAGGATCTAAAGACGCAGAGGATGATTGTGGAGGGTAAGGAAGAAATGTCTGTATTACCTTCAGGAGGATGAACAGGAGCCACTGACCACCTCTTCCATGTTATTTGCTCTACATTCTACCATCACACCTTATCAGTGGCATTGTCGTCTTGGGCAGCCATCTTCTGCCAATTTTCGCAAGCTAGTTCCTAATTTACCTAGTTTTTCTCCTTTTAATTGTGACACCTGTAAACTTAGTAAACATCACATGGTTTCTTTTCCTTTACGTACGGAGTCACCAAGTTTAGAACCTTTTACTTTAGTTCATTCAGATATTTGGGGGCCTTCGCGTACTACAAATCTATGTGGTGCTTGCTATTTTGTCACGTTTATTGATGATTTTTCTCGTTCAACTTGGGTGTGTCTCCTCAAAGATCGGTCTCAATTATTTTCTGTCTTTTCAAGTTTTCATGCTGAGATTGTTAAACTACATATTTGCGAACTGATAATGACCAAATTGGGTGTATCTCCTCAAAGATCGGTCTCAATTATTCTCAATTATTTCACGTTTTTAATGCTAAACTACATATTTGCGAACTGATAATGACCAAGAATATTTTTCTCATCAATTTACGCATTTTAATGAGACTCATGGCATCATTCATCAAACTGCTTATATCACCACCCCTCAACAAAATGGGGTTGCGGAACGACAAAATGGGCCAGTTTTAGCTGTAACTCGTGCTCTCATGCTTCACATGAATGTTCCAAAATATTTTTGGGGATATGCTGTTCTTACAGCTAATTATCTCATAAAACCTTCTCAAGCTTTGAATGACAAAATTCCTTATCAGGTCATGTTTCCTGACAAGGATCTTTATATCCTTCCCCCAAAACTTTTTGGTTGTATTTCATTTGTTCATAATTTATCTCCTAGTCATGATAAACTTTTTTTCGGTAAACATGATAAACTTGATCCTCGTTCTTACAAATGTATCTTTCTTAGTTACTCTCGGACACAAAAAGGATACAAGTGTTATAGTCCCTCGTTACGGAAGCACTTTGTGAGTGTTGACGTGATATTTTTTGAGACCATCCCATATTACTCTCTTGTAGGTGGATAGGTACTGCCACCTGTAATGGCTGACCTTGGTCAGTCCCCTTGCCTCCTTAAGCTTGCCACTCGACCACTAATTACACACGTATATGTTCGTCGTCCTTCCGATGTCACTCCACCTGTTGCTGCCATAGATACAACTTGTGTACCCACACCATCTCCTCCAGTGTCTGCAGATCCTACTCTTGATCTTCCTATTGTGTCCTATGATCGTTTATCTCCCTCTTTTCATGCTTTTTCTGTGCCTCTGTCCTCTGTTGTTGTTCCTAATTCTTATCAAGAGGCTCTTTCTAATCCTGGATGGCATTCTGCTATGGAAGACTAGATGCACGCTTTGTCATTGAATCATACTTGGGATCTTGTTCCCAAGCCTTCTAGAGCACATATTGTTGGTTGTCGTGGGTATTTACTGTCAAACACAACCCTGAGGGCACTAATGATCATCTAAAAGCTCGTCTTGTGGCCAAAGGTTTTACCCAAACCTATGGGCTTGATTACACTGAGACTTTTTCTGCGGTTGCCAAACGCAATTCTGTTCGAATTATTATATCTCTTACCGCCAATCTTGATTGGCCTCTCCACCAATGTGATGTCAAGAATGCATTTCTCCATGGCGATCTCTCTAAAACCGTCTATATGTCTCAACCACCCGGTTTTGAGTCCAAGGGAGAGTCTGTGTGTCATCTTCGCAAATCTTTATATGGACTCAAACAATCTCCCCGGGCTTGGTTCGATAAGTTCAATAGTACCGTCGTGTCTCATGGTATGACTCGAAGTCAAGTTGATCACTTCGTATTCTTTAAAAAAACCACTCGTAGTATTCTGATTCTCGTGGTTTATGTGGATGATATTGTCATCACAAGGAGGGAGTGATAATGTTGGGATTCAAGTATTGATTCGTCATTTGTGTTCCAGTTTTCTCACCAAGGATATAGGCAAGCTTCGATATTTTCTTGGCATTGAGGTTGCTTGTTCCAAAGCAGGCATCAGTTTATCACAAAGAAAATACACTCTCGATCTCTTGAAGGATACATGTTATCTTGGTTTTAAACCTGTAGCTACTCCTATGGAGACTAATCTTAAACTCATGCCTGAAGATGGTGATCCTGAGATGTATCGGAGAGTTGTGGGTAAACTTATTTATCTCACTATTACTCGACCCGGTATCTCCTATGCAGTCAGTGTTGTCAACCACTTTATGACTTGTCCTCGAGTTCCTCATATGAAAGCAGTTTTTCGTATCTTAAAAATGCACTTGGATGTGGACTTCTCTACAAATCATCGGGACATCTTCGTATCGAAGGATATACAGATGCTGACTGGGCAGGTTCTCTTGCTGATCGTCATTCTACCACTGGTAATTGCACCTTTATAGACCTTTATAGGTGGCAATCTTGTGACATGGAAGAGTAAGAAACAGTCAGTTGTAGCACGTTCTAGTGCTGAAGCAGAGTATAGAGCAATGGCTCATACCACTTGTGAGTTGACTTGGTTGCGTACACTTCTACATGAGTTTGGGATTCCAGTGCATGGTCCCACTCCTCTATATTGTGATAGTCAGGCTGTTATCTATATTGCTAATAATCCAGTATTGCTCTCAACTTGCTGATATTTTCACGAAGGCTCTCTATCTGTCCCAAGCTTGGAGTATACGATGTATACGCTCTAGCTTGAGGGGAGTGTTGGAAACAATTATCATATATGGTAACATGTATATTGTATTCAATTAGAAAGACTGTAATCAATTAGGAAGATTGTAATTAGTCCAATTAGGTAGGTACAATAATTAGATTTTTATTTACTTTCCTTATTTGCTTTTGTATCCAGTCTATAAATAATTTCTCCTTGTGAGAAGAATAATATATCGATTGAATATTTTGACATTCTCTCTGCAGACTTTCTGCTTATTTTCCTTGTTGGGTATAACCAATATTGACTCTAGAAATTTACCTCTTCAATTGTCAACCCATCCAGGTAATTGTCTATGTGATCTCTAGATATTGAACTGTCTACATTGCCATAGAACTTGGGATCCAGGTTGCCTGTTGGGGGGAACTCCTGCAAGTGTAAAATCAAACAGTTAATAATGAACTAAACGAATTTAAAAAGAAAAAAAAATCCAAAATATCATTTTATTCCATCCACCTCCTCTGAAACCACATGGAGGATGAGGAAGTTCAGAATGGAAACTCTAGCTTACTTGGAGCCAGCTGATTATAACAGGATTCACTCCAGCCAGCATTTATCTTCTAAATTCCTCATCGATCCACCATGCAGTCTTATCATCTGCTCCAAAAACCGAATGTTACCATGGAACCAAACAAACGATAAACTATCCAAGTTGAAATGCAAATAGTATATCGAAAATTATCGCCTTAACTTACCTTTATTCTTCTTACCTTTTCTTAATACAAAAAGAGAAAAAAAGAAACATTCTCCTTTCCATTTCATTATTACATGAAAGTAACTGACTAACCATCTCTGTACTGGGCAAACCATTGATTTTACTAACCATCTCCCTTCTCTCTAACATTTCACCCCCCCCCCCCCCCCCCCCCCCCCCCCCCCCCTTCTCCCAATTTCCTTCATCTTCTTTCCTTTATTTCGGTTCGACCATTTTCTTCTTATTCAAAAAACGATTGGCAACGGCAAAATGGTGGTCGAAGGCAGTGGCTATGGTGGTCGATGCCGGCATTATGGATCTCAGTGTTCGGGTGTCTCCTGATCATTTATGGGGGGCCAAATCAGCGGTTTCTCTACGATTGCTTTTGGGGTCACGGACGTCCGACGAGGTTGGTTCTAGTATGGCTCTCTTTGTACTCTTTGTCTTCTCCCTCCCCTTTTTTCCTACCCCCTTCCCTAATCTATTGTGATGTTTCTCTTTTGCACCGTTTTTCACTCCTTGCTCCTCGCTCCCTTCTTGGCCGAGATCTCTTCTCCATTTGGTCTTCCAGCCGGTTAGTTCCTGGGAAAACCATTGCTTTTGCCTACCAGCGTGGTTGATTTGATGGTTTTGGAGCTTGGCCGGCGTAGCCTCCCGCTGGTCAACATTGTTGGGGTTCCGGTAATCGCCTAACGGTTTGGTTGAGTGTTCGCAACAGCTTAGGTTTCGATTCTATAGGTTGTTCTTTCAAGGGTGTTGGCATGTGGTGCTTGGTGGTTTCTGGAGGTTGCGGTCCAGCGATGCGGTGGTGGTCTGTCTGAAGTTGTGATGGCAGGTAGACGGCGTGTTTGTTGTAACTATGTAGTGCATTAGGGTTAGGTTTTGGGTTTTCTTGGGCGGGCTTTATTGGGCTTTAATTGTTCTATCAAGGCATATTAGGCCCTCTGGTGTTTGGGGCTTTGTCCCTTATGGTTGTATGTTCGGTTGGTACCGTTTCCTCCTTTCCCCTAATAAAATGTTGCTTTTGCTGATGAAAAAAAAACTAAGCACAAAACTGGTGGATCTTTAAGACAATACCTGTTATTACTTGTGGCACAGGGAATTTGAACAACCGCTCACCATCAGTCTGAACAAGATCCTTAAGAATGTGTTTTCCTTGATCTCGTCACGTAAAGGGCCTTCAGGCAACTTGATTCCTCCTTCATAGAGTTTTAGTGTATCAGAAAATGAGTCAAACTTATTATAGGTCACATAGAGCCTCAAACTCTGGGACAATGAATTGAATTATGGATATCAGTGAATTAGGCAAGAAATCCGACATCTTCCAGTGTCCAACCGCTCATCTCTTGGTACATAAATGTCTAGGCTCATAAGGGGAGGCAACCTGCTCTCTGTTTTTGGATCTGTGGCGAAAATAGCAAAAAAATCATGACAGTACAGATATTATTCATAAGATGATTTAAGCTACACATGATTGTAGGTTATTTAATTTGGACTGAAATATCATAGGTGCTCCATAAGCTTGTATTCTCATGTCACAGTGAATGATGACATGACACACATACTAAAATGGGCGAGGCAGACTAATTTGACTGACTAGTGGCACAACTGTAATTTCTACAACTTTGAAGTTCCCAACATTGTTGGATTCAACCCAAACGGCGCAAATTCTTTCGAAAACAGTCCAATGAACAAGACAAGCAGTTGTTTTGTGATCTAACGTATAGCTGCCTTCCAGCAATTCGGGTATAATTTTGAAACTTCTACACTTTGACTTGGCTCAAATGAATCTGTGATAAATTTTATGTGACCTCAAGCGAATCCGCCCAATTACTCGAGAATTGCTACTTTTAGCTTCTTCCTCCTTTTTTTTTTTTTTTTTTTGTTTTTTGTGGGTATTTCCTTATTTAATATGGAATCTGCCCTGTTTGTTGATTCCGGGTAGCGTTGGAGGCCATTACGCAATAAATAACAAAATCCATTTCCATCCAATTTTTGTCACGCACCATAATATTAGGCAAAGGTTCTCGTCACTTCTCTAGGGGAATTCTGTTTAGAGGTGATAAATTCCTTTTTTCCCGTACAAGGATCGTACAAAAGCTCCCATATTCGTTAAGAGTGAGCTCCTAGCTCAATGGGAGCGGGCTCCTGTCAAGCTCCTTAATTGTGAGCGCAGGAGCGCGCTCCTAAGGTGGGAGCGGCACCACTTTAGGAGCTCCTTGTTACTGAGGTCTAGCTTCTTGTATTCTATGAATTGATTTAAAACTTGAAAATATGACAAACCTGTCTTGGTTGGGGAATGGCCTGTTCTTCCCTACAGCCTAAGGGGAAAAGGGTACTTCAAAGATCCTCCAAGAACCGGCCGGACATATTTGGCGCCCATATCAGGATCTCCCAAGTCATTGTAGTAACCATAGTCATAAACCCTGTCCCATTCCTTAAGTTCTGCAGCTCCATTTCCTCTCAAGTTCACTAATTCTTCCTCCCTGTACGAAATTAGAGGTGCTGGAGTTTCACTTGGAAGAAAGTATTCAGTTAGCTGGTGTGTATTTTGCAAGCAATTCACCTAGTTTAGGACCGTGTGCCACCCTACAATCTCAATAAGGAATCGAATAGTAGAGAATGAATAGCTAGAAATTAATTTCTGAAATATCTTGTGCACATGGTATGATAATATTCTTGAAGAGTTCATGTGATTCGGAAATTATTCTTTCAGAAGCTCAGAATGTGGGAGTACAATTAAATGAATTATATCTTGTTTGAAAACATAACATTACAACTTAACTATACCTGATTTGTGAAGAATACACAGTCTTTCTAGTACTTGTCAGCAGGTAAACCCGAGAGTTGCAAAAAAAGTGAATTTGACCATGACCAAGAACTTGATAGAGTGTGAGAGAAATCTAGAATTCCCTATATGCAAGTTTCTTATGATGAATGCACCTGGAACTCCTATCTTGTCGTCCCAATCAAACGATACATCGAATCTTGAATCACCAGCGGCTAAAGGGGTAACTGTGGTAATCCAGTCTTCTAAATATGCCGGCTTCTCAACTTTCCCTCTCAACCCTTTTCCTGAAAAAATGCAACATTGGAACATAGCATTCTAACTTAATTACTGATGAAAATAGATAAAGGAGGCCAAAAGTAGGATCAAAGGTTGCTTAACTAACGTGAGGGAGAACTAGATAGAAACAATGATTCCAACCCTAATAGCAAACCAAACCTGGAACATTCCAACTTAAACCCGAGACTATCAAAGTGGACTCAATCTAATATAACCATCCATCTCCAATTAGACACTAAAAGTAAAAGGATAGTTTCATCAAATTACTCGCTTTTTTCTTCATCCCTTTCTTACCTCCAACACACGCTAACACCACCTCATTCCTTTCCTACATCGCCGCCACCCACCCTTTCCACAGCAATGCCACGAACCACGTTAAGACACTACATTTGAGGATTAGACTATGTTAACAACTTAAATGACACTACTCAGCTGTATAAATTGATCCTCTCCCTATTGCTGCAAGACGGCAATACTATTTCATTTCTTATGAAGTTACTGTACAACGTCTCTTCATTTTCTTTCTTTACCTAATCTCCTTTCTACTCCTTTTCTGTTCATTCATTTGTTGTTGGTATGTTGATAAAATTCTCCATTTTCCCTTCTTTGTATATCTATTCGCCCTCTTTCCCTTCACATATCCATTCCTATATTTTCCATCAATTTTCAAATCTAATACTCAATGTTTCACAGGTTCAGGTCATTTTTGCCTGTTTAATTACACGGGAGAGACAAAAATCGACAGGGAAAAGCTCATTGAAGCCCAGAATAGCACCAAATCGAACTGGTTCTATCTAAACCTTAAGAAAATCATACCAGGTAACCTATGCTTTTGGCCATTCATCCTATGTTATATCACTTGATTTAAGTTCTCATCAATGTTTTGAAGCCCTTAAGACAAAATGGTGGTTTCAGTCCCACTATGAGTCTTCCTTGTCTCTACTTTCTCCACGAGTAGCTACCAAAGAGCAATTAATCTTTTTGATTAAACTTAACAAAGTCTCAATGAAACAAAAACACACATAGAAACTGAACCAATCAAACAAAAACTTTTTTTTGAACTAAATCAAACAAAAACTTTAAAATCGAGATTCACAATGTTTTGGTCCGATGATACTGTATAGCGATAAATGTTGCGTATACATACCAATTAATCCTTCATGCCTCAAAGCATCAGTACGATCTACTTTCCATTGTGAGGTTTCTGCAGTGATGTAATATGTGTGAGAGAGAGAGTGTGTGTTCTAAGTGGGAAAACGTGGTTCGAAATCGCGACTTCAGAAGTTGTATTTGCAAGGCACGTTTTATGGAGGCGCTTACTTAATTTTTCCGATTAATCAGTCTTAACCCACTATGAAAGTGTGTAACCAAAAAACGTGTTTGCTGAACACGTTTTCACGTAGTATGAGAATAAAGTTTGAAAACAAACGTTTTATTTTATAAAGTTTAAAAAAGATTGCAAATCGGTTACTCAGCTGAGCCCTTACGGGCGACGGTTAAACTGCCCGGTTTAAACTGTTTTCAGTAAATAAAAAATAAAGCCTACAGTTACCCGTGCGCTTTTGGTTTGTAAATTATGTTGGGCACCCTTATTAAGAAATGTGGAGTTGATTATTTACGGGCACCCATTTCGCTTAGCGTTTCAGTTTGTTTTTTTGGCTTTGTGCTCAAACAAAACTACGCCGTTAGTATTAGAGCATCTCCACTCTAGGAGCAAATCCTTCACCAAATTTAAATTTGAGTAAAAATGACCAAAAATCCCACTCCACCCCTTCACCAAATCCATCACCAAATTTGCTCAACACCAAATCCAAATTTGCTCAAATTTTTCACCAAATTTGATCAATACCAAATCTTTCACCAAATATTCAAACGGCTCTATTTGTTCCAAATAGGCAACGACTCAACATCAAATTTGCAGAGGGCAACGGATGAAAAGGAATTGACAAAATGAAAAAAAAAACGAAAAAAAAAACTGATTTGACAAAATGGCGGGAAAGTTTTGGGGCCAAAATGAACAAAAAAAAACAGTTTTTGACAAAATTTTAACTAGAATTTGGTTTAAAATGTGGTTTTCCATTGGAAGGGGTGTTATCAAATCAAGTTTTTGACCAAATTTTTACTCAAATTTGAGTAAAAATTTGGTGTAGGAGTGGAGATGCTCTTACCCGTGCGCATTTGGTTTGTAAATTATGTTGGGCACCCTTATTAAGAAATGTGGAGTTGATTATTTACGGGCACCCATTTCGCTTAGCGTTTCAGTTTGTTTTTTTTGGCTTTGTGCTCAAACAAAACTACGCCATTAGTATTAGAGCATCTCCACTCTTGGAGCAAATCCTTCACCAAATTTAAATTTGAGTAAAAATGACCAAAAATCCCACTCCACCCCTTCACCAAATCCATCACCAAATTTGCTCAACACCAAATCCAAATTTGCTCAAAATTTTCACCAAATTTGATCAACACCAAATCTTTCACCAAATATTCAAACGGCTCTATTTGTTCCAAATAGGCAACGACTCAACACCAAATTTGCAGAGGGCAACGGATGAAAAGGAATTGACAAAATGAAAAAAAAACGAAAAAAAACTGTTCTTGACAAAATGGCGGGAAAGTTTTGGGGCCAAAATGAACAAAAAAAAAACAGTTTTTGACAAAATTTAAACTAGAATTTGGTTAAAAAGGTGGTTTTCCATTGGAAGGGGTGTTATCAAATCAAGTTTTTGACCAAATTTTTACTCAAATTTGAGTAAAAATTTGGTGTAGGAGTGAAGATGCTCTTATTAATGTTGTGTTTGTTTTATGCGCAGGACAAGGAAAAAAAAAGAAAGTTCACGCTAGTATTCATGTGCATCATGGCAAGTTGCACATAATCAAATCATAAATTACGATACTAACACCACCGTCACAATTGGTTTTCCATGATCTAATACTTAAGTATTCTTCTATCAAATATTATAAATCAACCGTGTTAGCTCTAAGGTTTTTTTTTTCCCATTTGCTAAAATCATCCACTTGATTTTAAAGTTGGTTTTAACAAATAGTTTTCTCGTTTGTTAAAATCATCGACTTGATTTTATGAGATTCTAATTTAAGCAAATGGAAACAAGGCAGTCTCTAACAGAGACAATGATTGTATGACATGTGATATCGTGCACTCTGTCCTTGATATTCACAATATTAGTTCTTGAAAATCCATTATAAAAGTTTTCAACGTTTTAAGATAAAAATACAAACTTAAATTATAATATTAAATCATAATATTGAGAATTGAAATGCATTTTCTTATAAAAATAATATTAAATCATAATATTGAGAATTGAAATGCATTTCCTTATAAAAATAAGAACTCCCGCAGGAAAAAAATCGATTGAGCATTATATTGTTTTCAGTGTTGGTAAATAGAGTTAAGCGTTGTGCTTTTTTTTTTTTTTTTGAAAATAGGAAGCCACCTTCATTTTGGACAAATTCATTCGATCGGGGAGTAAGGTGTAGGGTTTCAATTGCCCCACCGCCTTCTCCGAGCTCATCTCAGTCTGCCACGCCGCCACACCCCTGCAGGAGCGACTCTACTCAGTTCCGGTGTCCTCTTGTAAAGTCGAAGAGAGAGAAGGAGCGAGCTAGCTATTACCCACCGGATATGTGAAGTGGGGAGAGAGTCCGATGTGAAAACAATAGTTCAAATACCAGTATATATCGAAAAGGGCAATTTTGTCCATCCTTGGACCTTAAATCTCAAAAAGTTAGCGTGAACGGATCACACACATTACAAAAAAATAGGCCGGACTAAGCGCCTCATTGGGCCCCTTCTTTAGGATCCCAAGCCAATTTGCCGTATTAATAATTAATGGAGTATATGAATAAGAGACATGAGAATGTGTTTATCTTTTGGTGCTTACAACAACTATGTTATCCTGCACTTCTGATGATCTGTTGATGAAATTGCATAGAATTCCTTAGCCTCTTCTGCAAACATCGCTACGGTTGTGGATCCAGTCGGGTTTGTGATTTCAATGTTGAATTTTACCCTGCAAGACATAGAATTCAAAGTTGTGAGCGTAGGCCCATTATCAACGCGGCTATGGGTATGCACACTCGCATACGCCATATGCACGCAACTCATCTCAACCGTCCATCTCTGATATCAATGGTCTACATTTTAAACAAACTATTCACACGAACAGTTTGAACTCTTTGCGCGAATAGTTTATTTAGAATCTGGACCGTCGAAAAAGCTTTTGGACGGTTAAGATGCACCGTCCATGCATTTGGCGTACGCAAGCGTGCGTACGCATAACTTTTTTGGCCCATTATACATGTACCATTTGTATCTTGTTCTCGTTGTGTTAAATTGCATGCTAACCTAGCGAACAGGGCACGTTTTGGTTGCAGTAATTGCACCAGAAATCTCCATCTCCCATTGCACAAGGAGCATGCCACCCAAGCCAGCTACATTTGATCAAGCCAAGGCAAGTCTTCCCCAACCATCAGGGATATCTTGGGCTGGAAAAGTTGCAGCATTTCATGTCATCTACTCAATCTCTTCCCCACCAGACAAGTCCATCCGTCCTAGGTTGCCGTCCTAACAATAATGGACACGTGAATTAGATGGCCCTAAGCAAACCCTAGCACATCCAAGTAGTCATTCCCTTAGTTTGGTACAGCACGTACAATGTCTCCCAAAAAACTGGAAAGGAGAAGAAGAGGAAGCAAAAAGGGAAAAGCCCACAAATGCAACTCTCAAGATCCCTCACTAACAGACTACGGCTTCATAAACATATTCAACTGAGAGCAAACTGCATTCTTATTCATTGAGTCCCTAACAATCAAAAGCTTATCCATTTCCCTTTTTTTTTTTTTTTGAACTGCTTCCATTTCCTATTTGATATTAAAAAAACCAGAGAGAGAAAGACTGAAATACCTGAAACGTGCCAGATGACTTCACAAACTCAATGATACTTCGCACAGCTTCCTCCTTGGCTTCACAGATGGCATGCGCATCTTGACCAGAAAAAAGTGCAAGATACTTGATCAAGAACTCGAAAGCATCCTTCCCGGAACTGGAACTATGATACACAACACAAACAATAAGACCGCTGATACAACTTCAGAGAAGAAAAAGACCAAACAAGGATTAAACTACTTGGTTTTTTCAACCTTAAAAAATACAATTCCAAACAACCATAACCACAGAGAATTTACTCGTTTGTATTACAAGGAATCCTACACTAATTACCTTTTACTTTCTTTCAAAATATTAGAGATGGTGAGAAATAATTTCCTCTGATCCTGGATCCCGATGTTCCATTCTCCCAGTAAATTATCCATCTTTTTAAAAAGAAGGAATAATATGTTCAGTGACCTTCCCGTTAGCTGCTAGTGCCAGATCAAGTGCTTTCATGTAAACAAATAACCGGCTGTATGGGTTCTCCAACAGGTTAAACAAATTGAACACGCTGACAAATGAAAACAAAAATTTAATTCAAACATCAGATGATAAGACACAGCTGAAGTCCCCAAATAGCAGAAGCGATGATTGTGAACTGAAATTGCATCTTCAATCACATTGCAGGCTTCCTATTTGGTTGTTGGGTGATTTTTGTTGATATAAGATATGCCATCTCTAATGATTCATCCAAACTTTCAGACTTTTTGACAAGATTGCAAATTACGGTAAAGATGCACTCAAGATCTGCAATAAGAAATAACGAGACCTGTTCATGCAGACGCTCAAAGTCACTTTCAACGGGACAGAAGGTCTTTTAACAACATTATCCCAGAGTCAAGATGTAAACGTCAAAGGTGCACCTAATGGATAGTGAGTAGCGACCCTAAGGAGTGAGGATAAAGAACAACATAGCACAACTCCATTTGAGTTGTTTAACAATTGCATTGTATGGATCAGCAGCCTCCCTGCCTCAAGGTTTCAAAAAGGCACGCATGCGAGTGAAATTGCAAGTTAATAGTTCTGCGTCCAGATATATTAATACTTGGAAAAAGACAATGATACTCCGCTGAGTCAGTCCATCAAAATATAACGAACAAGTATATTTTCTAAGCTACAAACTACAAAGCATCATAGATTCATAATACAGACAAAAGCAGAGGTCCTCCTTTAGTGAATCCCTGACATGTTATAGGCATCTCAAGAAAAGCAAGCAAACTACGGCTAATAAATTGTGACCCAAGCACATAGGAGCTTGCATCGAGTTCAGTAAAAACCATACTCCAACTAATAAATTATAGCCTAAGAGTAGAAGCTATTAAATCCAGCAAGAGATATCAAAAGCTATGAGCCCTTTTTAGGACTCACTGATCAGACAAATGAACAAATATAATTACATCAATGCACAAAACTCAATAAGCCAAACGAAGAAACCTAATTACATGAAAGCATAATTCAAACCACTGCTAAATCCAACACATATATGAACAAGCATTGGTGCACACCCTAAAGTTTAGTGATACTGATACCCTAATCTCAGTTAATACAAACGCTAGCTTTAACCAGTACACCTGCTCATATTCTAATTAAAGCACGGCCATGCAAAATTATAAGCCACAAAAACGAAAGTACTGAACCACAAAAATTATCTCGGAACCTTACACACAGACCAAATACGTTAATTACACACCATTACAACTAAAACGGTAGCACGTAGTTCAGCAGAACACTGTTTTAGAGCCATAGACGCAGCTCAGAACCAATCATACAGCCCTTTGGCATTTTCATCACTGAACACAACCACCTGCGGCTAAGAAGAACCAATCATACAGCCTCTCTTGAGGTCCCACCTCAAAATATTACCAAGAGGTAGAACATTCCCATAATCCCTCACAAAGGTTGAGAAAGCCTTGTAAAACAAATGGTTTGTTCCCCTATCAACTGAAACTCCAGCAATAACCCTCCCGCCTTCACCCGTTTCCACATAAAAGAAACCACCATTTGGAGAAAAATAGGCTGGATGCCTCTCAAAGAACCAACTAACAAAGGGCTCCTGAACAGCCATGACTAACCCCAAATCCTAAACAGACATTGCATGCCAATAACTGATTAATTAACACCTGACTGAGAAAACCTAAAAAGACCTTAATACCTTATGAAAGTAATAACCGAATACCCTGAATAATTAACAGACATTGCATGCCAATAACTGATTAATTAACACTTGACTGAGAAAAGCAAAAACCAAAAAAGGCCTTAATACCTTATGAAAGCAAAAACCGAATACCCTGCGCACACGACCTCCACATCCACGCATGCATCTTACCAAAACACGCAATCGCTATTTACTAAAGCACTATAGCCACAATAAAAAGGAAGAAGAGCAAGTGTCAATTATAGGCAACACTAAAGAGCCCAAGTCGATGCCAAATCAACAAAACTCATCTACGCAATATTATTGAAACCTAGCAGAAAGCTTGAACCTACCGCCCTAAAATTGAAAACCCAGAATCCAAAGATGTAGAGAAGCAATACCAAACTTTGCCTTCAACAACAAAAGAACAACGGCAACAAAGTACGCTCTGGCAAAAGACACAAGCAGAAAACACAAAGCACTAAAGTTTACGGTGAGAACAAATCTATGGAGACACCAGACGCAAACAAAACATAAATAAAATGAAACTGATCAATAACCCAAAAGGGGAAAACCGGATGATATATATTCACCTGTTTAACCTCTCGCAGAAACCCTAGATGGAATACCCCAGCAAAACAGACCAAAAACAAACCCAACAGAAGTAAAGTAATTTTGATATGATAAATTCAAGACCTCCATACGCATTCAATGGACCTCAGAAGACTACATCACAGAAACATCCCATCGGGAATCATCACAGATGAAAATAGAAAAAGACTTGTGCAGAAGGCAGAAAGGCAATCTCCACAAGGCAGAAGCCTTTAATAGCATATCCCACACGAAGAAGCACGTCTTTCCCCACAGCCGAAGAAGCGCATGCAAAACATGCCCAAGAGTGAGATGACAATTTCACCCCGCGCAATCACAGTTGAATGTGGAAACCCAAAGGGCTCAATTGGAAAAATTGTGCCTAAAATGGAAGGCCAAAAGATTGGAAACTAAAGCCGCTTATATCTTTAGGTGCTTGGATAAAGAACAATAACTATAGGGTAAAAGTACAGATAAATATTGAACTTCTAAAAATTCGTCCTGCATTACATGTTAAGAAACTAGAAGGAAGATACGCCACAAATAAATAACAACAGTAAATAGCAAAAGACTTGCTTACAGGTTTGCGCATAAGATGCTAAAACTACCCCATAAACAAAACCGCTCTCTTTCATTTTCCCCGCAAAATAACTAAGACTTATCACTATCCCACAGTTGAGCATCATAAACTTCATCATCACTGTCTGTACTCTCTGGTTCGCCTGGAATATAGCTAGTTATCTCATTCTAGAGCCGTGCAGCTTCAGCAAGCAGTGTTTTGAGAGAGGGCAGATCCCCACGGTGCATCATCTTTTTCAAGTCAGCCAACTTTCCCTCACAATTGTAACACCCCGGATTATTTCAAAAATATTTGATACACATTTTGGAGTATTTATGAGAATGTTATTGGATAAACCGAGACCGCGGTTAGTCTCAAGGTAATTTATTGGAGCCATGGTAAAATTTTTAGAATTTTCTGAGGTAATATCTGGACTGCACGGTCAGAGCGGAGCTTGTTTCCGTTGTCGCGGGAGTTCCAGCCGCCTGCTGGAAGTGGAAATTTCTCAATTATGGGAGTGGGTCCTACCCCACCCCCTAAGTCGTCTCTTCTTTCTCTCTTTTTCTTCTTTTCTTTTGTTTTTCCTTCTTTCTTTTCATTTGAGTGGGAGATTAATCAGAGAAGAGAGAGAGAGAGGGAGAGAAAGGGAGAAGTGGGCAGAGGAAGAAGAGAAGAAGGAAAAGAAGAAGAAATAGAGGAAGGAGAAGGAGGATGGACCGAAAAATTGGGGAAAACCCAAATTAAGGTACGGATTGAAGTTTAATTTCCAAAATACTTGGGTTATGTTGTTTATTTGCAAATTAATCGAGTATTTTGCATCTCATAAGAATGATTTGGGATTTGTTTTTACAAAATTCGTGGAAGAGAGTAAAGGTGTTCACTGACTGGTTTTGTGAAAAACCATATCTGCCATGATTTTGGCGAATTTTAAGACAGAGTTATTGAAGTCGGAATCTTATGAAATTTTTACAGTAGATACCCACGGATGTTTTGTGTGTGGTGTAAAAATTTCAGAGTTTAATTCGAAGCACAGAAAATATGAAAATTCGTGAACCAATCTGCTGTCAGGCTCGTGTTTGTGCAGACAGCACTGTCATGTTCTGGGAAAACGATCATAACTTCTAGCGTGGGTATCCGATTGGCACACCGTCTTTTGATTATGAAATTAGACTCGTATACCTTCGAAACGATGTATGGGTTGTGCCTTAATTATTTCCAGAGAATAGCAGTTTTTAATTTGAAGTTGGGGAAAAATCTGTTTTGGGGAATTTTCAGCAAGTTCTGGGTTTGTGTGGAGGTTGTTTAAAAATAGTTACGGAGCTCAGAAAATTCTGAATTTTGGATATGATGATGAAGTGTGATTCTGGAGTTTGTGGTGAAAATTTCGTGGGAATCGGATAAGTAGATTAACTCTGAAAATTCATAGAGCGCAGCACTGTTGAGTTGTAGGATACATTTTCATGCATTTCACTTGCATTTGGGCATGAATTTTTGGTAGTGAGCTTATGGGTGATACATAATTGATGTCATAGGTGATGATACTGTAAGATGGTCGTGGTGACAGTTCTGGTGCATAGGGGTTAAGTCGATGGCGGAGTTGGTCCTATTGTGACAGGTGAGAATGTACAGCCTCTATAATAAATAGAAATGTGTAGTGTTTATGTGGTGTTTTCAAATGTGTGGTGTGATTATTGATGTTTTGAAAACTCTCCTTGTGATTTTTGTATATGTTAAAAATATTATGTTTGGACGGATTAAATGATTTTCAGTGATGGATCAAATGATTTCTGGTGGGTGAAAAGAGAATATTTTATGCCTCTTGTGCCAATGTTTAGTTTGCAAGGTTGGCAACTTGCATTCGTGGGCTGTGCCATCTGGCTGTGTGCCAGCATTTTAGCCAAAAAGTTACAAGGTTGGCATCTTGTAGCGTGGGCTGTGCCAATATTTTAGTTTGCAAGGTTGGCAACTTGCATTCGTGGGCTGTGCCAAATGTGAGCAGTGCAAGCTTAGTTCTTGCTTTCTGTGTGGGCTGCACCTACCATTGGTGATAGAGAATGGCCCTCGTCACCGCCACTATATGTGAGCCTGTGAGCGAGGTAACGGTACCGTCATAACTCCCGGTCGTGAGGTTGGCGACTCGTTGGCACATTGGGTAAATTGATTTGATATTATTTTATATTGTGAAAGAAAATGTGAAATATTTTGCAAAACCCGCAGAGGTGTGTTGATGAAATGGGCCGGTGGGCCGTGTTTTTGAGATGAGCCGAAAGGCTGTGTTTTTTAGATGGGCCGGTGGGCCATGTTTTGAGATGAGCCGGTGGGCTGCATTTTTGAAATAAATATGGTGGGCTGTGTTTTTGAGATAAAAGTGTGGGTGTGATGTTTAAAACTGTGATCCATCTGAATTGTTTAAGCAAATGTGTTGGTGTGTGTTTATGCTTCGATCCATCTAAATACTTATCATTTCCATTTATTATGTTGCTAACGTACATTCTCCTGTAACCTTTTTGGTTGCAGATTCTCAGTTGAGCTAGACGTCGGTCCACTACAGTGCCAGGGTGTCAGTCAGGTGTTCATAGAGGTTGAGTTTTATAATTCTGTCAGTTAGAGGGTGTTGTAGAATGACTTTATAATGTGAGGTTGGTGTGGTTCAGTACAAGTCTAATATGGTTGACTGTACAATTGATGTGGAGGTGTGAACACTTGTTTATTTTTATTGGTTCTGCTGCGAGCTGTAGTCTAATTTTGAGTATTATTTTCATGAGAAGCCGGAAAGGCGTACAGGTGGTGACAGGTGTCATGTCACTTTGTACAAGTTTTATTTTGCCAGGGTGGGGTGTTACAGTTTTGGTATCAGAGCCTAGGTTATAGGTTCTGTAGACTTTTTGAGAGTATGGCACTTGTGGTGGACCATAGGCGGTGTTGTTCCGAGTTCTTGAGTCTAGGTAAAACCTAGAATGTTGAGAAGAGTGTCTCAGGGGTGAGGGTAGTGGGTGCATACATACATGTAAGATTCATGCATATTTCTATGTTTTGTTTTTGTAGCAGTTTGATAGAAGGAAGTGATGGGACAGAGGTGTCATATATTTGCGTGTGTTTTGTGTGGAGGGACATGAGGTGCAACATGAGTAAGTAAATTAGTTTGATCCAAATGCTAGAATGTTAGAGGTTATGTTGGGATTGGCAGAGAAAATGCTCAGCGTGGTGGTTAAGAATGACATGGTGGATTGATTTGAAGAGTGACTGGCCAGCACACTTCAAAACAAACCTCTGATGTCACTCTATCACCACGTGTGGGTGGATGAAGGTGTGCAAAGAGGTACATGCATAGAGCATTTGAAAGATGTGCTAAGAGTTTAACGTGATCAGGAATGAGGACATGGTGTAGATGTTAAAGAATTTATTGGAATTATTGGTCCTGACAAGGTATAAAATCAGTTGGAAGATGTGGTATGTATTTTCAATGAGATAGACTGATGATGAGGAAATTGTATACGCGTGTTGATTATAACTTTGAAGGCATTGAAGGCAGTGGTATGGATATTGAGGATAATGAATGGAATGAGATAAAATGGTTAGTCCTTGTACTAGATGTTTGTAGATAACTTCCTTATGGATGACTGGGCTGACGTAGTCCCGTGATTTTGTATATCTTTGGAGATTATTAGTATTGAGCTATTTACTATCATGTGTAATTTGGGTGCAGGGTAATTTTTATCTGATTTTTGTCAGCTCATTGAGGGAGTAATTAGGTGTTGGGGTGATCAACTTGTTACGAAGTTGGAGTTGGTTTATTAAAGCTGTGTGCTAAGGTAGAATCCGTATTTGATATTGTTCATGGGTTTTGGGGCAGTCCTACGGATATTGAGGTGTATAGTGGAAAAAAAAAACAAAAGAGAGGAGTTATTTGGGGTATTCAAAAGGATTTGGACTTTTATCTATTCTTGATATTCACAATACTATGCGCGTGTTATGGTTTTAAAGGATAAACTTGAGTATGTGAATTGACAAAACTGAGAGGAATCAGGTGCTAAGTGTAGCGAAACGAATTATAAATGGGTTTGGACAAATTGCGATATTGTGGATTGTAGTAGGAGAAGTAGTCAATATTTTATTTCGGGTTGAAAGGTTGTTGATAGATGATGGGTTGATTATTACTAATGTGGGTTCGGTCCTTAACATTTCCTAAGGGCAGTGCTTTGTGTATTGTGCATGTGTGGGAAAGGTATTAGAAGTTGAAAGATGAGTTAGTTTTGAGTTACTTTTACGGCAGACAAAAAGGTGTGAAAAATTTAGAGGTTTGGGGATTATTGGCAGTATGTTTGAAGAGCATGAAATAATACAAGGTTTTGATAAGTACCTTGGGTGATCTAATCTGAAAGCTAAAAGGACTGTGAACTGAATACGATGGTTGATCTATATTTGATTTAGTAGAGTATGCTCAGACAATGGATATTAATGGCTAAATGTGAATAAGTGAAATTATTTTCGGACGGCTGCCAGGAAGACTGCCAGGAAGACTGTACTAATATGTGTCTTTATGGATGAGAATGTGAATATGTGGCTAACAAAAACTGATGTGGTGTTAAGAGTGACGTGAGTTTGATTTAAGGGTAATGGTAGGTACGTAAATTTTTTGGGTGATGCAATTGTGAGGTTCGAAGGAAAAAAAAAAAGGAAAGTGTGAGCTATACAGTAAAATATGTGGACATCCGGAAGAAAGAAATGCGTAAGTTAGGACTTCAGTTGGATTCTTTTAGGTTGAGAGTTTTAGACATTCCTGAATTTCATTGGATTGAGTTGTTATGATTTTAGTGGGTGAGGTTGTTATAGAAACTATTATTTTATCAACTTAGGGATATTTCGAGTTTGCAGATGTCTTTTTGGAAATGATATGGCTATGGATGTTGCATTGTGGGATATAATGATCAGGGTATTGAGATTGTATATTGATTTCCTTTAAACTACAATGTTATTGACTTTAGTGAGTATCACATGGTTTTCGTGAGCATTGTATCAGGTGGGATAAGGTGAAAGTCTTTTCGCATATGCCATTTATTGGGAATGAAAATATTGTCGATTTTGTATAAATAAGGAGTGTAGAATGACTAACTGGTTACTGCACGAGAATATGAAATTTGGAGTTTGGTAGAATATCATCTGGGTCGTATATGTGGAAATATGAATGGCTGTTTGTTTATTGTGAGAAGATTATAAGAGAGATGAATAATTGGGTAAAATTTGGCTATAGTTGTATATGGTAACAGTGAACCATAGGATGTTTGGGTGTTTGTGAATTCCCTGGTGTTAAAAGCATATTTCTATTAGCGAGTGTTATGAAATTCGAGAGCAAGAACAGATAAGGTGTTTCGATATGTGACCGTTGAGGTGATTAAAAGGTGTTAGAGCTGCAAATTATTTACTGGTTTGTGTGAAGTTTGTCCTTAGTACTAAGTATATGATGATATTAAGGATTTTTGTGATTCAGAAAGCCTAAATGATTTTATGTTCTAGTGGGAAGTGTTGGAAAAAAAAAAAGAAAAAAAAAAAAAGAGGAAACAGAAATGTTTGTGGTTACATTTTGAGAGGTGCAATACACCCAAGGGCAAAACATTTGATTGGTTGGCAACCATGGTTTGAGTGGAAACTGTAGTTTGATTACTAAAGTGAGGAGCATTAAGCGATCAATTTATGGGTATTTGTCATTGAGGCAGAGTTGAACCGGAGTTTATAGAATTGTGTGCTGCTTGTTTACAGTTGAGTATGGAATATAATTGGCATTGTTGAATGATAGATAAACAATGGGGTTCCTCCTCAGAAATTTGGTGGTTTGTTGGACAGATAGAATGATTAGAGTGTCTGAGAAGGTGGAAAAAAAAAAAAAAAAAAAAGGTTTTTGGTAAGCTAGTGGTTGTACAGAGGATATTGTTAATATTCAGGGACAAAGTTGGGTTTGAGCGGGAAAAAAAAAAAATGATTGTGAGGATGATGTTTAAGTGGTCAAAAAGTTCGTGAGGCGTTACGAGGAATGTTGAATTTGGTTTGATGTGGTGACATGTATTTGGGAAATTGATTAGAATTTCTGAAGGAGCTTAAATATTTTATCTCGTTACAATTCTTTGGGTCAAGTTTATTGTGTTGAAATTTATTAGGAAGGCGAATTGAAAATTGGGTAACTAAAGGAATATTCGTGCTATGTGAAGAAACTACGAGAAATTTTGTATATGGGATCAAGTATTGTGCTCTAAAATAATTTCGTTGGGAAAATGTTGTGGAGAATTCATTAGATTGAGCAAGGTACTTGGGAAGGTGCGAAGTAATGCAGAAAATTATTGGATAATGGGAAGAAAAATTTCGAGGACGAAATTTCATAAGGTGGGGAGAATTGTAACACCCCGGATTATTTCAAAAATATTTGATACACATTTTGGAGTATTTATGAGAATGTTATTGGATAAACCGAGACCGCGGTTAGTCTCAAGGTAATTTATTGGAGCCATGGTAAAATTTTTAGAATTTTCTGAGGTAATATCTGGACTGCACGGTCGGAGCGGAGCTTGTTTCCGCTGTCGCGGGAGTTCCAGCCGCCTGCTGGAAGTGGAAATTTCTCAATTATGGGAGTGGGTCCTACCCCACCCCCTAAGTCGTCTCTTCTTTCTCTCTTTTTCTTCTTTTCTTTTGTTTTTCCTTCTTTCTTTTCATTTGAGTGGGAGATTAATCAGAGAAGAGAGAGAGAGAGGGAGAGAAAGGGAGAAGTGGGCAGAGGAAGAAGAGAAGAAGGAAAAGAAGAAGAAATAGAGGAAGGAGAAGGAGGATGGACCGAAAAATTGGGGAAAACCCAAATTAAGGTACGGATTGAAGTTTAATTTCCAAAATACTTGGGTTATGTTGTTTATTTGCAAATTAATCGAGTATTTTGCATCTCATAAGAATGATTTGGGATTTGTTTTTACAAAATTCGTGGAAGAGAGTAAAGGTGTTCACTGACTGGTTTTGTGAAAAACCATATCTGCCATGATTTTGGCGAATTTTAAGACAGAGTTATTGAAGTCGGAATCTTATGAAATTTTTACAGTAGATACCCACGGATGTTTTGTGTGTGGTGTAAAAATTTCAGAGTTTAATTCGAAGCACAGAAAATATGAAAATTCGTGAACCAATCTGCTGTCAGGCTCGTGTTTGTGCAGACAGCACTGTCATGTTCTGGGAAAACGATCATAACTTCTAGCGTGGGTATCCGATTGGCACACCGTCTTTTGATTATGAAACTAGACTCGTATACCTTCGAAACGATGTATGGGTTGTGCCTTAATTATTTCCAGAGAATAGCAGTTTTTAATTTGAAGTTGGGGAAAAATCTGTTTTGGGAAATTTTCAGCAAGTTCTGGGTTTGTGTGGAGGTTGTTTAAAAATAGTTACGGAGCTCAGAAAATTCTGAATTTTGGATATGATGATGAAGTGTGATTCTGGAGTTTGTGGTGAAAATTTCGTGGGAATCGGATAAGTAGATTAACTCTGAAAATTCATAGAGCGCAGCACTGTTGAGTTGTAGGATACATTTTCATGCATTTCACTTGCATTTGGGCATGAATTTTTGGTAGTGAGCTTATGGGTGATACATAATTGATGTCATAGGTGATGATACTGTAAGATGGTCGTGGTGACAGTTCTGGTGCATAGGGGTTAAGTCGATGGCGGAGTTGGTCCTATTGTGACAGGTGAGAATGTACAGCCTCTATAATAAATAGAAATGTGTAGTGTTTATGTGGTGTTTTCAAATGTGTGGTGTGATTATTGATGTTTTGAAAACTCTCCTTGTGATTTTTGTATATGTTAAAAATATTATGTTTGGACGGATTAAATGATTTTCAGTGATGGATCAAATGATTTCTGGTGGGTGAAAAGAGAATATTTTATGCCTCTTGTGCCAATGTTTAGTTTGCAAGGTTGGCAACTTGCATTCGTGGGCTGTGCCATCTGGCTGTGTGCCAGCATTTTAGCCAAAAAGTTACAAGGTTGGCATCTTGTAGCGTGGGCTGTGCCAATATTTTAGTTTGCAAGGTTGGCAACTTGCATTCGTGGGCTGTGCCAAATGTGAGCAGTGCAAGCTTAGTTCTTGCTTTCTGTGTGGGCTGCACCTACCATTGGTGATAGAGAATGGCCCTCGTCACCGCCACTATATGTGAGCCTGTGAGCGAGGTAACGGTACCGTCATAACTCCCGGTCGTGAGGTTGGCGACTCGTTGGCACATTGGGTAAATTGATTTGATATTATTTTATATTGTGAAAGAAAATGTGAAATATTTTGCAAAACCCGCAGAGGTGTGTTGATGAAATGGGCCGGTGGGCCGTGTTTTTGAGATGAGCCGAAAGGCTGTGTTTTTTAGATGGGCCGGTGGGCCATGTTTTGAGATGAGCCGGTGGGCTGCATTTTTGAAATAAATATGGTGGGCTGTGTTTTTGAGATAAAAGTGTGGGTGTGATGTTTAAAACTGTGATCCATCTGAATTGTTTAAGCAAATGTGTTGGTGTGTGTTTATGCTTCGATCCATCTAAATACTTATCATTTCCATTTATTATGTTGCTAACGTACATTCTCCTGTAACCTTTTTGGTTGCAGATTCTCAGTTGAGCTAGACGTCGGTCCACTACAGTGCCAGGGTGTCAGTCAGGTGTTCATAGAGGTTGAGTTTTATAATTCTGTCAGTTAGAGGGTGTTGTAGAATGACTTTATAATGTGAGGTTGGTGTGGTTCAGTACAAGTCTAATATGGTTGACTGTACAATTGATGTGGAGGTGTGAACACTTGTTTATTTTTATTGGTTCTGCTGCGAGCTGTAGTCTAATTTTGAGTATTATTTTCATGAGAAGCCGGAAAGGCGTACAGGTGGTGACAGGTGTCATGTCACTTTGTACAAGTTTTATTTTGCCAGGGTGGGGTGTTACAACAATAATGTAAATACCAAGGCAGGAAGTCCTTTCTCGTGCTGCATATCATTTTTTTTCAATCCCCTCGATGGTACACTCGACTGCGCTCTTACTTGCAGCAACACAGACTCCTCAATATTCCTTCGCCCAAAGAGTATTGCCCTTTTAACCATCATCTTAGCACCATTCTCCCTGATTTCATCCAAACCTTTAAATTCCGTTGACCACTCCAACTCTGTATCCTTGCTCTTGGCTAAGACAGTGAGAACCCCTCTACTAGGAACATGAAAGTCCAAACTAATAGAGACGGCACCTCCTGGTGCACATGGAAAGGCCAGCCAACTTGAGATCACCAAGATGCCTATTCATCAAAGCTTTAATGTGCTCATCTTGGAAAATGCAAATGCAAACACCATCATAGTATTCTCATGATGTCGTGATGTTTCGGCTTGCCATGGCTGGGATCCCACTGTCTCTCCTTGTAAATACACCCCCCCAAGACTCAATCCCCAGAGAAAGCGGAACAAATTTATTGGGCTTCTCCCACTGATTCTCAACTAGACGATAACCTTGTAACATGGCACCTATAGCCACAGCTGCTTCTGGCTGATTCTCAACGATCTTCTGCATCCGAGGAACTTTTTCATACCACCAAGACACCAACCATTATAACTTCATCAACATTCACATCTGCAGCATCCAAACATTTCTGGCAGAGTACCTTGATTCTTTCAAAGAGGGGCCTCACGAGTTCCTCAAATTCTGTGGGAAAACTTGCTCTTTGCATCTATGGGGGCGCGTCTCCAGCCACTGCAAGGTAGGAGACCTCCATCGAAGTCTGATCAGAGGATGAGAGTTACAATTTTGCCTTCTCTGCAGCGTCCTTAAGCCTTCACATAGCCATTCCATCGCCAGAGATATCAACAGAATGAGTCATCCTAATTACTTGAACCATGTACTTCACTAAAACAAGGTCAACATCATTACCTCCCAATGAGGTATCAAACTCTTTGGCTTTAACCTGATACGAAAGAAAGTGGGGTTAAGAAATTACAATAGCATTATCAAAATAAACAGTAGGAAATAACCATGATGAAAAATGTACGTCGGGAAGTCCATTAGAGTTTTAAGAGATCCCAAGGATTGTGATGTTAAATGTTCCACCACCCAAACTGAAAACTGCAAAAGTACCCTTATCTTTGCTCTTGCAGGAGAGGGTAACAGCACTTGGCTCATCAACAAGCTCAAGCACATCCAGACCTGCAATTTTCCAGCCCACTTTATTTTTTTTTTTGGTCATCACTAAAGTAAACCAGCGCAGTTATTACAGCTTTTGAGATACTTCTTAAGTTTTTGATTCTGCCAACTTTGTAAGCTTTTGAAGGACATATGCGCAAATTCTCGTTGGGGAGTATTTTTGACCGCATGCTTCTACCCAAATAATAGTGTACAGAACCTTGGTCTTCAACTCCTCCCAAAGGTCTTGATATCAAAAAAACCATGTCTTTTGCAGCTTCACCAACTAATACGTTCTTCTTATAATTAGCAAAGAGATAGACAAGATGTCTTACAGAGGAACATGTCACAAATTTAAAATTGGAGGTGGATAACAAACCTGGGCCTCCATTATAGCCAAAAGTGAATTGGTAGAACCAAAAGCAATTCCAACAATATGTAGAACCAAAAGCAATTCCAACAATATCATCTCCGCAATGTTTGTAACTAAGGGAAGCGAAATAATAATATAATAAAAGGAGGGGAAAATGGTGGTCCAATTTGACTTCAAAAGAATCAAAATCTGTAGAATTACTTCTGTGAAGAGGACTTTAATTTTGAAAGGTAATTTGGGGGAGTTGGTACTTTTGAAGTGCAATGATTGTGACCCATTGATAAGTTGGTTCTCCCAAAATGGAGAAACAATATGCGACAGATGAAGTATGAAGGAAACCGATTAGAGTTAATTTGAGATGCATATCAAAGCAAAAGCATTTACCTGAAGGATCCATCTGCAAATGTGCATCGCTAAGCATTGGAAAGTTATCCCTTGTCAGTGTCCTCATATAAAAAGAAGCAGAATTGGTTGGGGGTGGGGGTTGGAGGGAATGACCGAATAAGATATAGGGAGAAAGAAAGATTAGACAGGAAAAAAAGGAAGCAATTCCTTAATTTTCAGATCTACACAAATAAAGCACACATCCACACCACTGATCAAAGGAGGTTAATTCCTTTACACAACAAAATATAACAAAGCTCTTTATGGTGGACAGATATTAAAGCTAACTGATATAGAAAACAGATATTAAATAGACAATTTATAACAGATGATACTTGAAAGCACCACTTATTTGATTCTATATTGATAAACAGTAAAAAAAAAAAAAAAAATCTCCTCCACATTTACATTTTGACAATAAACCTCCTTGTGGTGATTACCTGACAGCAAAAGTAAGTGAGCGTACCAGAAATTCAAGAAAGTTACAACTATATACTGATAAAGCCTTTCTTCTCCATAGAGATATTTTTATGATCACCAGAATGTCACTTCTATTTCTCTTGATCTCTTCTATTTTCTTAGTGTTCCAAGCATTCCACTACAATTATAACAATTACCACAGAAAAGATCAGCACCAGACACTGCAAACAAGTGCATATTTTTCTCTCTCCAAACTCACTTGCCTTTTCAATAAAGTTTTTGGCATGTCTGATAACTGACTCTTGATTATCCTCTTTAAAAAACATTTTAGGTCATTGTGATTCCATTTTACCTTATACACTCGAAATTATATCTAGGACTCTCAAGTTCTATCACTTCATCACATATGCACCCAACAAATTAAACACCAAATCGATGTGTAAACAATTGAAATATAGAATGAATGACTCAATATTATATTTAGGACTCTCAAGTTCTATCACTCCATCACATACGCACCCAACAAATTAGAACACCAAATTGATGTGTAAACAATTGAAATATAGAATGAGGAAGTGAGTAGATGCATGAGATTACATGGTTCCACCGTGATTGTGTATCTCCGCTGAAGGAAATCTACACCACTATATTATTCAGCTCAAATTCTTACAGGAGTGTACAGTCATATCTATAGACCAAAAGAGAGACAGAAATAGAACTACGTGGACATCAATCTCTATCACTTTATTCTGATTTCAATTTCTACCGATGAGGTGAAGGGGAAAAACTCAATTCAGTGCTTCATAGCATCCGAGACTTCATGGACTCCAATACGCATATTACCGAGGATCCAAGCGCATCCAACCGAAGTCGCAGGTACATATTGGAAAGCTGCAAGTTGCAATTACATCTGCAAGTCCTGCCATGTCAAGACTCGTACAATGCTGTATGCCCGTGTTCGAATGCGGACCGTACAAAAATATTTTGCCGGTGTCCCACTCCGCCTCCGCCAGAAGTCTATATCCACTGTGTTTGTCTCTACTACGTGCCCGCCGATGAATCCCATATAAGCATGTGGCACCTAGGGAGTTGATTTCCTCTTCTGAATGTTCCATCAAGTCCAAGTTCAAGTTGAATTGTTTCAATCGGAGAGGTTGTTGGAGCGTCAAGAGGGCAAAAGTATACTCATCCTCACATATCAAGCACCCTAAAGCTATTTCATGTTGTGCTTGTATATTATGGTTAATCACTTCATACGGTTCATCGCCCCCCTCATCTTTTAACTCAAAGAAGTGTATCCCAAGCATATCTAACCAATAAATGTAGTTGTCTCCATATATAAAGCCCGAAATATTGGATGCAATGCTATGTGTATCTTCTTGCATCCAATTGGACCACATAACCTGTCCCCTCTCATAAGATTTAACATGGAGAACCAAAGCCTCGTCGACATGGACAAAGAAAACTTTTTCAAAATCAACAGAGAAGAGTCCAGTCCCACAGTCTTCTATGTCCTCACGAGGTAGTTCACGGTATTCTTCTGTATTCACATTATACATCGTGATGAAATCATGTCCTTCCTCTCCTCCAGTGAATAAGAGCCAGCCCTCGAGGGCGGACGCTCGGAGTCGTGCCCCACTAATCCCTGGAATACTATGTCTCGTGCTTGATCTTGTACGAGGATGGAAAAACAGAAGGTTATCTTCATTGGGGTGCTTCGATATAAGAATGGGCGTATTGGACCTCGGGAGCCTCTCAAATGTAGAGTCAATCACGTAAGAGGGTCCCCCATCACCTCCCACTATGAAAAAGTTGTAAAAGAACATCACAAACATAACACAGGAGAAAATTTTCTTCAGGTATTTCTCTTGCAGTGCATCATAAACACCTAAAAAATTTAAGAAATAAAGAAGATTAATTGTATTGTAAGAACATAGAGTGTAAGATGTGTGTCAGGTCAATAATCTCAACATGCCTTTCTCCATCGAATCAATTAGCCTCCGCAACTTGGCATCCATCAGTATAAGCTTCTTGATATCTGACGATGAATTCATGGTTATACAATATAATCACCAAGTAGAATTTGAATTGGTAGAGATATTAGATGGGTATCAAAAGACAAAAAGCTCACCTAAGGAAGGGCTGGATTTATCATTCAGAAACTTCACAGGAAATATGCGCCTGTCATAACTAATATCCAAATTGGCAATTCGCAGCAGGTTCCTTGACTGTTTCAGGTGAGATAACAAGATATTCAGCAAATCATGAAGTTTACTGTGTACTTGCACCGATTGATTGTAGACCTTAGAATCTACCTCCTCATTTTACGGGGAATCAACCGTGAAGAGAAAACTCACATGAAATTTTGGAGAAATCAACAAGAGAAGCAGTGCAGATTGGACTCAAAGAATATTTAGAGTGAAATCCATCTCGGAACATGAAATCAAACTAAAATAGCTACAAACTCAGCAAATCGCAAGTTTCAGTATTTATATGCATCGATATCCTACTTGGAGCTATCTTTGGTCTTTCTAGAAGACATTGTGGATTCCTCTTTACCATCTCAGACACTGTTGAATGGAGAATAATTACGACAAAATCCATAGAAGCTATGGTCGCTCTCAAGTTCTGAAGATAAACCCAACATTCAGCTCATACATAACCAACAAATCCAAAGCCCTTTCCCAACTACTTGGGGTGGCTGCATGAATCTATTCGTTGTGATTCCTTAATTCAAAAGCTGATATGGATTTCTTCATTATCTCAAACAAAGTTAATTTCAGTCTCGCATCCCTTTACCCATTGACGTGGATAATATCATTCTTCCTAACTAGAGCACTTATACTTGAGACAAATTAAGGAAAAACAAAAACAAAAGAAAGAAACCACAGCTTGCAAGTATATATAGCCAAACTTTTAACGAATTGACTTAGCATGCCTGCATGCACATTCACAAAGAAAATTTAAAAAGAATAGCACTTGCTCTGCATTTTTAATGCAAGGGTTTATGACATGAGTGCACTCGATCACAGTCACAACAACACCAAGCATGATTTGAACATCACTTTGCAAACCTGAAAATTCAACTTTGAGATGGAATAAAAGTCATAAGTGTGAGTTTGACTCACATTACAACTTCTCGCCTTGATGTTTAACCCATCGTCCTTCCCGGAGACTTGGAGGTATGTCAATCTGTAAACAAGAAATGAAGGTGAACAGAAAGAAAGGCAAAGCAGGAAAAAGATAGGAGAATTAATTTCAGCTGATTGGTAAAACTTCAGACAGTCAAGATACATGGTTTAGTCTAGAGACATATACTGTATGTGCTTGTGTGAAAACTAACTGGGTTGTCATCGTTGCCAGACCTGACACCCACATGGAAAGTAAGGAACACGGGCCTGAGGCTACCCCAGGGCTTAGACCCAGAAATTACCTGGTATATGTGGGACATAGAGAATACTACACCAAATGATATGTGCAATTTGTAGTTTCTGTTAACATAATGTGCATATATTTAACGATCTCCAGTATACATTCTTCTCGTGCGAAGGAAGTGTCTCTTCTTAAATAACATCAGCAAACACGAGGTTAATATGACATTCAGCGTATAATTCTATACCTGTGCCATGCTTTCTCATAGCTGAATATTGAACTTTTCATAAGCTTCAGATGAGCCTCACATTTTCCATGTGCATCAGTTTAGACAGTAAGCAATGCTCTAACAAACTGACAGTGAATCAATCAACCAGCTATGAGCACATACTGTTTTTCTGTAAAGCAGTAAAAAAAGACTCCTCACTTTTAGTGCTTGTGTAAATGATCAGAGGCTTGGCTTGATATTTTACTGAACCCGGATCAGTGCATGCACATAAATATGCTGAGGGAACTAGTTGATACCACAGAAAATGCCGGTATCAACAGGTGAAATTGAAATCTTCTCCTGAACAAAAACAATAACTCATACCCATATCAATTAGGGGAAAATCATCACCACCCTCGTCCTGAACCTCCATCACATAAAGTTGGTGGACACTTGAATCGCAATAAGCAACTTCAGTTCTGCAAAGAAAGTCATAGTTATTTAAGAACTAAGAAATGCCAAAAGTGTACCCCAAAGATATGTGGGACGTGGAGACTACTATACCCAAAAGATATGGCCAATTTGTAGTTTCTGTTTTTTGTTAAACATAATAAGTACATAAATGTATGGTCTCTAGTACACCTCCTTATGTGAAGAAAGTGTCTGCTCTTAAATTATGTAATCGAACAAGAGTTTTTGATAGAACATTCAGCCTATAATTCTATACCTGTGCCATGCTGTCTCATAGCAGAATATTGAACTGTTCATAAGCTTCAGATGAGCCTCACACGTTCTATCTGCATCAGTTCAGACAGTAAACAAAGCCCTAACAAGCTGACAGTAAAACAATCAACCAGCTATGAGCGCGTACCTTTTTGCTGTAAAGCAGTAAAAGAAGACTCCTCACTTTTAGTGCTTGTGTAAAAGATCAGGCGCTTGGCTTGAGATTTTACTGAACAAGAGGGTTAATGGTAGAGAATTATATGCTTGCAAATAAAATGCTGAAGGAATGACTACAGAGAATGCAGGTATCAACAGGTGAAATTGAAACAGGTATCAACAGGTGAAATTGAAACCTTCTCCTTAAAAATTGCAAGACAACTAACCCTTAGCAATTAGGGGAAAATCTTCACCACCTTCTTCCCATACTTCCATCACATAAAGTTGGCGGACATTTGGATCACAATAAGCAACTCCATTTCTGGAAAGAAAAGTTATTGAAGTCATAGTTATTAAACATAAGAACCAAGTTAAGAAATAAAGTGTATCCCACATCTTATGAGTTACTATATATATATTGTTGTGGTGTGGGTGTGGGGGGAGAGAGAGAGTCTATTATCGTAATCTCCACACCTTGGCTGATAGTTGCCAACGCATGTGATGATGTCAGATATACAAACGGAGAATATTGTCCAATTAGAAGGGTCGTGATAGAACTTTGAGATGGAAATAGACATATTGGTGTCAACTGCTATTTAGAAGATAATTTGTAAACTCTCTCATCGCCAACAATGAGGGGAATATGTGAAAAGTAAAAGTTTCTTCTATACAGGTCCAATGGGCCTAAATTTCAAAAGTACTTGCCCAAACTTACAGTAAGGATTTCCAATCAAAATACCAACAAATACTTTAATTACCTTAGGCGGATACCTGCCGTCTTGCAAATGAACTTTGGAACAAATGCATTGAAAATTGTGGCTTCTAGAAGCTGGCCCTGAGCAATAACAGAGCTGCAATTGCAGGTTGCAGACATTAAAGCCTCTTGCCACGAGGCAAAGCGTCACTTCCTACGTTGTTTGACTTGGCGATATAAATTTATGTGTAGCATGTGCAGTGTGGTGAGTGTGGTCTATGTGTGTTTCTTCAGTGTAAGAAATGGAGAGATACAGACAAAAACACACACACACACAGAGAACTGAGAGGTGCGGGGAGAGGTTTTGTAAGTTATTATTACAGTTTGAATAAACACTGATTTTCCTCTTGATATATGTGTGTGTGATTTCACCTCCTGGGCATAACAAGTTATTCTTGTCAAAAGGCACTCAAGTCAAATTTTCATTTACCAACGAATAACAACTAAAACACTAATCTTCAAGGGTTCCTCTCCTTTTCGCTGGAGCTAATTTAACTCATTCTTTTCCAGCGTCAATCTTCATTCCTATGTTATCCGGAATGCGGATCGTGCGAGTGTGAGGAACGAGAACGAGAACATGGTGCACCGCATGTCTAAATTGTGGTACGCTAGGGGTAGGCTTCTTTATAAAAAAAATTAGAACCCTTCCAAATGATAAACTTCTAGTAAACCTAAATATTATTTTCTAGAGTATTCATACAAAACAAACTTCTTAGGAACATAATGGCCAATTTTGTACATTTCTCCCTTCAAAATTTCATTATCTCTAGATGTTTACTTTGATGAGTTAATTTTTTCAGGAGATTTTGCGATCGCTAAGTTTACCACTAGTGTTCCCTGGTAACATAAATAATTCTTCGCCATAAGCATGCTTAGAAGAGGAATAAGAAAGTTACCATTGACCGCGCATCATGCAAGCCGTGTACACCTGTATAAATGACCACACCAATCATCATGTGTCATGTTACACAATGTCAACTCAAATATATGGGATTCGAACTTTGACTTGACGATTACTACTTAAGATTATGCTACACGAAGGTAAGTAAGTAACATTAACGACAAATTTGTGTCAGATGATAAACTTAGGGTTCGAAATTGTGTTTAAGCACAAAACTACAGCAGAATCAGTATTGGAGTTAGTCGTTTATTCCTATATGCTTTCTTTTAAGAATGCCAAATCCACTTAAACTGGAAAAGCGGTAATTCCTTGTCCTCTGTTTTATCAGCAACCGACAAACATTCAGCAAGTTTTATCTAACAATAATCCATCGCATGTACGCAGATAAAATCTAAATCGAAGTTACAGTTGAATTCGACTATGGAAAAATCAAGCTGGCATATAAGTCAGATATCCATTAGCGAAAGCACATGAAAAAAGTGAAGGAAATAATCGACAATCGACCTGAGGTGGGGCTTCTGTTTCGTCGACTTCCTCCATATCTTTTAGCTCGGAACTTGAATTGAAAAAGAGAGTTGGATGCAGATTCAAATTTGGGGGGAGAGAGAGAGAGAGAGAGAGAGAGAGAGAGAGAAGTGATCTTTCCGGACGGATGGTTTTTTCAAGTTTCGTGTTGGGCGCGATGAAAGGAGGTCTTCAAGTTTGGTGTTTGGCGCGATGGAAGTAACCGCCATTTAGACATCTCTAAACAGTACTAGTTTTATTAGCTAGTCAACAGTAAAAACGAATACACTCTTTATTTTGCTTATTCACTTTTCACCTTTTTTGCATGTAAATTCCGGTGCTACTCTCTACTTTAGCTATCCAAAAGCCAAAAATATAAGGAAGAGGAAGACCACTTTACATTGGCAAGTAAGGCAAAAAATGAGAGAATTGACATTTAATGCTTAGTAGAGAGCCACTTTCAATACTCCTAGTAGTTAATTCGATATGCCAAAGCAAAAAGGCTAGTGAAGTAGACTTCGGCCATGGTTAATAATGGTTGTAGTTTTGATGAGATTCGTAATACGGAGGGATTAGGAATAACTCCGAACTGAATTAGGAATAACTACCCCATGTATTTCAGGTCCCCCCATTTTTGGTCTATACTAATCCGGAGGGACTACTAATCCCCCTCTCCAAATTTATATCTAGGATGGTTATAACAATCTCTTAGGATTATTAGTTCAATACCCTCTCCTACAACCCTTATCAAACAAGGCATTAGAGTGTTAAAATATGGTCTTGGCTAGTTATTTAAGCCAAGGGCTCATCTAAAGAGCATTTTTAGATATGCCCTTACATGTAGAGATGGTTTTAATTTTCTCTCTCTATTTATTTCTTCTTTTTAATTTTTAAAAATTAAAATGTTTATTATTATTTTTTTTATATTAGATGTTGGAAAAAATATATATTTAAAATCTACTCGACGACATATATCAAACAAGACCAGTATTGAATAAGTAATTATGTGTAGAAAAATAATGATTATTATTATTTTTTTAGTATAGGCTCTTTTTTTTTTTAAGTATGTCATCCTACGGTTTTTGAATCTTTATGATTCTATCCTGAATTTAAAAAAATCCTCGAAAAGCCCTTGAACAGTATTTTGACTCTTTCATTTCATATATTATATTAGTGGTTTTTTAAGACCATTTACTATTATCTCGAGCCATTATAAGCCGGACACGGGGTGGCTGCTGTGCAGCCACCGCACAGCAGCTGCTGTGCACCATCCGAGCTGTCCGTTGCTCTGATGGACGGCCCAGATTTCACATTAGCACCTTTTTGCATCCGAACCGTTCGTTGCTGTACGTGCGAGATAAAATCTAGGCCGTCCATCCGAGTAACGGACGGCTCGGATGGTGCACAGCAGGTGCTGTGAGGGTGTGCAGCCACCCCAAATCCTTATAAGCCCTTTCCTATTCTTCCGTTAAAAATCTTTCCCAAATCAAATACTCCCTAAATCAAAACCTCCCCAAACCTTTCCTATCCTACCCCAATCAACCCGATTCCATCCCATTTCCCATCCCATTCCTCAATCCCGCATTTTGTGCTACCAAATCCTCTATAAACGAGATCGACATCCGCCCACCATCCCATTTTCAGAGATTTTCAGAAACCCCAGAATGTGAAGAACCCAAAAACAAAACAGGTTACAACGACGACTCTGGCCAAAAACCATAGTGGATAACCCCAACCGGAGATCGAAGTAAACGGCCCAGTCATGGCTCGTAAGTTGATTACTCAGATTTACAGTCAACCATGTTCTTTATGGTTTTTGAATCACCTTAATTTTTTTGCATACCGTGTATTTTTTACACCGAATTTCATGGATTTTGGATAGTGTAGATGTGGTTAATTATGACTCGTAAGTTCCCTTTTTTCGATCAAACTCCTCTATGATCTTTGAGTATTATGAGTACATTTTGCTTTCCTGGGGTATTTTTTACCATCCAATTAAAAAGATGTTGGGGATGTGAGAATGGATTATTGATTTCTCATGTTTAGATGTGTACACACCATGAAAATGGTAAATCGTTTAAGCATGTTTACTGTACAAAATGATACTGGATTTTAGAGAGTATGGTTAGGGTAAATTAGTACAAAGTAATGGTTTATTGATTTGCCGTAATTAATTTACCGTTCACAAATTGTTGTGGTTAATTGACTTTAGCATGTTTAAATGGGTTTTGACACATTTAGGCAGGAACTAAACGCTCCACGGGATAATGATAAACCAATAATTCACCATTTTCAAAGTGTGTTTGAGCAATGTGGCTAGGACACTCCCATTTCCTGTATTGATATGGTGAATCAGTGAACCATGATTACTTTTTTTTTTTTTTAATATATGAAACGTTTTTTTGTGTGTTGGATTTACCATCCTAATTTATAATCTGCACCCAATTTTGAATGGAATTCATAGCATGTAATATTGATTTACCATTTTTATGGGTATTGAAAGTTTCATTATAAAAGTGCAGGGGCCGATGCTGCTTTGGACAAAGATGGTGGTCATGCATCTACCAAAAAACTGAAAATTTGTGTCAAAGGAAAGAAGGGACTATGACGAAGAAGCCTCAAAAGAGGGAACTCGTTAAAGAAAAAAGCGGGTGAAGTACGCGACGCACCTTAACTTGAGAAATTGCCACATTGAAGTTTTGATTTACCATTTTCGAACATTATTTCGGGATCAATGTAAAGTCAATAAACCATGTTTCCATTTCATTTTTAAATGATATATGGACACACTGGACAATTGGTATACCCCATGTCTTTCAAAATGGAAAAGGGAATTGAATACGGTAAATATTCCTTCTTGATTTACCATATTCACGAGTTTGGAAACCATACATTAATATGGTTTCTTGAATTATCATCTTCACTAGTTTGATACATTAAAAAATGGATAAGAGAATTTTTCTTTCAAGACATGATAAATGAATACACCATATTCGTCTTTTAACCCGTTCCTGCTTGCGACCAAGAAGAATGTATGTGGGTTCTTTACTTTATTGGGACTAGAAAAGTTGAAATTCAAATTCTCCTGCTGGTATGGAAATGAATCAACCGATCTTCTTGATTGGGATTAGAAAATTTGAAATTGAAATTTTAATTCGTTTATGGAAATAATTTGCCGTTGTGATCGATCCCTCCAATGGAATTTAACTCTACCTAAAGGTTGCTATTTTTGACACATTTATGGAAAATAATCACACCATTTAAGGATGTGATAATCCCACCATTTATGGAGAAATTGAAATAGTTATGGGATTGATTTATTCCTTATCTTTAAGTGGGAATGCAAAACTAATTATGGATACGTATTATTACTAATTATGCAAAACTAATTGAAGCAGTTATGGGATGTGTTTTACCCAGATTTTTTGGGTAGTAATTAGTATAGAATATATTATTACTAATATATAATATAAACTAGTAATTAAATACATAATGAGAGCACAATGGTCTGAATATCCTTTTACATGATGAAATCATAACTATTCAAATGTCGCAGGATAAAATCATAATGATCTTTTTGGAATAGGATGCCTAATTATTATTATTATTTTTTTGTGTGGCTAACTTTGACCTCGTGAAATTAAATTGATTTGAGCTTATAAATTTCATTAAGTTCGAGCTCATAAATTTCATTAAGTTTGAGCTCATAAATTTCACTGGGTTTGAGCTATTGATTTTTCACTAGTTTTGTGCTCGTGAATTTCACTTCGATTGAGCTTATACCTTAAAAATTATTTTTTCTATATATAATTAAATATTCAATATTTTTTTCACCCCCACTCACTAGGGGTGTACACGGTCCGGATCGGATCGGATTGGCATGAATCCAATCCTAATCCGCGAGTCACGGTTTTTAGATAATACAATCCGTGTCCGGACCAAAAGTCTCACGGTTCGGTTCCAAAAGTCTCACGGTTCGGTTATATAATTGAAATTTTACCTAAGGGTGTAAACACAACTAATTAGAGAAGAGGCCTTCGTTGGAATCTCACACTAATGGTGTAAACACAAATACACAACTACTAATTGAATCTACTATATGTTGTCACAAATCCTTAGTTTATTTACTCCAGATGGACAATATTAGATTGCTTCCATGGGTCATCAATAAAAATACACATCCAAACACGGTTATCAACCTAGTTTTGAAAGAGATCACAATTTACCCCCTAGTCTGTGTAGTAGAAGTTTGTGTAAAATTATGTGTGTGTGTGTGTGTATATATTTTTAAAATTTATATATAATAAAAATCTCACGGTCCGAATCGGTTAATCCACGGTTTCGAAATCAAAATCCGTGTCCGGACCGCGAGTCACGGTTTACTAATTTTTCAATCCGTGTCCGGACCATTAATCCACGGTTAAAATCCAAAACGCGTGGATCGGTTCGGTCCGGACCGGATTCACGGTTCACCGGTTTTTTTGTGCAGCCCTACCACTCACACCCTATTGTGTGAGACTTATCTCGGGGTCTCACACGAATGATCGGAGTTGCTCAATTTGTTTACAATAATTGTTTAAGGGTTCTTGAAAAAAATCAACTCAGTTAGATATCGGTAAAAACTTGATAAGTTTGTTAAAGTTTTGGTTCGTTCGATTTAAGAATTGAAACTTGAACGAATTAATCGAGCCTTTACCGGTATTTGACTGAGCTAATTTTTCTAAAAGACCCCTAAAATTTTGTTCTAACCAAATTTAGCGGCTTCGATCATACGTGTGAGACCCAAAAAAAAAAAATCCCACGCAATGGGGTGTGAGTGGGGTGCAAGAGTAGACTGATTCTAGATGATTAACCTATGAATATTTGTATCTATTTTTTTATTTATTTTAAATCAGACGAATATTTGTAAGAAATAAAATAATTAACCTTGTTCTTGCTCAAAACCATGAATTTCTATGATATTTTGCTTTCTTTTCTTGAGCAAATGAGGGAAAAGAATGGGAATTAAGGTTGTGTTTGGAAGTTGAGAAAAGAAAGAGAAAAGAAGGAAAAATAATTAAGAAGGAAAGTAGAGAGAAAATTGAAGAAAAAATGGGAGGAAAATTAAATAGGGATTCAAATATTTTCCTTTCTCTTTTTTAGAATCAAAGGAAGGAAAAATTTAAAAATTCTCTCCCTTTGTAGTCTTCAGTTTGACATTTTAAATTTTAGCCTTTTCTTTTTGTGGCTTCTTTTGATTCTTTAGAAATGAGTAGGTAAACTGTAGTTTTGGTACCTAAATTGTGCAAATCAGGGTTTTGTTGGTCGATCTATCATATATGCAACAACTTGAAGGAAAATGCTTGCTTATGTAAATTCAGAATTTTTGGGGAATACACTGGGGAAAAAGGACCAATTCTGTTTTCCTAATGGCGAAATCAGGCATTGGTTTTGATCTGAATTGCTTTTGCTTGGCAGCAAGAGGAAAGGAAGAAAATGAGGAAAGAAAAAGGATTATGAACAATTAGGGTTTAATGGAATTTTCCAGTTGTAAACTAGGGTGAAGCACGAAAATGCTTTGTTAAGTGCTGCTTTCAGTGTTCCAGATTGAGTCGCTTGACTATTAAAAGGATTTCGAAAGAACACTTCTATTGAAGCCCATTGCAGCTTTAGTTGTGTTTATATATTGTGGTCGTCTCCCTTTTTAGATGGGTGGATCATGCTGAAGCTAGAAATGCATACATATGAATTTTCTTTGAATGCTGTATTTAACTCGAGATTTTTTTTTTTTCTTTTAAAACCTTTTGTGCAATGGCAACTGGATTATGTGCCAACTGTTTTTGACATGCTTCGTCGTTGACTCGCTGGCTCTCCAATTTTGAGAGTAAGGCTTGCCTAATTTTTTTAGTCTTGATGTTAAAAAACTGTGTTTAACAGTTTCTTTGAGTGTTTTTACGGTTTCTTTTTTTGGTAGGGTTTTATGCGAGTGTTTTTATGTGAGGTTTTGTTTGCTTGCTACAATTGCTGAGTTTTCTTATTCTGGTGCATTTTGTAGGGCTATTCCTCGGTTTGTTTCAAATTGTAGTACAGAAGAAATAATAATTTGGTTCTTGAAGTAAGAATTGCTAAAGACTTCATTGAGAGATTGCTGCCTCTATCCCAGCAGATAGAGGATAGCAATTGTCACTAGGTGTGGATCTATCTCTGTTATTTGCTTCTTTTTTTGAAGATGAAATAGGCATTGGGTTGTTAGCCATGATTGTTCTCGTTTGGTTGATTTTGCTTATGTTGATGCTTTCAGCGACGGAGGAAGATGTGTTCAAGGGGGAGTTGAAGGACGTGGACACTGACACACTGGCTCAAATGGAGCGCTGACCGAAAACCAGTTAGCGGGGCGATTCCAGGTCTGCTGTTACGGATGGGTTTGAGATTGGTCTTACATGTTCTGTATATACCAAAATTTCCAAATCAGTTCTCGGTTTTTACTCCGCATTTTCTTTTCGGGGTTTTTGTTTTCTTGGTTTAAGTTCTAGGTTTTTTTCTCCATCTAATGTCTTGATGTCGGGTTATACCTGTTTTTCTATATGGACTTATGGAGGCTAAGTGTATGCCAATGCCCTTATGATGTTTAGCTGATAAGAGCTTGGGAAGAGTGGGATGGGAAACATGGTTCAGAAAATGATCATCCTAAAGAGTTTCCAGAGAAGCAGGTTGATTCTTCTTCATATTTTCCATGTTCTCATTTATATTGACTTATGCCGAGTAAATAGCTTTGCTATCCGCTATCCAGCAGTAGTTATGGGCAAACTGCTAACTTTTGGAAACTGGTAGTAAATTGTTTAATCTGTAGTTATGCTCCATGGTATTAATGTGTAAAACTTGCTTTAGCGGGAAAAAAACTGAATGGTTCGCCTTCAGTGCTATGTTGTTTTTGTTCAAGAACATGGCGGTCAGGATCTTGAAAGCTTTGTGCTCTTGAACTTCAATGAAGCACGGAGTTTATTCGTTCAGGATCGTTGAACCATTCTTTAATGGTTTCTTCCAATTTGAGTGGATAATTCACTATTCTTTTATGTGGCCTAATCGCTTGTTCTTTATGCGCTCTAGGTTACAGTTGTGTTGGCTGTGGCAGAAGCTGCTTATGAATTTGAGCATTGGGATTTACACACTATGCAATCTACTTTTTGCTTCATTTTAGTTGAATCTTGAATAAAGAATTCTCTATTGCTTGATGCATGAGAAACAGCCTTTTGAGTGGGAAAGATTCTGCAGGATTGCTGTTCACTGTTGAGGGAAGGCCAATCTTTATCAGGACATTTGGATTGGTGGTGTCCATAATTGATTCCACTCTTTCAAGGATCAATACTGGTCAGAGCTTACTAGCTCAGTAATTTTGTGCATCAAATTTTCAGGTTGGCATCCCCTTTGTTTCTGATTGTACTGTTGTTCTACATTTACAGGTGATGATATTCTTTTCCTGGACCTATCATTAGACCCAGAACTCTTTGAGGGTCTCAAAGGAGATAAACAAATAAGGGAAAGCAGTTGTAGCTATCAATTATGGCGGTTTGTGCCTGATCATTTGAAGATACTTAGTCTTTGCTACAGTTTGCAGTCAGATACATATTGGGAAATGAGAGAAGTAACTGAAGATTGCTGGGAAGGAAGGTATAGCTACTTGATTGCTTGGATTAAGATTTTTGGAGTTAAGCCATCAAATCCAAAACATTATCATGATGCCCCATAATCTAGATACTTGTAAATGATAAAATTGACACTGCACAACAATGAAAAGGATTTAATTGCGTTTATGGACCTGGAAAAGAAAATGGGCTTTGATTTTCCTTTGAACCCAGTTAGAATTTGTTAAAATCAGTGCCGCTATTGATATTCTGATTAACTATTTACTGTAAACTACGGTACTGGACTGCTCCAGGTGTCATTATTACTTTCATCCTTGTGTTACCATTTAACTACATTACCACTGTAGCCCAAGTGGAGGTGGAGCGAAATATGATGTGAGAATATCTAGAAAACTGCATGGATGTTTTGGGTGAAAAGAGTGTTCCATAGTAGAGAGATCAGAGATGGCATGTGCAGGGTTTGACATTGTTGAGTTGGTTGTGGAAGGGCAATGTGATTCTGTGAAGTTTGGGGTGAGATAAACTGAAAGAGGTTGGAAGTTTTTAGAAATGAGGTGTTAATTGGTAGGTCATTTTTCGTACCAAAATATAATTTATAAAACATGGAATTAACTAATATCCCGAAGAATAGTGGTTAAGTTCGAGATCGTCCATGGGGAGTAAAAAGCTAAGTTGCGGTTCTTCCAATTAATTTATAATTCAATTCGGAGAACAAGAGAAATTTGGTTTTCGATTGGTTAAACTAAAATTAACTAGAAAATCAGAAAAAGTTTCGAAAGAAAGGGAGAGAAGGGGCTAGGGTTTCGATTCAACCTCCCTCATAATATAATTGTAACAAAATCTAGAGTTCTATTCAACATATAACCAGACCACCGTTAGGGTAGCAATTCCTATCGATAATCCCTAAAAATATGAACAAGACTCATACTCTGTATAGACTATCTCAACACGGCACGGATCGTCTCACTGGACTTAACGGGCGGCACGACCCATCTCACATTGTATAACTATCTCAGAGACTATCTTGAAACAAGTAAACCGATTGTTGATATCATGAATACAAACACAAAAAGATAAATAGGAAAAATAATAACTTTCGTAAAAACTATGAATCATCGTCATACAACTAAATGTTGAATAGAAACCCTAAAAATCTTAACATTCATATTACTCGAAGAGAGATCCTCGTAACCCCTCGTCTGAGCGTTAGCCGATCATGGAGTTAAACTCCAATTCCAGCCGCAACCTCGTGCGGCTTCCTTTTGCTATCCGTGAGATTCCGAGATGCCCCTGAACCAAACTCTTACTGCCTTTTTATAATGTTAATCACTGATTGTTGACCAGGGATTCCTAATTGCCAAGCTTTCCATATGGGCAGCAAGATTTCCTTCCAATAGCAATTTCGTGGGCCCATCTTCTCAGCCGTATAAACCAACAGCTTAGGAAAGAAATCCTTTCCTCAACCAATTCCAGTTTCCTAATCGGCCTTTAAACCAATTCAATTCAACTAGGCTCCACGTATCATGCACGTGTAAAAGCTCTTCTGAATTTTGCCAATTGTATGAATCTGAATTTAGCTCTGTGTGTCGTTTTAATGCTCCGCAAGCACTGAAACAAGGGAAACTAGTATCAAACTCCAAATAATGCAATAAACGGACGTTACTAGAATAAATTAGCGAGCGTAAATTGGCTCATTTGCGCACCTATCATTAATATCTGTAAGTTGGGTTTTGCAGCTGAATTCCTTTGTGCTCTTGCCATTTACTAGTAGTTACTTATTAACTGTTTTTATATACAATCTAGGTAATTGAGTGTAATCTGAATACACTGGATGGAAAATTGAAAAAGAAGATCAAATATCCCGTATTCTTTTTCTGAACCACATTGATGTATGGATTTCAGAATGAAGTTTGGAAGCTCACCCTAATAACTAGCGGTTGGCAATACGAGTTTTAGTCCTTTTTTCATCTTTGTTTATTTGTGTTCCAAATTGCTTTACATGTTATTGTCTCTGTATATTGGTGCCGCAAAGAAATTTATGCACATCATTACAAGTTTAGGACGGAACGATGATACAGAATTTGCATCTATGCATTGGATGAATATGTTTCTTTAGTAATTTCCTCATGAGTTTGTACTGCATCCATATGTTGATGACTGAGATAGAAAGACAGTCTGGTTTCTTGGTGTCCCTAATTTGAATTCCTCCCAATCTTTTCTGGTTCTGAATTCCTTCTACAACGGTTTTGCAGTTTCCCCAAGACAAACGTATTGTGGTTGCAGTGTTTGTTTGACATTTTGCTCTTGAAGACATCATATCTAAGTCTCTTTCTTTGCAAAATCCTTGAAAGTGCTATGTTTTAGTTAGTTCAGGGTATATACGAAAGCAAAGAATAAAAAACAATATCCGTCTCCCCCCATAAGAAAAACAAGAATATGAGTGATAGCAATGGTGCTACTGCAGTGGACAGTTATAACTAAGATGTCAAACTTTCAAGTTACCTCACTTGTATTGGCCCTATGGTGCATCAAACTTTGTTCTTCCACCTTTGGTTTAGCACCTATCTTTCATATTGTGAGTAGCTCAAACAATTCTGTTTACGTAGGGAATTTTTGTCTAATTCTCTTTTGTGGTAAGCCAATTGCATAAGTCAAACTGATAGACCTCACCATTGTTAAACCCTTGGTTAATTGAAGATATGCATCTACGTATTGAGTAAACTTTTTAGTACTGACTACTGATTCAGTTCGAATGCATATTCACCTTTGTGTAAAATCTTATGGCAGGATCAAACTACAAAAGACGAAAGAGATTTGTGTTCATTGAAAAAGCGTCTGAACAACTGTGATTCAGCAAGATAAGCAATCTCTTACCCTTTCTTCAGGGGCCTTTTGTTGATCATGCCATGTAACTGAAACTGTATGACACAGAAGAAAACTAGGTATTGTGGTTCATATAATAGTTTTTTTTCCCTCCCTTCAACAGTCTGAAGTTGGCTCCTTCAATTTTTTGGCTTCCATGTTCTGAAACCAACTTGGTTTCCATTTTGTGTGATTATTTACTGAACTGGAGCAGATAATTTAATGAGAAAATTTGTTCTTTTGTACTGGTTTTGCACATTTTCTCCGTAAAAGATCAAGATCTCTTCTTGCCCACTGACAAGTAATGTTCTCTCTTCAGTCTGCACATTAGATAGTAAAAGAAATCTGCTCCATGATGCTCAGATTTAGAGTTTTGGTCATTAGAATTTCCCTACGCACAGTAGATAGGCTCTTTCATATGGTGCATTTTATTTGGCTATTTTTTCAAGTTGTCGGAGATATCCAACTAATTACGAAAAGGTATGCGGTGTTCTTAATGTCTTGGTATTGCAATGAACATGAAGAATTAAACCCTAAATACATTCTCATGCCCCTAGCATTTCTACGAACATGTGGTCGGCGGTGTGGACAGCCTCCGGAAAATTAGTCTGAGAAGCTCTTTCACAGTTTTAGATATCTCATATAGAGAGGTCCATGACCTTCTCGAGCCCATAATCTTTCCAAATAAGTCTAAGGGATTATTACCTCTAGGTCTAGAAAAGAGATGTCTAATTACCACTAAGGTAAGTCATTTTTTTTAATTACCAATAAGGTAAGTCACTCTTTTTTGGAGTTTAGGTTTAGGGTGCACTTTCCTATTATAGGGTTTTAGTGGTTTAGGTACTTTCATAGAGTACCCTAGGATTTTAGGCACTTTCATAGGGTACCCTAGTCGTAGGGTATCCTAGTCATAGGGGTACCCTAGAGTTTAGGTTTAGGGTGCACTTTCCTATTATAGGGTTTTAGTGGTTTAGGCACTTTCATAGAGTACCCTAGGATTTTAGGCACTTTCATAGGGTACCTTAGTCGTAGGGTACCCTAGAGTTTAGGTTTAGGCACTTTCATATGGTATCTCTTTAACCTGATGGGAATTTTTCAGAGTTGGGCCTGACCTGATGGTAATTATGTGATCCAAGGGTGACCTGATGGTAAATGTCCCTAAGTCTAATGAGAGGAAAAGTAAAGGGCAGATCACTATTATTGAGTGTATTCTATGCAATTCATTTGCGCTAATAAAAAAACTAAGTATTCCATACTTGAAGTAATGCAGCAAAAAAAGAAGAGAAAAATAAAAGTTCTGCCATTCTAAAAGTATTCTTTGCTCTTTTTGTTTATCTTCTCATTAAATTTTTGTTCAACCAAAGCTAAAAAGTTCTTGTGATGAATGGTCTAATTTTGCCATTTATGATTCTTATTTTGTGGAGGCGGAATGGTACAATTTTTTTAGTCTTCACTGAAAAAACTCTAAGCTTGACTTCTTTTGTGATTTGTGAACGTATTTGGTCCAAATTATCATTCACAATTTGGAATTTGAAGTACACTGTATACGTTTAGATAAAAAGAGGAACTACGATATGTTGGGTTCCTTAACGATCATATGAGTTCTATTGTTTTATGGTTGGGTTGGAGTGGTAAAGTAAAACAAATTGGATGTGGTTGAGAAGGAACTGAATACCTCCTACATATGAACCAAATGATTTCCAAAACTTGAAAGAGAGTGATCTTCTTACTATTTGGTAATTTGAGGATCTAATTTGTGTGACATAGTTTGGCTATTTGAGGTTCTTCGGTAACATGTAGAAAAAAACTTTAGATCCCCTTGGCCCTCGGTATGTCTTGGAGCAGTATGCATTGGATTGGGGAGGGTGAAAGTTTGTTTGGCTGGCTCTTGTATTGACCTCAGATGTTAACTGTCCACTGAAGGGAAACAAGTGACTCAAAAGAGTTGGGCGGCTTACATAATACATACCATGCTAGACATTTTATGCAAATGATGCCAAGTGGTAGTTCTGTAGCCAATCTTCCCCTCCTAGATGGGCATTAATGGGGACTGAGCTGGTTGTGCTTTTTTTTTTTTTTTTTGACAAAGCTCTCATTGAAGTGAGCAGAGTATCATTATTTCCTGGCTAGCCTTGGTCAATACGTCGCTATTTTCAAAATATTTTTTGAGTTGGGATTGCCTAAATGTTGCTGTGATGGAATGAGCACAAAACATAGAATGAAAAATGTTACCATTTGTGATATTGTAGTAGTAGAGAATAGAGTAGTGGATTTTTCATGTACAAAAAGAAACCAACAGATGCCACTATTAGAAAGAGTGATAGGATCATAGGAGAAAGGGAATGCTAGGAGGGAAAAACTTGAATTGACTTGTGATGCTGCCATCCAAATGTTTGAGTTTGATAAATGCAACTAATATAGCCCTTGACATAGCCGGATTGTGAAATGATGCATTTAGTCGACCCCAATTGATTGGGACACAAGGCTAAGTTTACATCGATTCATTTCAAGCAATAAGGTTCTTTGTAAATCACGAATCCTATTTGTAACAAATTATGTCAGCTATTACTTGTGGCACCTCGGACATAGCACGCACCTCTACGACGGCACCTATATATGTGGGATGCTTTCACCTTCAACAGTACATTCACCGTCAACCAAGTGACCCAGCTTGGGCTACACCGCCAGAGACACACAAATGACGTCTGGAACCAGTCAGAAATGAAGGTATTACTCCATTTAGGCATTACTGCAATTCTTTCTAATCTTTTCTAGCTTTAAGTATTTGATTCTCGAAACCAACAAGAGTGTGGGAAAGGTGTTCGACTGAATGTAACCAGAACTTCTAACCCTTACTCTACTGCAATTGTTTTCATCAATTTTCATCTGACCAATTAGGAGCATGAACATGTTACTGTCTTGGCACTAAGAAAGCTTGAGACGGATATTAAGGACGAAATTATGTTTTTGCTATGTGTGTGTTCATTGAAATCCCGCAGTTTGTCCGAGATGCATGTGTGTTAGCTATTTAGTTTGTTGTTTCAAACCACCCACCAAGTGTTCAACTAAATGACCAAGTGAGTATGTGCCCTCCTTTTGTATTTTGTGGAGATGATTTCTATGTGGAGCGAATAGATTAGCATTTGGCATTTGGCCTTAAGACTTTCAGTAGTAGGATGGAGTTTTCATTTCTTTGGCCTTTTATCAGCGTTGCATATTTGGTGTGTATACATTGGCTTTTGAGGTACTAGAATAGGTTATACCAATTTAAACTGCTGTACTTTTGATGTTCCAATGGAAGTATAACAATGAAATATATGTATTGTTTAATATACCGCACAGTTATGGATCTATTGTACATGGGTTGACCTCCTTGGTTGCTCCATTGCCTAAGAAATTGAGGTGATATTGTAGGAGAAAATTGAAACTGGATTTGGGTTTATACTGAGAGATTTGATGGGCATAATGGTATCTGCTGCCATATTTGCAAAGGAGAATCTATTGAACAATGTCTGGAGCGCAATTCATCAAGGAAATGGTAGGGAAGAGTGGCTTCAAGCCCTACCTCGGGCATTATTTGCAGGTTTTGTCAAAACAGACATAGAGTTCCAGTAAAAGGCACATATCCATTACCGTCCATCTTGTTAGTTTTTCGATGCTCAATTTTGTTTAATCTTTCGTGTTAGTATTTTGCTGTTTGATGTTGGTATCCGGTGAGACATCTGGGAGGTAATTGATGGGTGGAGTGTGGACAGTGACTGTTGCATCTGTTGGACATTTTATATGCATATTAGACAACAGGGTGGTGTGGTTTCTCTGTTAACAGTTGATCATAGGCTGGAAGAGAATCTGGAAGAGAGGGAACAAGTCACAGCAAGTGGGGGTGAAGTGGGAAGGCTTAACGTTTTTGGGGGCGACGGGGTAAATATAAAGATTTATTTATTTATTTTTTTGCACTCTTCTCCAAGATTGGTTTTAAATCCTTCTTGATTATTACGTTTGGATTTCAGGTTGGTCCTCCCAGTACCTCATGTCAAGTAAGTTAAGGTATGTGAATCCAGTCCTCTGGGCGAGTGCTTCTTTCACCTATTGTAGTAGAATCTGAAATTTACTTATTTACTTTACTTTGTGTTTAATTGGCATTAGCTTTCAAATTCTGGAGGCAGACTTATAATTGCGGCTGATGGTATATGGGATGCATTATCTTCAGATAAGGCAGCACAGTCATGCAGTACCAGCAAAACTTGCTGCAAAGCTGGTTGTGAAGGTCATCTATCACGAGCTGTCTTCTAAACCACTTATATTCCTTCTACTTTGGCTTTGTATGTATGAACTCATGTCAGTGCTATAATTTCCTTTTTTTAAGGAAGCTCTAAGGTGAAGAGGCCTGAAGGATGATACAACTTGCGTCGTTGATGATATTATTCCGTTGACCATTCAGTCTTTCCTCCACCATCAGAGAAGAAACAAAATCCGCTCACTTCACTCATCTTTGGAAAGAAAAATCAAAATTCTGGTGAAGGAACTAAGCTTCCTGCTGTTGCGACTGCGGAGGAATTGTTTAAGGAGGGTTCTGCAATGCTTGCCAAAAGGTATGTCTCCATAACACATGCCTTCGAAGTCAAAAAATGTATGAACACTTAAATTATATGTAAAACAGAGTATATTCTTATTGCATGTGGCAATTGTGTGTAATTACATGTTATTCCTTTCTTCTTCTTGATGCGAATCAAGTTGGATGCCTTCTAACTTACCAAGACTTCTTGGCCATGATGGGTGACTTGGAAGCACAAACTTAATGACCAATTTTGTGATAAAAAAGTAGTCATCTTGAGCTCTTCTCCTAAAATTTTCCATATTTACACTTTCTTACAGTGCAAGTGTTGGTAATGGTAGAGACCGACAGGAGATGTTGATATATACCGTAGTGGGAGCCTCACATATTTCTTTGATTTTGGTCAATGGAATTCTTGATGAGCTTCCATTGGCAGCCCATGAGTTTGATAAATATTCTGCATTTTCAATTTTCCTATGAAGATGGGTTTGGAGAATAAATATAGGGAAATTGCCGATCAAGAACACAAAAGAACGGTGTTAATAAAGTACCATGACTCCAATCCCTTGGCCTCTAGCATGTCTGGGTGTATAAGCATTTCAGCTGATTGGGTTGTGGAGATTGCCATGCGCCTTGTCGAGATCGATGTTGGTTTCTTGATCATAAAGGTATGACCAGAACGATATGGTTGAGAACAACAGAGTGCATGTTACATACCATATACTTCTTTTACGTTTTATGTTTGTGATAAGGCCCACATAGTCCGAAACTATTAAACAAACCAAACGGTCCTCAATAATCAAACACCTTGAAGCCTTCAATGTGTTGTTTTCGTTTAATAGTTTTGGACTAAAGAATTGACCTTGAATTACGATCATTTCTGATCACATCGTGTAAGTTTTGCTGGCCTTGGAATGTAACAAGTTGTTGGCCCTCAAGATGTAGTGGCAACTTAATAAGTGGCGAATGCATTATTGGAATTGTAACTTATCCACCTATTTGGCTAAAATTTCTTTTATTTGACAAGCTTCATATTGGATATTTTCGTGTCCATGCCAGGAGAAAACAACAATAGCTGTTTTTAACTAAATCTTTAATAGTATCTGATTGAACTTCTTGTAAATTTATGATTTGCCCTTCTTTGACTACAGGGACAACTTGATTCACTAGCGAGATGGTCAACTGAACTCTTTCATCACGAATTGATTTAGCCAATACATCTCCTATGAGTTCTTGTCTTGCTCTCACGATAAGCTAATGCCAAGCTGTAGAGGAAGTCCATAATGGGAGAAGATAATAGTTTGACCACTATTTGACATCACTTCCTTTGATCAAGCCCCCACATTTATTTGGCCACCAGAGTGCATTGCACGTGCCCGGTGCAACTTCCCCTAAATAAGGGAATTTCCATTCTAGAGAAAAACTAAAGAATTCTAATTCCATTCCTTAACCAGTCCAAAATTTCAAGCCCCCGATCAAAGAGTCCCCCCACCCCCTGGCTCTCTCTCTCTCTCTCTCTCCACACACACATTTGGCTGGTCTCGATTTCCACCGTCGTTGCACCTCTTTCGCCACCGGCCCACCTCCATCCCCACCTCTTCTGCCACCGGCTCACCTCCATCCCGATTTACTTGCTTTTTGCTTCTGTAATTATAGTTCAGTGAAGCAACACCACCATGAACGTCAACTGCACCCCTCTTCTCCTCTCCTCTCCTCTCCCCTCAACTGCTCCTCCACCAGCCTTTGCCATACCTATGCAAACGCCACCACCGGCGAGTGTGGGGACGCGCCGATCTGCTGCATGTTTCGAGCAGGCGGGTCGACGGTCGTACATGATTTGGGTTAGGGATTCAAGGTGTAAGGTGCACATGAGCTTTGTGAATTTGGATTACGGGTTGGCACTTGGCAGTGAACCGGTGGCCGCAGCCTGGGTTGGAGATCCAGTGGGTGTCGTCGTCCAAGCCGGTTTGTGGGAGTTAGACGAATTGTGATTCAAACTCGTCGTCGAGGGGCAGAACCGGATGAGAATTGGGGCGGAGGTGTTATTGTAATTCGGGTCTTTATTGGGACCCAATTGATGCGTCGTGAGCTGAAAGTGAGTTTTGACTCGGTGTGTTTGAGAGTTCTCTTAGCGGGATAGTTGTGTTTGACATTTCTTATGGTTTGGAGTTTTTTTAATGGTGAAAAATCTGTGACATGTTAAAATCCGGATGGGTGTGGGAATTCAATGGTTCCTAGCCACAACCAAACATGGAATGGAAATGGCTATTCCAATCTCAATTCCTCCAATTCCATTCCATTTTTTATTCCATTCCAATATACATTCCATTCCATCCAACCAAACGTAACCAAAGACGCTGGGACTAGAAATGTGTGAAGATCATCAATGAAAGAGTTGTAGCATACTCAAAATTCAACTAATTAATCTTCTATCTTTGTTTCCCAATGCAGGTTGATTTCGTCACGGAAGCTATTTAGGCATGTGAAGATTTCATATTCAATCATCTTAAGCATCATTTCCCTAGCCATAAGGTTAATGCTTGTCTTATAGATGACTGTGTGTTCAATTATAACATGTTTCTAATTGTTTCCTTAATTTTCTGTTTCTCTTAGTTCATTGGCGAGGAAACCACTGCTGCTTGTGACATTATGGGAGAAAAACTGTGTATGGGTAATCATAAGACTTTTATGTCAATTTTTGGGATCTTATTCTTTGCATACGTACATTCGCTCCAGCTAATTTTATCTCATTGTGCAGGTTCCCATTTGTTTGTTTCTGATAGGTGCATGCATCATCTTGTCTTGTGGTTAACGAGGAAAACTGTCATTGTTGGAAATGGCAAGTATCGGCCACGAAGTTGTATATCTAATATTTTGCCAAGATATTAGCCATGATCCTAACCTTGACCTCCGTATCTTTCTAAATTTCCCTTCCAACTTCAATTGTACTGTCTGATTTGGTTCTTTGAGCGATAGAGCTTATCGCTCAAGAATCCTACTTTTAAGGTCCATAGTAGTCTGTTTCTATACCTGAATTTGGTACTCGATATGGTTCCTTGTTTTGGTACTCTATGCTTGTACAGTTTCTTTCCTAATATCAATACAATGTTGTTCTCTTTTCAGAAATTAAGAAAATGATATATATCTATGGCGAGTTCAAAACAGGTTCTGACACCTTCTAGCAAGAATTGAATTCTGGTTGCAACAAATTTTCCATAGTAAAATCTCGACTGACATTTTGAGAGTAAGAACACTGCAATTGAGAAATGTGAGATCAGAAGAACGTTTTAGGTATCTGGAGTTACAGTGAGCATTTAGAGAAGGGAAAACCCTCATGATTTGGCCCCTTTGGTATTTGAGTTTAAAATTACATGTCTGATCTTCCATTTTTCAGTGTGTGCGCGAAACTAGAAAAGAACAAACATTACTCCATCCACTTGCACATGAAATTGTGTTGTAACACAAAATTACATAAATTGAGTAAAATTGGCAACCAGACACCAAGTACCAAGACTTTAAGCGTGAGCAACTGATTTGGCTTCTTCATATGAAGTTAAATTTCTAAGCACTTACTGAATAGTATTTGCTCCTGTTTCATACACTACAACCTCAAACTGTATGGTCATGGAAACAAGAAATGCAGCTATCATACTTTTTTACTTGCTTGTTGCAGGTTGTTTTAGGACCAGAATACAAGGAATCCTAACTTCACCAAAATGTTTAACCTAGAAGATCACTAAATTAAACACCTGGTGGTGGCTGGTGTAGTTTAAAAGTTAAAACATACATACATAGGTACCCATATATAATGTATATATTTAGTCCACGTATTTCGACAAGCACTGGATCACAAGCAGTAGATCAGAATTTATGTGCACAATTCATCCCAAAACAGATCACAACACTCTGAGAATCACCGGAACTATGGAAATGGAAGTTCTTGGTCTAAAATATTCTGTGAGAATAGAAGAAGATGAATCCTTTAGAACAATCAGCTCTAATTCTCTCTCCCCTAAGTTTTCAGAGAATATTCCAAGTCATCAGCCAACCGAAGTAATTTTATTGAATCACTCCATCAACAAAGACGAAGATAAAAAAAATAGAAGCTTTGGAGAAGGATGGTGCTGAATTAAACACTTGGTGGTGGCTGGTGGTACCGGGGAAAAATCTGGATTAGCCCCATCTCCATATGGGCGTGGTGGATATCCATCGAATATGGGGAAATTGCCATCCCTAGTGGGATCCCTCATAGGTAGAAGCATATATATATATAGGATAAACTTCCAATAAGGGTCCCTTATTGAAGTTAAAATGCGGACCTCACCTTTCCGAGCCAAATTTTGACGATCCGAACCGTTCAATGTGTTTAAAATGCATTTTTAAGGGCCTCCGCGAGGATTTGTCCAAAAAAAATACCCGGAAGGGCTTCATCCGATCAGTTTTGGTTAAAAACGTTATATATAGCGTTTTTAACCAAAACTGATCGGATGAAGCCCTTCCAGGTATTTTTTTTGGACGAATCCTCGCAGAGGCCCTTAAAATTGCATTTTTAAAAACATTGAACGGTTCGGGTCAAAATTTGGTCCGGAAACACAAAAAAAGGCTAGGTCTGCATTTTATTTTTCAATAAGGGACCCTTATTGGAAGTTTATCCTATCCCTCGTTTTAAATAAAGTGAGGATCTCATGCTTCCCGACCAAATTTCGACGATCTAAACTGTTGGATGCATTTAAAACGTGTTTTTAAGGTCCACAACGAGGATTCGTCCAAAAAAAAAATACCTGGAAGGGCTTCATCCGATCAATTTTTGTTAAAAAAGCTATATATAGCGTTTTTAACAAAAACTGATCGGATGAAGCCCATGCGGGTATTTTTTTGGACAAATCCTCTCAATGGACCTTAAAAACATTTTTTAAACACATCTAACGGTTCGGATTGTCAAAATTCAGTTTGGAAAGTGAAAAAATTGCTTGGTCCTCACTTTATTTAAAATGAGAGATCCCTCATTAGAAGTTGATCCTAATATATATATACACACACACACACACATATACATACATGGCTATGTCCTAGTCAGGGATCCCGGATTGAAGAAAAATACCCCCTCCGTCCCTTTTAAGTGATCCCGGAATACGTATAATTCCAAACCCTTAAAGTGTATATTTCTTTATATAATTTTTTAATTTTTTATACCAAATTAAAGTGCTCATTGAGTCTTTAATTTGGTGCAAAAAAAAATAAATTAAAAACATGCTACAGAAGTGCATTTTTTAACAGTTGCAAAATTACACGTTTCCCAAAAGTATCATTTAAAAAGGGACGGAGGGAGTAGGTGTTTTTAATGGTTTAAAACGTGTTTTTACATAATCCAACCGTCCAATGTGTTTAAACGTGTTTTTAATGGTCTCCGTGAGGAATCATGGAAAAAAAAAAAAAACAGGGAAGGGCTTGATCCGAGTAGTTTCTATAAAATTGTACATATAAGGTTTTTATGAAAAACTACTCGGAATTGGACCAAGCCCTTTCCGGTCTTTTTAAATTTTTTTTTTTAATGATTCCTCGTGTGGATCCTTAAGAACACATTTTAAACATATTGCACGGTTCGAATCATAAAAATTTGATTGAGAAAGTTAAGGTGTGGACGGGGTGCAGACGGAACCGGTGTGGATAGAAAGATTGGTGTGTGTATATATGTATGTATGTATACACACACACACACACACACCCAATGATCTAATGAGGGATCCCTCATTTCGGTTTGGTGCGGAGCTCATAGATCCCGATTGAATTTTGATCATCAAGAAGGGCTTGATCTGAGCGATTTTTCATAAATATGCATATATACAGTTTTATGAAAAATTGCTCGGATCAATCCCTTCCTAGTATTTTTTTTTTTTTTTTGTGATTCCTAGTGTGAATCCTTAAAAACACGTTTGAAACACATTGAACGAATTGGATCATCGAAATTTGATTGGGATCTATAAGGATCGCATCAAACCAAAATGAGGGATCCCTCATTCGATCATTGGGGTGTGTATGTGTATTTATTTATTTAAGTTAGGGATCCTTGACTAGAAGATTTCCGTGTATATATATATATATACAATAACCATCTCATAAGGGACCCTGATGGAAGAAGAAAAAACGCACCTCTCCCTTCAGCCGTTGGATGAGATCCAACGGCTCAGATTTTAAATACAATTTCGCGGGTCAAAATCAACCCGGTTAAAAAAGTACTGGGTAAAAACAATCCGGGTCATATCCCACCTCCCATTCTCCTTTCACTTTGCACTTACTAGAAGAGAGAGAGAGAGAGAGAGAGAGAGAGAGAGGAGACTGAGAAGAACATTGACAAGAACGAAGAAGAAGAAATCGAATCAATCGATTTTGGAGAAGAAGAAGACGATCGCAACACTCGAACGCCAGGTCTCTCTCTCTCTCTCTATGTCTCTATCTCTCTCCCTCATCTTCTATTTCTCTGACAAACCCTAGCTTTTTCTAGTCAGGGATCCCTGACTAGAGGTTTTTGGATGTTTTGAAGCTTTTAAAAATTATTTTTTGCAAAATCCGAACCGTCCAATGTGTTTAAAGCGTGTCTTTAAGGGCCCCGAGAGAAATCGTCAAAAAAGAATACCAGGAAGGGCTTGATCCGAGCAGTTTTTCACAAAACTGTAATAGACGGTTCGGATCATAAAAAAAATATCAGGAAAGTGGAGGTCCGGAATCTAGGATCCCGGGTAGAAGTGCTCCCTATATATACATACATGGAATTGGGGGGCCTATAGTGAGCGAGCTCACTACATGCGTGTAGTGAGCTCTCTCTATGTATTTATTTATTTACTTGCCTACGAAATGCTCATTTTCTCCAACAGCTCGACTTAGTTTGTTCATAACAACGTGGAGACGGTGGAGACCCTATAAAACAATGAATTACATACGAAAAAGTACACAAAATAAGGGTTTTTATTTTGTTTAAAACTTCTCGGGCTAAATTTATTTTATTTTATTATGTTGAGCTATGTTACCTAATTCTTTACAAGTTTGAGTGAATTTCTATTTACTGTAGTTTTGTTTGACTAATGCAATGCAAACAATACGATAGACATTTCAAAATTATACTCAAATATGCACAACTTTGGTTCTTGTTTCAAACTCCGGAGGTTTGCTTGCTTGAACAATATGAAAAAAATATCAAATTGTACGCAAAATATATACAAAATTTTAATAAATTTTTCGAATTTAGGAGGTTTGCTTGAACCCCTGAAACCCAATGGAGCCGCCTTTGTATTTAGTTTGATTTGCAAAAGCAAAAATGTCCAAATAAACTTGGTTAATTTAAAAAAAAAAAAAAACATGAACCCGATCAATTGAACCTTATGGACTCCCAATCCAGAGGAAGGAAACAACCTGAAAGACGGAGTAAAATTTAGAAATTGCAACATAAGCGATCCACAAAGGTTCACAAATTTGTTATTCTTGCCCAGTCAAAAATAGGAAGGAGAAAATTAGAGGTAATCATCCTTTTTTTTTGGACACCACGGACGGTTTCATCCCTGTTAGTTTGAATGGTTATGTTTTCATCCTTTTTATTTGTGAAATACCTTGTTTACCCTTTTTAGTGATACAAATTAATATATGTAAATATAGTTTCCTAATGAAGGGGGATTGGTTTGACTATTTCATTTGTTTTTTTGAAATGATGGATGATTAATTTTGTTGCCTAAAATCATGAAATTTTTAAAATGGTGGAGATTCAAAATTGAGTGAGATTATTTATTCTAATTGGAGATGATTGCTACTGAAAAATCATGGGAATGAGTGGGGGAATTCAAAGTGACATGTCCCATAATTTTCAATAGGGAAGATAAGTTGGATTGATCACTTGCACATTATGGTAAAATAAGTCAGTAACAATACTCATGGTAAAATTACAAATACTCATGGTAAAAACATGTCCACAAGATATTCTGGTCATTATGATAAAAAATCGAACTAGGAACAATGAACATTGTATATTTGTTGACTTGAGAACTTTAATCGTGGAATAAGATATGGCTACAGTATCTTCCAATAATCATGGTAAAATTCACACCCATAACATTATGGTAAAAATAAAAATCATGTATAATGTGTTTATTGTCACCATGATTTATTTCCTTGTGTCGATATAACTTGTTGCTTTTCTGATTTTTCTACCTTCTATAATAGAGCCACTGTGCAGGCCTACACATACGTACTTCTTATTTATATAGGCTCGCGCATCAGCTATTGTATCCTATGATATTTACCATGAATTAACCATACTACAAAAAATTGTTCATCATATTTTTTTGTCATAGGATTTAAAATATCAAAACAAATCCCAGTTTTATGGTAAAAAATACGTAATGACCTGTAAACATGGTAATAATTATTATTGAATTAACATATTAAATCATGGCAAAAAAAATGTCAAAAACCATTGAAATGATTATTGGTTCGATTTTAACCATGATCACTAGAGTATATTCAAGGATCATGGTAAAATTTTTATTTCACTTCCCTTTATGAATTTGGCCACGCATGCGGCTCCCTTAAAAAATTTTCTCTTAAAAAATTGTAATAATGATTGCCGGATCAAGGATTTTTTGATGAAAACACAAAGAACTACAGCAAAAATCTATTTTGTTTTCATCCCAAAAATCTTTATCCTACGGATAAAAAAATTTGGGATGAAAAGTGAAAACATAAAGACTTTTGGATGAAAACATAAAAAAAAAAAAATTTGATACATAAAAGATTTTATTTTTATTTTTTATGTTTTCATCAAAAATTCTTTATGTTTTCATCCGAAAAATCTTTACCCCATAGGCAAAGAATTTTGGGATGAAAGCATGAAGAATTTTGGATGAAAATATTTGTTTTAGTCTTTAATCTTCTAGTATATATATAATTGTATATATATAATCAAGGGCAAAAGTGGGTTTATTTAAATTTCGGGATGGAAACATAACTCCAAAAAGAGCACAAGATGAAACTCTAATTTGGAAGTGGGTGGAGGATGATTATTTAAGTGGCCTAGAAAATTACGATAGAAAAAAAAGGAGAGAATTCCCGGTTGGTCTAGTTTGGAGAGGCCATGCTTCGATAGCTCCAAAAATGTGCCGCCAGGTAGAGGTGTCAAACGGGTTGGGCTGGCACAGGCTGGGGCACAGTGTGACAGTCTAGGACCCACATTGATACAATGGAGTTCTATGATATTAGAGAACTAGTGGTCTTGCCCGTGCCTGAAGGCACTTGACAAAATTCGAAAGCCTTAACCGTACTAAATGCCCTTTATGATCTCATCATCAAGTATTTAGGCTAATATTATGCCACCATCCCTATCATGATTGTTAAGTAAAACTAAAAACAAAAAAAGAAAAACCAATTAATTGGTCAATTCATGCTTTCTGTATTATAAAAGGCAAAAAAATTTGAACGAAAATCATTTACCATTCAAAAATAAAATAAACCAAGGAATGAATGGATTTGATCAACACTTCTCTCCCACATATTTTGGAAACTTTTAAAAATGCACAAACTTTATGAGGCATCTCAAAATGAAGTACTTGACAACCTTTGCAAAAGGGAATGAATAATAAAACCCAGCAGTTCTTGTAGAAAAAAAATTGTACTTCATATTTTGGGAGTGCATGCATTTTGCACACAAAAAATAATGTGTCAAAGAGAGAGAAAGAGTACTTTTTTGAAAATTGAAATTCCCATATGAAATGATAGTTCTTTGAGAAATGATTTTTTTTTTTTTTGGATCCGCTTTCCTTTTTCATTTTTGTAAATTAACTAAAAGTTATCTTGGAAATGCAAAATTTTCTTAGGCTTTAGAAACATAACTTTGTTCATAAGGTAAGATTTGGGCCTTATCGTAGATATTGCTAGGAGAGAAATGAGAGATTTTTGAAATATGAAAATGCCATGTCGGACATTTTTCTATGATAGATTGGATGTCAAAGAGAGAGAAAGAGTTATTTTTTGAAATTTGAAATTCACATATGAAATAATGATTTGGGCCTTATTATACATATTGTTAGGAGAGAAATGAGAAATCTTTGAAACATGAAAATGCTATGAAAGTGCCTAAACCACTAAAATCCTATTGCACCCTAAAACCTAAACCCTAGGGTATTATATGAAGGTGCCTAAACCTAAATCCTAGCGTTCCATATGAAAGTTCCTAAACCCTCAAAACCATATGAAAGTGCCTAAACCCAGTGGCGGCTTTAGGAATTCTTGTGAGGGTGTTCGAAAATTCTACTACGGTCCTCTAGAAATCATAACTGTACATAAACCAAAAAAAAATATTAATATCAACAATGCCACAAAAAAAAAAAAAAAAGTGTTTGGCATATTACAATTGCCTCGATGACTTTTTATATTTTGAAACCGTTGCATAATAACCTCATTATCAACGGTATCAGATGTATCACTCTCAATATAAGTAACCAAACAATCGTTCATTCACTGATCTCCCATTCAATTGCGCAAATTGCACTTTATGTACTTCATGGCTGGAAAACTTCTTTCAACTATTGCAATAGTGACAGGTAGAGTCAATACAAAGGACAAACCTAAACCGACAACTCACACTCAAAACACCAGATTATCGAAAAATCGAAAAGAGGTCTAGCCTGTTACCTGTGGGCGATTGGCTGATTCAGTGATTCGAATGAGAGTCCATAGACGATAGACGACGGTGATGGACGGAGAATGGCGAAATGGCTAAATCTTTTTCCAGAGAGATCAGAGAATTAGGAGAGGTTCCGATCAAATTAGGCTGTGGACCATGGCGAAACGACTCTCTTTCATTTTTGTATTTGCAGAAAGTTAGAAAGATTAGGAAAGGTTTCATCCCTATCCCTTTTTCATTTTGATAAATTACAGATTTTTTTTTTCTTTTTCATTAATTACATACCAGTCCCTATATTTGTATTTGCATTTGCATAGAATTGAGAGTCCAGAGAAGAGATTAACATTTTTTTTTTCTTTTTGGTTCACACATTTTGGGTAGGGTATCCAAACATTTAAGGTAGGGTGTTCAAATTTTCTAGGCAGGGTGTTCAAACATTTTTGGCTAGGGTGTTCAAAATGATAAAAATTTATTTATTTTTATTTTTTGGCTAGGGTGTTCAAACATTCTTGGAGCCGCGTCTGCCTAAACCCTCAAAATCATTTGAAAGTGTCTAAACTTCTAAAAACTTATGAAACTGTATTATTCCCTAAGTGTCTAAACCCCAAATAAGAGTGACTTACCTTAATGGTAATTAAAAAGAGTGACTTAGGTATTTAGGGGGTGTACCACTAACAAAAAACTGTTTTTCTAAAAACCGAGACATGTCATTCTCTCACAATACATCACATAAAAAATCGTGAAAAACTAGTTTTTTCAAAAAACCACCTTAGATGCCTCTTTTCTAGATTTAAAGGGTAAAAAGCTGTTAAAAAAAAAATAAAGTGTTATCCAACTCACGGGCCGGTATTAAGGACCAAGAATGCAATATAGCATTAGTGCTTGGGCTTGTTAAATCCCAAACATCACACTACCACAGTACCACTGCAAAATTAGCAGCAAGGGTTTGTAGTGCTAGGTTGCAGTTGTCTTTGTATCGGGATGAAAAAGAAGAAAGGTCATCTTCGCAGATGTACAGCCAGGGCGCCCACCGCCGTCGAACAATCGACCGTGGAGGACGGTGTAACGATGGCCTCTTCAGCCATAGCAATCGCCGAAAACGACGATATCTTAGCCGAGATTCTCGTTCGAACCCCCTTTAAGTCTCAGGTTCGATTCAAAAGCGTGTCGAAAAGCTGGCTCTCTCTCATCTCTTCCTCCAGATTCTCTCTCCTCCGCAATTCTTACTCCAGACTCTCTGGCCTCCTTCTGCGCAAGAAGTGGCCGTACCTCGTCCACCCAGCCCCCGCCGGCGGTCCCTACTTCGAATTCGTTTCGCCCAAGTCGTCTTTCTCTAGGGATCCTCCGGTCAAATCTCTCAGTTTCATTCCCAGCAATGAGAATTTTTCAGGTGTGGATATTTTGCAATCTTGTAATGGTTTGTTGCTCTGTACTAGCAGACTCCTCAAATGCGGAACCGACCCCAGTTATTTCGTAGTAAATCCCACCACCAAGCAGTATATACAATTTTACCCACCTGGTGATGTTTCTGGGCTTGATATTGCTTTTGATCCATTAAGATCGCATCATTACAAACTAGTATGTGTAAGAAGAAGTATCACACCCTCGTTTGGTCATTATCATATTGAGATATATTCTTCGGAGAATCGCTGTTGGAGGGTATCTGGGAAAAGCTTTACGGGGCGGGAATGTAATACCTTCACTAACGGGGTGTTTTGGAATGGAAGTATTCATTGGATAGGGGCTTGGTCGCGTTTCAATATCGATTTAGAGTGTATTGAAGAAATGCCGGCTTTTCCTAGGATTCAGCGTAATTTTCGTATTGGTAAGCCTATGTTATTACGCGAGTCCAATGGCCATTTACATCTAATTGAGGAGCTATCTACAACTAAATTCCAAGTTTTTGAGATGGAAAGCGATTACTCTGGTTGGTTTGTCAAATATCATGTTGATCTTGATTGCGTTGTGGCTGCATTCCCTGCTATTGTTCATAGCTACCCAGAACCTTTTACTACTTATTTTCGGGAATATTATGCTTTCTCTATACTAAGCATTATTCGCGAAGAGAAGGAGGATGAGTCCGTCCTATTGTTGAATGTGTCAGATAAAGTCGTGTCTTATAGTTTCAAGGGTGGTACTTTGACGGACCTTCTAGACGTGGTGCCAGAGAAAATTGATGAGAGATATATGCTACGATTACCAGGACGTTCTAATGTATGTAGGCCGCAATTTACAAAAGATGATGCTTTTCACTACATTGAGAGTCTTGCTCTTGTTTGATGATGATATGCTTCCCAAAATGGAAGTCCAAAACTACTATTCTCATCTCTCAAAGAATTATCCGTATTTTATATTAGTTTTTATGATTTTAAAAACTTTTTAATAAAACTAAGTATAATCTATTAAATAAGATCTCATAGCTTAAAAAATATGCAGTAGATGATTTTCTGAGAGGTGTGAATAGTGATTTTGGACATTTGTTTTGAAACGGAGGGAGTATTCATTTTTTCTTTTACATGTGGAAGGTAGGAAGGTTTGGTTGTTAATTATAGTTAGTGATGGTTGAACTCAAGTCTTAAGGTGTTTATCATTGAGCTACCACTCTACTTACTATTTAGTTCTTTGTTGTTTAGTGTTTTATTATTCTAGCATTTGAAGAATTTGTTAGTTACAAGCTAAATTACCATTCATGTTGCAATTCTTGACGAGCTTTTTAGAATGAATGATTTTGTATGATTAGAATGAAGGGTGTTTTGGTTTGTTTGGTGATCTTCTAAGATGTCATTTCGTTTTGATGTGGTTTGCCGATACATACGAGCTTCTAAATTAAACCATTCAATTATTGTGGTTTGCATTTTATTCCTGGCTCTCTTTCACTGACTGAGTTTGACTGGGCTAGTGACTAAGTTAATTACAGATCTATCACTGGTTTTGGTATGTTTATGGGTCCTAACTCTCTTGGTGTGCTAATAAGCGGCACATTGTGGCTCATTCCTCCAATATGGCTGATTATAGGGCTATGGCCCAAACAGCTAGTGATTTGTATGGTTACATCAATTGAAAGTTGAATTACATTGTTCCCTCTTCAGGTCCACATTTGCTCTAGTGTGACAACAAATCTGACATGATCATAGCCAATTCTTACTTTTGCACTTTCTTAAGCCCGACTAAAGTGTGTATTTTCAATCTAAAAAGGCAAAATGAACACTAACCCGGGTTCTTAATGAAGGCGCTATGTTGGTTTCTAAGGTTTGATTCTTATGTTAGTAGTTTTCTGCTATGTATAGAGCAGGTGCATAAGTTCAGTCTAATCTTTGCATGTTTCTTTTCGAATAAAGAGAACTTCGTGATTCAGTTCATATGAAGGAAAGATTTGTTTTTATTATCGCGAGATTTTGGAATGAACATAATTGATATGTTGTGTGTGAGATTTTGAAATGAATGTCCAAACACCTATAAAGTAAAGAGAGACTTTTGCAATTGGATGATTATCCAATTTGTGTCAATTTTGCCAGTTTAATACCTCAATTTGGTGGCTTGCCTGTTGGTTTTTTTGTGATTTATGCGCTGTGCTTTACTCCCTTTTGGTCTTTTGATCTCTTTTTGTGAAGTTCTGGAAATGTCTTCCCGGACTTCGTTCTTTTTCCCGCTGTGTCCCCATTTTGCCTCTTCTTGGGTCTTTCCCTTTGTCTTCTTTCTCGGGCGTTTCTCGATAATACTCTTCCCCTTCGTTTGCACCTTAACCATCACAACTGCACCCACACGTTGGACTTCTGCCAAATACCAATGCCTCTCTTCCATCAGAATTAATGGCTTGCCAAAATCTCTTCATCCATCCCATTCAGTTCCCCTCCACAAAATACTGGTTGCCGACGAGAAACGGTGAAACAACGCGCCTAGCCACCTACTCCACTTGCTGCCGAAGTGCTTCTGCGCGAGAGATCCATCTTTCGAAAATCATACCATTCTGACTCTTCCATCTATCAGTACTCTCTACCGAACGGAAATCAGAGCAGGTAAAACAAGTACTCGGTTTCACTAATGCTTCTCATTACATGCTTTCCTCTGCCCCTACTCACTGCACACGTTGAAGCCTATTCATGACTGCACCTTTCCCACACAACGTGTACCTTTCCCGCGTAACGTGTTCGAGTTTTGACGAATGGTATCGTTGTGAAATCTGAGAGAATTCAAGTAATCAACAAATTATGCTATTGTCGTCGTCGTTTTGTGAAAGTACTCAAACAGATATTTATACGTGTTTTTTGGCCAAATGTTGCGGTATTGGAAAAGTGTAGGACACAAGAAAAGAAACCAAGAAAAAAAAACATGGAAATGCATCGGACCGTTGAGATTCATTGATTACTATTTCTCTGCGGTATTACTTCACTGTCTTTTTTCCGATTTTCATGTCGGCTTTATTAGAATACTAATTTAACTCGACGAATGAAATATGAAAAGTAAAAAATTACAGTAAGTTCGGCAGAGGGAGAGAATTAAAAAAAGACAATGTTATATTTTAATTTGGACTTTTTTCAAATGCAGCCCATTTAATTATTCTTTTTTGATACGTCTTGTAGAGATCTAGACAGATATTAATCTCAAAAACTTGACGAAAATAGGCATAATTTCATTAATCACCAATATCTCCGTAATTATGCCTAAAGTGGCCATAACATACATCCATTTAGAAATTGATCCCGTCCATAAGCGGAGCAGAGGCAAAGATTTACTATTATGCAAAGAAACAGTGTCTAATAATTGTCGGCCACATTTCTTTAGTTGTAGAATATGGGACAAAAGGAAAAACAGGTTGGGTTGGGTTGAGTTGGGTGTGACTTACCCATATTTAACCCAACCCATATTCGACCTACTTACTATTGGCCTATATTCAATTCAACCCATTCATATTCAATCCATAACCTATGTCAACCCACACAAACCCAAACCAATCCAACTCAACCCAACCCAACTCAACCCACCCATTTGCCACCTCTATGTTCGACGAATGGTGTCGTTGAGAAATCTGAGAGAATTCAAGTGATTTAGTAGTATTTTTTACAATCCACACCCACGATGACAGACTAGCAAAAAAAGCTGTATGATAATAGGACCCAAAAAGTGGCCACCTCAAATGCGTTTGTACGTGAAGGGGGATGTTAAGAAATATTGTCCCACATTGCTTGGGAGTGTAATGGGTGATCACTTAATATAAACTGGGACTTACTTCTCCATTCATTGCCAATTGGCTCATTGATATAGCTTTGACATGGATATAAAGTTTCCACACGTCCGGTTCTTGGCTTCTCCTTTCTTGCTCTAGGATTTGGAAAATAAAAGGTAACAGACAATGGCGAAAATATTCAAACTTTTATCATAAATTAAAAGTACTCGTTGATATCTAGTAAATTGTTGAAAAAATATTGATTTTTTCTTAAAAATGTTGTATTATATCATATTACACTTTAGGTGTTACGTTAACACAATAATTCCTTTACCGGCTGTTCAGCAGCCTGCCGTGCCAACTGAATCATGCATGCTTTGCAAAGCAAAAAAATTCCCTTCCGAATCTGTTAATTTCTGTTGTGCTAAAGGTGAAGTTGCTCTTTGTCCAGTAATCATTCCGGATGACCTATTACATTTCTGTTGTGCTAAAGGTGAAGGGGCTCTTTATCCAGTAATCATTCCGGATGACCTGGGTAGTTTTCCATTTGCTAAAATGGGAATTTGCTAAAATCAAGTGGAAGATTTTAGCAAATGAAGTGGGGAGGAGATTTTAGCAACAATGAATCTGGACATATGTATGTCCAGATTCATTGTTGCTAAAATCTCCTCCCCACTTCATTTGCTAAAATCAACCACTTGATTTTATGAGATTTCCACTTTAGCAAATGGAAAACCAAGCCTAGACTATTACTTTTGTATGCGGTTAGGGTCCCGATTCAATTTTTTTACTTCAGTATATTAGGCCGCACAACAGTGCATTCTCGTTCAGCTCATTGGGGGTTAATTTGGATCCTCAATTTGCAAAGTGGTTCAATGGTATCTTCACATTCGTACTCAAGGCCAGATTTACCACTACATCAACAGTTTGTACCCTTCAACTTCTGGGCCCTCTTACCTTCAATTGTACTTTTACAATACAGAGCACGAGGTTGCAAATAGAATAGGGGCCAAAGACAAATTACAAGAACCTATAATTGAACGCTTAATTCACGTGTTAAGTCCCAATCCATACTCAAAATTTTTCTGTAGCCTTAGAGAAGTCCTGGATATTGAAAAGTGTGACATTAGACTGAAAGCTGACCCGAAGATCATAAATGCTGCTCCACCTTCTGTTCCACAAATTGCTGCAATTTGGATGGAAGATGACAATGCCAGTGAACTCCAGGAACAAGAGAGTGGTTCAAAAACATGATTGTCATAGCCAAAAAATTAAAAGTTACTATGGCTTGTATGATTTGCTGCATATCCATTGTTATTTCCTCTAGGAGAACCTGGATGGCATTGAGGCATTAAAAAACGAAAGGTGGTTGGTACTTCACTACCCTCTCTTGGCCAAGGCAAAGTATTACCGGCGCATTCAGCAACTGCAGAGGAGTTGATAACAGTGGAAGAATCAGGTCAGCAAAGTCCTACCATGGTAAATTTACAAATGCACCATGGCCATTGCTTTGTATTCTTATACAGTTAATATCAGTGTATGAATTCTATGACAATCGATTGCAAATACGAGAATCAACAAATTCCATCCTCTTGCAATCTGCACGCCTATAGTAGCAATTTGTAGTTGATATGTATGTCAAGATTGAAACATCAAGATTGGATTTCTTTGGGCATAAGCAGAATGAAATCAGAGCAGATTTGTCCGAGGAATTGTTGATAGTATTAGCCAAGGGGAAACAGAAGGATCAAAAGTTGGTAAGAGAATATTTTTGCCAAATACCTTCATTGGCGGCCCATGGGATATGTTTGCCCTATATGGATGCAATGGCCTTAGTGGAGAAGTACGGAAAACCTGACCTCTTCCTTACCGTGACGTGCAACCCCAATTGGTAGGAAATGAAAGATGAAGTGAAGCCTCATGAAGAGGCACAAAATAGGCCTGACTTGCTTGCCAGGATTTTCAGGAGCAAATTTGAGCATCTAAGGAAAGAAATAGTTAAAGATGAACTCTTCGGACCAGTGGCAGCTTATACTTCTGTCATTGAATTCCAAAAAAGAGGTTTGCTGCATGTCCATATTGATCGTCCTAAAAAATGCTTTCAAACTCAATACCGCTGAAAAATTTGACGAGTTTATCTCAGCTGAGCTACCAAATAGGCAGCAAGAACCGCATTTATATGCAATGGTCTTATGCAAAAAGGAAAATGCAAAGATCATTATCTGCGGAATTATTCTCCAGAAACAGTTGTTGCTGCCGATGGATATCTAATTTATAGGAGGCGATCAAACAATGAAGAAGTTAAAGTGTGAGGCCACATGCTAGATAACAGATGGGTTGTTCCATATAATCCTTATTTGCTTGCTATGTATGATTGTCACATCAGTGTCGAAGTATGTTCTACAATTAAGGCAGTTAAGCAAAGGGCAAGATAAAATCATATATCCTTTGGTGGCCACAAATGGTATTGAGGATATTGATCCGAAGGCAAAAGCCGAACTCTCCACCTCTTGGTATCTGCTAATTGCCTTACTCCCGATTCCGATTTTTCTGGAAGTAACCTTTTCAATTTTTCTGAAGAGAGCAAGCCCGTCTCCATCCAAGCCTTCATCCCGGGCAAATCGGCAACTACAGCCTCTGCTGCCGTCCCTCCCCTGGTCTAAGGCACCGGAATGTCGAGCCTCCAATGAAGAGGCAAAAAAGCAGGAAGGGCAAGGAGAGCAGAATGTTTCCTTGATGTTTACTGCTTCTTTGATGTTTCTTTTGTAGCCCAGGAGGGCAGAATGTTCATAATGTTGAGCATAAAAAAAAGCAAAGTTTAAGTCAATGTAGACCTCGCGACTTGAAGATGCGGGGTTCGTCGTAAATTTTAGACCAATTCCATTGCTGCCACATCAGCATGATTAGCTAGGTGGTTAAGATACTTTGTTAGCTGTAATGTTCAAGTAGTTAGCTGTTAATACACTACATGGTTTACCGACAGTTTTTGATGGAGTGAAATCTTCGATTAGAACACAAAGGGATCTGACGTTCCATGAAGTAATTTCTATCCTTAAAGCTGAAGAGAATGAGATTCATTCTAAGGAGGAAAAGAGTTCATCTAGTGTGTTTCTTGTTAAAAAACTTATCTCCAATTTATATAACCCAACAACAACAAATTTTATTTATTTTTTTGGGCTCTTTTGTTGTATGTAGAAAGTTTTCGAGTGCAATTTTGTTGACCCTCCTAAAAAGAGAGTGAACAAAAACCCTCTCTCTTATTGGTTGAAACATGTGGGTTCCACCACAAAGTGATGTCATACTTACCTCAAAATGATGTCATGCTTACCAAAAAGTGTATTGTAGAGATAAGCATGATATCACTTTGTGGTGGGACCCACACCAATTCAACCAATAGGAGAGAGGGTTTTGTTAACCCTCTTTTAAGGAGGGTGAACAAAATTGCACTCAGTCTTGCACAACAGTTTTTATTTTAAAAAAAGCACCAAATAAAAATAGTCCAAAGGCAAGTTTAATGGGGCCAAGTGAAGTAATTTGAAACATGATGTCTAAATTAAGAAAAATCAAACTTCAAACTCTTTTTATATATTGGTGTTTCTGTGTTAGAATCAACACATAAGGGAAGAAACCCAACAACAAATTGTAGAATGAAAACGCCTGTAATATTTACGGAGTTTATTTTCCCTTAAACTCAGCGTGATTTCCTCACTAGAAGTAACGAAAAAAATACTATTGTTTGGGAGGGATTCTGGATTGCGTTATGCAAGTGTTTGACAGGGGGCCTAAGAAGGGAATATTCTTAATTTCTCATTACCCCCACAGCCTTCCAAAGCAATTTAATCTTCCCTAGCAAGGAGCATCCTTCTTTCTTACACAACGTAGCCATAAAAGAAACAGAATAAGAACGAAGATGATGATAATGGTAAACCAAATCACCCAACTCTACTCAACAATTAAAGGGAAAAATATACTAGTAACATACAGCACTTCCAAAAACCCGAACAAACAATATTCAACTGATAGATATTACTCCCTTCGTCCCATTTTAAGTGTCAACTACGGAAATCTATACATTTTCAAACCCCCAAAAAATATGTTTATCCTTGTAATTTTTTTTTTATATTCTATACATCAAATGAGCACTTTAATTTGGTGCGAAATAAATTTTAAAAAAAGTTGAATGGAATACAATTTTTTACGTCCAAGAAAATACACGTTTGCCCAAGTATCTTACTTTCGATTTCAATGGAAAGATTTGGGGTTTGTCAAGTTTGGTATTTTCAGGTATTTTCAATTGATGTTTGTTATGGTGGAAACAGGAGGGCGATATCAGCGACAATGGTAGCAGAACGGAAGGCTACTCTTATCCATTCACGTCAACTATTTAAAGAAACCTAAGACTAGAACGGAAGGCTGGTCACGTACAAAAGTTTGATTTGCAGGATGTGAAGTGCCTTGATCATGTCTTCAAACTAAATATCTGACTGAAGCATGAGGGAGGAGGGTAAAAGGAATAAAAATTCCTGTGGCTATAAAACGTACATCTAATCGCCACCAGAGTCAACTGCTTCTTCGTCATCGGATTCTTCTTCATCCCCAGATTCTGCGCCCTCAGATTCTTCTTCATCCCTGGATTCCGCGCTCTCGGATTCTTCTTCATCCCCAGATTCTGTGCCCTCAGATTCTTCTTCATCCCCGGAATCTGCGCTCTCAGGTTCTTCAGCTTCGTCCCCAGATTCTTCGTCTCCGAGTTCTTCAGCAGCTTCGTCCCCGGGTTCTTCAGCTTCGTCCCCGGGTGATGCGACCATTGGGACTGGGGGGACTGGGAGGATTGGTAGGACTGGTGGTGACAGCAAAGTGAACATGAGATTTCTTGCAACACCAGGCCTCAGAACCTCAAATGTGTGGTTTTGGTTATGTTGCTGGTTGAATCGACCAAGCTTCAAGTTGCTTTCGCGGCTTTCGTGGCATTTTGTACAGAGGTCGAAACCGACATCCTCCTTGCATTCCACACATTTATATCGATCCCCTCTTAATGGATACATCTGCAAAATAAAATAAAATAATAAAAGCATTAAATCCCAGT